>KZ453045.1:34031-99495 GCA_002786265.1 Apostasia shenzhenica | reverse complement strand
ATATCAACGAATTTGAGTTAAATAGTGATATTTTTGCAGCTATTCATTGCATTACGTTGAATTCATGTGGAGTACAAGCATTTAAAGTGCGATTCATTGCATAATAAGTTATTTTAACAGAATAAATGCAATTGTGTGTGTGTATTCAATTAGTTTTTGTTATATTTTAAGAGAATATATGCAATTTGACTTTAATCTTGTCTATATGAAGGTTTTTTAAAATAATACTCGGACTACACACCTAATGTTTGCTATATTGATGTATTTTAATCGACAATTGATGCTTGGCGATCTATTAGGGGCATTTGATTGCGTTTTATTGTAATACGTATAATTACACATCTAGTTGTCTGTATGTCGATCAATTTTAAGAGAATAGGCTTTTTTAGGGTCTGATTTATGACATATCAGTGAATTTGAGTTGAATAGTGATGTTTTCACAGCTACTCATTGCATTATGTTGAATTCAAGTGGAGTACAAGCATTTTTAAGAGTACGATTCATTGCATAATAAGTTATTTTAACTGAATAAAAGTAATTGTTTGTGTATTCAATTAGTTTTTATTGTATTTGAAGAGAATATATGTAATTTGACTTTAATCTTGTCTATATGAAGATTTTTTAACATAACACTCTGATTACACACCTAATGTTTACTATATTGATGTATTTTAATCTAAAATGAATACTTGGCGATCTATTAGGGGCATTTGATTGCGTTTTAATTTAATACCTATAATTACTCATCTATTTGTCAGTATATAGATCAATTTTAAGAGAATAGCCTCTTTTAGGCCCTGATTTATGACATATCAATGAATTTGAACTGAATAATGATGTTTTGCAGCTATTCATTGCATTACGTTGAATTCAAGTGGAGTACAAGCATTTTTAAGAGTACGATTCATTGCATAATAAGTTATTTTAACTAAATAAAAGCTATTGTGTGTGTATTCAATTAGTTTTTTGTTGTATTTGAAGAGATTATTTGAAATTTGACTTTAATCTTGTCTATATGATGATTTTTTAACATAATACTCTGATTACACACCTAATGTTTACTATATTGATGTATTTTAATCTAAACTTGATACTTGGCGATCTATTATGATTACACACCTAATGTTTACTATATTGATGTATTTTAATCTAAACTTGATACTTGGCGATCTATTAGGGGTATTTGACTGCGTTTTAATTTAATACCTTTAATTACTCATCTATTTGTCAGTGTATAGATCAATTTTAAGAGAATAACTTCTTTTAGGCCCTGATTTATGATATATCAAATAATTTGAGCTGAATAATGATGTTTTGCAGCTATTCATTGCATTACGTTGAATTCAAGTGGAGTACAAGCATTTAAAGATTCATTGCATAATTAGTTATTTTAATAGAATAAAAGTAATTGTGTGTGTATTCAATTTGTTTTTATTGTATTTGAAGAGAATATATGCAATTTGATTTTAATCTTATCTATATGAAGGTTTTTTAACATAATATTATGACTACACACCTAATGTTTGCTATAATGACGTATTTCAATCAAAAATTGATATTTGGCTATTTATTAGGGGCATGTGATTGTATTTTAATGTAATACCTATAATTACAAATCTATTTATCGGTATATAGATCAATTTTAAGAGAATAGACTCTTTTAGGGTCTGATTAATGACATATCAATGAATTTGAGTTGAATAGTGTTATTTTTGTAGTTATTCATTGCATTATATTCATTGCATTATATTGCATAACATGTTATTGTAACTGAATAAAAGAAATTGTATGTGTATTTAATTAGTTTTTATTGTATTTAAAGAAAATATATGTAATTTGACTTTAATCTTGTCTAAAAGATGGTTTTTTAACATAATACTCTGATTACACACTTAATATTTGATATATTGATGTATTTTAATCGCAAATTGATACTTGGCGATCTATTTGGGGCATTTGATTGTGTTTTATTGTAATACCTATAATTACACATCTATTTGTCAGTATATCGATCAATTTTAAAAGAATAGGCTCTTTTAGGGTCTGATTTATGACATATACCTTGATATGTAAAAAAGCAAAGTCTTAATGCTAATATACACATTAAATATAGCGAATACTCATCAAATAGTCATGTAATTGCTTATATTCAATTGAAACGGTTAAATAATTGTTAAATTACTTTTATTATGCTAAACTGCTTTGATATGTAACGAATTAATCGATCACCAAATTTCTATATATAGTTAAAATACATCGTTATAATAAACATACAATTTGCTATTATCAGACTCTATATACATATATTTATTTTAAATTTATCTAGTAGAAATAAATAGTGGCACAATTACCACAGTTAGTCTCAAAAATATTGATAACTTGCAAAATATCCTCTAATAGCCGCCATTAAGTAAAAATACATCGATATACGGTTGAATAATTGTTAAATTACTAGCATTAAGCTAAACTGCTTTGATATGTAATGAATCAATCGATCACTAAATTTATGTATCTAGTTAAAATGCATCGTTATAACAAATATACAATTTGTACTTGCGAGTACAATATCAAAATGCCTTGATATATAAAAAAGCAAAGTTTTAATGCTAATATACTCAGTAAATATAGCGCAAACTCATCAAATAGTCGTATAATTGTTTATATTCAATTGAAATAACGTTACATCCAATGAATCAATCTCTAAATTTTAATAATCAGTAGACGTTCTTCTATATAACAACGAATAGTTATGTAATTACCTCTATTAAGTCCAATACAATATATATAATAATTTAGTCCCTAAAAATGTGTCTATTAAGTGTAAAAAAATTAATATGCTATCATGCTGAGCTATCATTATTGTAATTAAGTCAAAATAGAATGATATGTATAGAATAACTCTCTAAATATGTGTATTCACCTAAAATATATCGATATAATTAAAATATAAATTGTATAATTATGAGTACTAAGTTAAAATGCCTTAATGTATAATAAATCGATGTTTAAATGCTACTATACTACTAAAATACAATGAGAACTACCAAATTGTTATATAATTACAAGTATTATATTAACATAACCTGATATGCAAGAAATCTATCTCAAAATGTGTATATTCTGCGTAAATTCATCGATTTGTAGTAAATCATTATATCATTATCGTTGTTCAGTTAAAATACATTAAAATGTAACAAATTCATCTCTGAAATATCTATTAAGTTGAAATACATTAATATACCACCAAAATGTCATTCAATTATCATTATTAAGGTACAATACCATGGTTAGCATCGTATTAATCCTAAACATATTTATTTAGTTTAAATACATAGATATAACAAATATAAGCAATCTAATCGCAAGTACTAAATTAAAATGCATTGATATTTAGTAAATGGATGTATAAAGCTAGTATTCAATCCAAATTTATTGAAAAATCATTGAATAGTAGTATGGTTGTTAGTATTCAGTTAAAATAACTTGATTTTGAATTGAAACATTCTCGAATAGTAGTATAATTGCTTGTCTTCAGATGAAATTACATTATATGCAATACATCAGACTCTATTTACATATATTTATTTTAAATTTATCTAGTAGCAATAAATAGTGGCACAATTACCTCTGTTCGTCTTAAATATATTGATAACTTGCAAATTATACTCTAATAGAAACCATTAAGTTGAAATACATCGATAGACTGTTAAATTATTTTTATTATGCTAAACTGCTTTGATATGTAATGAATCAATCGATCACTAAATTTATGTATGTAGTTAAAATATATCGTTATAATAAATGTACAATTTGCTATTATCAGACACTATATACATACATTTATTTTAAATTTATCTGGTAGAAATAAATAGTGGCACAATTACCATAGTTCGTCTCAAATATATTGATAACTTGTAAATTATCCTCTAATAGCCGCCATTAAGTTAAAATACTTCGATATACTGTTAAATAGTTGTTAAATTACTAGTATTAAGCTAAACTGCTTTGATATGTAATGAATCAATCGATCACTAAATTTGTGTATCTAGTTAAAATGCGTCGTTATAATAAATATACAATTTGTAATTGCGAGTACAATATCAAAATGCCTTGATATGTAAAATAGTAAAGTCTTAATGCTAATATACACGTTAAATATAGTGAAAACTCATCCAATAGTCGTATAATTGTTTATATTCAATTGAAATAACGTTATATCCAATGATTTAATCTTTAAATTTATATAATCAGTAGACGTTCTTCTATATAATAATGAATAGTTATGTAATTACTTCTATTAGGTTCAAATGTATTGATATACAACAATTTAGTCTCTAAATATGTCTATAAGTGTAAAAAAATCAATATACTGTCATGCTGAGCTATCATTATTGGAATTAAGTCAAAATAGAATGATATGTATAGAATAACTCTCTAAATATGTGTATTCGCCTAAAATACATCAATATAATAGATATAAATTGTATAATTACGAGTACTAATTTAAAATGCCTTAATGTATAATAAATCAATGTCTCAATGCTAGTGTACTGCTTAAATTAAGCATTCAATTATATTGATATATAACAAGATAGTCTCTAAATGTATCTATTAAATCTAAATAGATCTATATACTATCAAGCAGATCTATAATTATTATAATTTTGCCAAAATATGTGTATTCAGTTAAAATATATTAATACGATAAATAAAAGTTGTATAATTACAAGTACTAAGTTAAAATGTCTTAATATATAATAAATTAATATCTAAATATTAGTGTACTGGTTAAATACAATGAAACCCTATCGAATTGTTGTACAACTATAGTGTATTCAATTAACATATCCTGATATACAACAAAACTATCTCCAAATGTGTGTATTCATCCTAAATTCAACGATATTGCAGGAAATAATTATATAATTATCGTTGTTCAATTAAAATGTATTAAAAAGAAACAAATTCATATCTAAAGGCCTATTAAGTTAAAATACGTTAATATATAATCAAACTATTGTGAAACTATCATTATTACAATATCCTGATACATTAAATCGATCACAAAATATGTCTTCAATTAAAATACGTTAATATAACATGTGCAAGTTGTGTAATTGCAAGCATTAAATAAAAATGCTAGTAGATATCTAATTGTTAGTATTTTGTTAAAATATATTGAAAAATTATCGAATAATACTATAATTACTAGGTTTTAGCTGAAATAACTTCATAGACAATAAATTAGATTCTATATACATATATATTCATTTTAAATACATCATATAATTATGAAGAGTAGCTTAATTACCATTGTTCATCTCAAATACATTGATATGCTGCATTAGCCTTTAATAGCGTTCATTAAGATGAAATACATCGATATATTGTTATGTTATTGCAAAATTGCTAGTATTAAGTTAAAATACCTTGAGATGCAATGAATAGATCACTAAATTTGTTTGTTTAATTAAACTACATCGTTATGACAAATATATATTTGTAATTGCGCGAACTATATTAAAATACCTTAATATATAAAAGCTAGAAATCTAAATGATAATATATAGCTTAATAAAATGAAAATTCATTGAATAGATATATAATTGCAAGTAATCAATTAAAATAAATTTATATCTAATGAATCGATCTCTAAATAAACACATCTAGTAGAAGTTCTTTTGTATAGCAATGAATACATAATTGCCACTCTCCAATTGAAATACTTTAGCATATAAGGAATTAGTCACAGTCTAAATGCTAATATGTAGCTGAAATAAAATCAAAAGTCATCAAATACTCGTATAATTGCGAGTAGTTATTTAAAATTACATGATATTTAATGAATCGATATCTAAATGCACACATTCTATAGACGTTCTTCTATATAATAATGAATAGTAATATAATTGCTATTTTCAATTCAAATATATTGATATATAACAAATTAGTCAATAAATATTTTTTTTTAGTATATGTAGATCGATATACTTTCAAGCAGATCTATAAATATAAGAATTAAGCCAAAATACTGTGATAACTATTGAATCACTCTTTAAATATGTGTATTCAGTTAAATTAAACTAATACAGTAAGTATAAGTAGTATAATTTCGATTACAAAGTTAAAATGTTTTAATTTTTAATAAATTGATGTCTAAATACTAGTGTACTACTTAAATATAATAAGAACTCATCGAAATAAAAAAAAAGAACTCATCGAAATAAGCCAAAATATACTATTAAACGGATCTATAATTATTAGAATTAAGCCAAAATATCATAATATATATCCAATAAATCGATATAACAAATATAAGTGTATAATTCTAGAGACTAAGTTAAAATATATTAATATATAATAAATCGATGTCCGCTAGTGTACTACTTAAATAAGATGAAACTAATCTAAATATTGCATAATTACTAGTTTCAATTAATAGAATTTGATATACAATAAATCTCTCTCTAAATGTATATATTCTGCCTAAATTTATTGATATAACAGTAAATAATTATAATCATTGTTCAGTTAAAATGCTTTGAAATATAACAAATGCATCTCTAAAAGCATCTATTATGTTGAGATATACTATTAAATTCTTGTATAATTATTATTATTAAGGTGGAATACCTTGACATGCATCGAATCAGTCTGTAAACATATTTATTCAATTTAAATATATTGATATAATAAATATAAGTTGCCAAATTGTAAATACTAAATTAAAATACCTTGATATTTAGTAAAGTGATGCCTAAGCTAGTATTCCATGCAAATTAATTGAAAAGTCATTTAATAGCAGTATAATTGCTCGTATTCGATTAAAATAATTTGATATATAATGAATCAACTTCTGAATATGTGTACTCATCCTAAATTCGCTTATATAGTAATAAATAGCAGTATAATTACTATTGTTCAGTTCAAAGACATTAATATATAAAAAATGAGTCTCTAAAAGCATCAAATATGTTCAAAATGCATCGATATATAATCAAATTCTTATATAGTTTCTAGTATCATTACAAAATTCCATGACATGCGTTGAATCGGTTTCTAAATATTAATACTCAGTTTAAATACATTGATATAACAAATGTGAGTTGTGTAAGTGAAAGTATTAGATTAAACTTCGTTAATTTATAGTATATCGATGTTTAGATGTAAGTATTCTTTTAAAATATGCTGAAAAATCATTGAATTATCAAACAAATATTAGTATTAAGTTAAATAACTTAATATGAATTGAATTAACTTCTAAATATTTGTATGCTCCGTAAATTCCACAATAGAACTATAACTAGTTATATAATTATCATTGTTTAACACAAATATATTGATATGTGATTAATTAGCCTCTAAAATATTTTATTATATTGAAATACGTCGATACACAGTCATGTACTTGTAAAATTGCTAGTACTCGCTTAAAATACCATGATATGCATCGAATCAATTATTAAATTTATGTATTAAGTTAAAATACATTGATATAATAAGTATAAGTTATTAATTATGAATAAAACAATATTTAAAGAATCTATCAAGTGCATAAATATTAATATACTGTCATGTAAATGTATAACTACTGCTATTAAGTTGAAATACTTTAATATACATTAAATCGATCACTGAATATTAGTCTTCAATTAAAATACATCGATATAAGATATACAAGTTCTGTAATTGCGAGTACTAAGTGAAATGCTAGTCGATATCTATGCTAATATTTTGTTCAAATATATTAAAAAATTATTGAATAGTCATGTAATTTCTATTTTTCTATAGAAATAACTTTATACGCAATAAATCAGACTCTATATACAAGTATTTATTTTAAATACATCTATATAATAATGAATAGCATAATTACATCTGTTCATCTCAAATACATTAATATGTTGCAAATGTGCTTCTAATAGTACCCATTAAGTTGAAATACATTAATATACTGTTAAGTAGTCATAAAATTGCTAATATTAAGTTACAATACCTTAATATGCAATGATTCGATCACTAAATTTGTGTATTTCTTTACAATATATTGTTATACCAAATATACATATTGTAATAGGAGTACGACATTAAAATGTCTTGATATGTAATAACGCAAAGTCTAAATGCTAATATACAACTTAAATTTAATGAAACTTCATCGAATAGTCCTATAATTACTCAATTGAAATAACTTTTTATCCAACTAATTGATCACTAAATATACACATTCAGTAGAAGGCCTTTTACATGGCAATAATTAGGTATATAATTGCCACTCATCTGTTCAAAAACATTGGTGTATAACAAATTAGTCTCTAAATTTATTTTTTAAGTGTAAGTAGATTGATATACTATCAAGCGAGTCTATAATTATTAGAATTAAGATAAAATACAATGATATGCATCTAATTAGTCTCAAAATATATGTATTGAGTTAAAATAAATTGATAAGATAAATATTAGCTAATTAATTATGAGTACTAAGTTAAAATACCTTAATATATAATAAATTAATGTCTAAATGCGAGAATACAGCTTAAATACAAGGAAAACTCATCAATTTGCTATATAATTGTTAGATTTCAGTTAAAATAATTTGATATACATCAAATTTATCTCCAAATGTGAGTATTTAAATTTATCGATAGAGTAGCAAATTATCATTATTTAGTTAAAATACATTAAAATATAACAAATTCAGATCTAGAAGCATCTATCAAGTTGGAATAACATACACTATCAAATTCTTGTATAATTATTATTACTAAGGCGGAATACCTTGACATTCTTCGAGTCAGTTTTTAAGTATGTTTATTTAATTTAAGTACGTTCATATAACAAATATAAATTATCTAATTGCAATTACTAAATTAAAAATACCTTGATATTTTATAAATCAATGTCTAAAAGCTAGTATTCCACCTAAATTCATTGAAAAACCATTGAATAGCAGTATGGTTGTTTGTATTCAATTAAAATAACTTGATATATAATGAATCAACTTCTAAATACATGTATTCATCCTAAATTCGCTAATATAGTAATAAATAGTAGTATGATAACTATTATTTAGCTCAAAGGCATTAATATATAATAAATTAGTCTATGAAAGCATCAATTATGTTCAAATGCATCGATATATAATCAAATTGTTATATAATTACTAAAATCATAATAAAATTTCACGTCATGCATATAGTCGGACTCTAAATATGAGTATTCAGTTTAGATGCAATGATATAAATAAGGTGAGTTGTGTAATTAAAAGTATTTAGTAAGAATACAAAATTTTGTAGTAAATCAATGTTTAAAAGTAAGTATTTTATTTAAATATATTAAAAAATTATCAAGTAGTCATGCAATTATTAGTATTTTATTAAAATAACTTAATATGTAATAAATCGACTCTACTCTAGATACATATATTCACTTTAAATTCATTAATATTCTACAAATAGTTATATAATTATTTTTTTCAACTCAAATAAATTAATAAGTGACAAATTATCTTCTAAAACATTTCATTATATTGAAACACGTCAATATATTGTCATGTACTTGTAAAATTGCTAGACTTTCTTAATATCATGATATGCATCGAATCGATCACTAAATTTATGCATTAAGTTAAAATATATTGATATAATAAATATAAATTGTGAATTGTGAATAATAAGTTAAAATGCCTGTTTTTAGTAATAAAATAATGTTTAAAGCAACTATTAAGTGTAGAAACATTGATATATTGATAACTACTGGTATTAAGTTAAAATACTTTGATCTCCATTGAATCGATCACTGAATATGTCTTTTCAATTAAAATATATTGATATAACATACACAAGTTGTGTAATTACAAGCACTAAATAAAAATATTAGTCGATATCTAAATGCTAGTATTTTGTTCAAATAAGTTAAAAAATTCTTGAATAGTGGTATAATTATTAGTTTTTAATTGAAATTAATTTATATACAATAAATCAGACTCTATATAGATGTATTTATTTTATATACATCTATATAGCAATAAAGAATGACATAATTACCGCTGCTCATCTCAAATACATTGATATATTACAATGTAGCCTCTAATAGCAACCATTAAGTTGAAATACATCAATATATAGTTAAATAGTTATAAAACTACTAGTATTAAGTTAAAATATTTTGATATGCAATGAATCGCTCACTAAATTTGTGTATCTAGTTAAAATGCATTGTTATAATAAATATACATTTTGTAATTGCGAGTACTATAAATGGCTAAATATGTAAAATAAGCAAAGTCTAAATACTAATATACAGCTTAACTACAATTAAAGTTCATCGAATAGTTATAAAATTACTAGTATTTAATTGAAATAACTTTATATTCAACGAATTGATCTTTAAATTATGCTTTAGTAATGAATAACTATATAATTACGTCTTTTAAGTTCAAATACATTAACAAGTTAGTTCCTAAATATATCTGTTAAGTGTAAATAGATCGATATATAATGGCCTGGATGTATAATAAATTAGTGTCTAAATGCTTGTACTTTTTTCAAGTACATTGAAAAATTATCTAATAGCTGTATAATTGCTAATATTAAGTTGAAATTACTTAATATATAATAAATTATTCTCTAAGTGCATGTGTTCTGCTTAAATTTATCGATATAATAATAAATAATTATATAATTGTCATTGTTCACTTTAAATGCATCGATATATAAAAAAATAGTCTCTAATGTATCTATTAAGTTGAAATATATTAATATACTATCACATTATTGTATAATTATCATTATTAAGGTAGGAAACCTTGATATGCATTGAATCGGTCTCTAAACTTATTTATTCAGTTTAAATATGTTGATATACATAAATTGTCTAATTGTGGTACTAAATTTAAATGTCTTAATATTTAGTAAATCTATATCTAAAAGCTTATATTCTACGCAAATTTATTGAAAAGTCATAGAATAGCCTTATAGTTGCTAGTATTCACTTAAAATAACTTGATATGTAATGAATCAACTTCTAAATACATGTACGCATCCTAAATTTATCGATACACCAATAAATAGTAATATAATTACCATCCTGTACGCTGGGGAGACCCGCAACACGCCTGCCACAGCATGCGGGTCGCCGCAGCGCACGGCCCCCTGCGCCGGCGACATTGGGCGAATGATCGCGCAGGCCCCGCTCGCGTCGGAGGTCGCACGCTGCGGCAACCTGCGCACGGACGTCGGCGCGCGCTGCTGTGCACGCGGCAACCTGCGCGCGGAAGTCGGCGTCGCGCTTGCCGGCCGAACCCCGACGCGGCAAGCAGTCAAAAATATGAAAGGATAAAAAATGATATTTTCATAATTTTAACAGCGTTTAATGGATACCGTCACAGAAAGACCACAATGATCTATACAGTAAGTTTTGGAGACCTGTCTGGCATATTTTTAAAATTATGGACCTGCGTGGCAAGTCGAGTAAACCTAAGGGGCCTAAGTACAATTACTCCTACTTTTTATATACTTTAATTGGCACTGACTTAATCTTTTATTTAGTGCACTCTGATAATGTAATATAAGTTAGTACGATGGTGTCAATCACCACGGTCTATCATTTTCTGGCTCGTATTATTTTTTTAGTGTTAATTATTATAGTCTTTTTGGGCCCGATCGTGACATAAATGCACAAATTTAATGATCGATTCAATGCATATTTGAGTATTTTAACTTAATAGTAGTAATTTTACAACTACTCAATAGTATATTGACATGTTTCAACTTAGATATGTAAATTGAATTATAATAATATTTTGATCAAATTAGACAGGCAAATAAAATTATTATTATTACATATATTTTATTAATAAATAATAAAATAATATATATATATATATATAATAATTTATTATGTATATTATTTTTATATTATAAATATTACAAAATATATTATTATTTAATATAATAGTTATATTATATTTTATAAATTTTAAAAATGCATATTCTCCTTTCCCGAAGACAATAATAGGGCTTGATCAAAATATTAGTTTTCAGTGTGTGTGTATGTGTATGGGTATATATATGTACGTATGTATGTATGTATGTATATATATAAAGTTAATTCTAATATTAATCATGTTGAATATATAATAAACTTAATTTTTATAATTAAAATTTATATTAAGCAAAAAAAATAAGCTCAAACCAAACGAGCAGTAAAATTTGGCATTTCTAGATTTACAATTCATCATATAAAAAAAAAATTCTTTCATGTTCCAAGCATGTAGCAAAAAGTAAAAATTGTTGCTCCCCAGCAGCAGCTTAAATTTGATATTTTCTAGTTTATCATTTTTTTGTTATTAATTTATCAATTATAAAATTTAATTATTATTTAATTTAAATGCTATATGTAAAATATTAAATTTATATGTTCAAAAACGTAAATTAATGTTTTTTTGATATAATAATAAAATTAATGTTTACATATTATAAATCATAACCAAATATATCTCTATACT
Source organism: Apostasia shenzhenica (assembly GCA_002786265.1). Lineage (NCBI taxonomy): Eukaryota > Viridiplantae > Streptophyta > Magnoliopsida > Asparagales > Orchidaceae > Apostasia > Apostasia shenzhenica. The sequence goes on along the minus strand of KZ453045.1, from coordinate 86,987 downwards.
ATATTATAAAGGTATGATTTGAAGTAAAAAATAGTCTATTATAAATTTTTAAAATTAAAAATAAAAATTTTATAATGAGACCACTTATGAGCATAAAAAAGAAGAAAAGATTATAAATAAATATTGATAAAAAATTATAATATATTCTTCCTATTTTAATTAAATAATATTTGAATAATTATTTTATTATAATTTAGTTTTTGATTTTTAAAATTTTTGTTTTAGGGTCTATAAAATTATAATTTAATTCTCCAAATTTTATTAATTTTAATTTTTAGCTTTTTATAATCAGAAAATATAAATTTCTTTGTATATAATATTAAATTTAGAATTAGTTTTTTAATTTATTGCTAAATAATTTGGCTCGAATATGATGAATTTAAATCAAAATTTTTTAATTTGATTCTAATTTTGACATAAAAAAAATTAATTTTATTCTCATATTAAAATTTATGAAATCGGTATAACCCTATTTAAGTCCAAATTAATATAAATCGAATAAGGGCTTGTTTGAGAAGGCCTCAAATATGGACTAAAAATTAAAGTAATAATATTTTATTTTTATTATAAATTTTAATAACTTTATTTCACATTCAATACAAATTTTAATCTTAAAAATCAATTTTATTTTACATTCAACACAAATTTCAAGCTTTAAATCAACTTTATTTCACATCCAATGTACCTTTCAATATTAAAATAATTTTTTTTTCTATTAATTCTATAAAATAAAATATTATTTTTTAATCTAAATTTATTCTTCAACTAAATAAGTCCTAAAATTAGACAGTTTATATTTGAACTATTATAACATGTGCAACGCACGTGAACACCACAAGTTATTTTAAAGGGCATTCGCAATTTTTTAAATATATAAATTTACGTTTAGTTTAAATTTAAGCAAGAGCACATTGTTAGTACATAACGAGGAAAATGGAAAAATCTCACTGCGGCTGAAGCCCTACTGAGGTTTTAGATAACAGATAACCCTCTCTTCCCTCAACGTCCTGGTTCCTCCCGTCGACCATGGCTGCGGTCTCCGCGGACGTCGCCTCCGCCTTCCTAGGCGTCGCGAAGCGCTTTCCAACCGCTGCTTTTCGTTGCCGTAGTCAGCTTTTCCTCCAGCTTTCACGCGCGAGGAGGTATACCGCCGTTGCAGTGCGAGAGTACGGGGTCCCGTCAAAGGCGGTGGCTGCCGAGACTGGATTCGGTGGCCCGATCCGCAGTTCGAAGATGTCAAGATTATCCTCACGCCGGTTTGCTGCCAACGCCGCGACGACCGAGGAGAGCTCTGACCTGCTAACTAAGATTCCGCCGGATGATCGAATTCCTGCCACCATAATAACTGGATTTCTTGGCTCGGGGAAGGTGAGAAACTGGACGCGCTGCTTAAGAACGATCAGACATTAGCTAATTTGTTTTCTGATCATATCCTCGCTCTCTAAAGTGGTAGTTATTTGGTGCACAAGTCCTTGGCTGTGAAGGTCACAGCTTATATGACTTTTTAATTTCGTTGTTGGCAGACAACATTGCTGAATCATATTTTGACCGCTGACCATGGAAAGCGTATTGCAGTGATTGAGAATGAGGTATTTTCTATAGGTCTCTTGAAGCCTGAATCCTATTACCTGAAGTTACTTCTTGAACAGAATGAATATCTGTGACATTTCATCATGAGCTTAGAGGGCTTTATATGTCTTTGTAACGACTATGTGTGGATGAACATGTGCGTCTGTTTAGTCTTGTTAATGCTAACTAAGTTAAACTCAAATGGTGATATTTTGTGTTGAGTTTTATGTATGATTTTCATCTTAAAATGTAATTAATTTTCATCATGGGTGTGTGTAGGATATGAAATAAAATTTTTTTATTGAAATTTGTCTAGGATGTGAAATTTAGTTTTCATATTGGAATTTCCGAAGGATGTGAATTGTCAAGTTAAATTTAACTGGTTAAGCATGCAAATTAATTATATTTTTAGTGTCAGGAGACACTTTGTTGAATTGTATTTTTTGAACACTTTCAGATAATTATCATAGTTCATAGATCATAAATTATGAGAGAAATTGTGTGGGAATGTACAAATCCATGAATGTTATAAAAGGAACATTTGAGAATAAATTTAATGGAAAATTACACTCCGGTCCTTGGGGTTGGGCATCACTTGCACATTGATCCCTACATTTTAATTTGAGACATTTGGTCCCAAACTCACTTTCAAGGCTTCAACTAGGTTCCTCAACTAATTACAAGGTCCCAAATGAAACACATTAATTTTCCAAGTTTTTCAATTATATTTTAATTAAATCGGTATTATAAATATTTATGTCAAGAGCAAAGTGTCCATTTCCCTTAGAACTTCCTAACTCGTGTGACAAGAATCCTTACTTTTCCTTTCGAGCCACCTCCATCCACATATGGAGCTGTTTATACCTCCTTGTTCACAAAAATAATTTCTTCTCTCATAAATTTTGTTATATATTTCTCTTCTGTTATTGTTGTTTTTGAGAGATCCTAGTAAGACTGTTCTATCTCTCAATCATTGTCTTTGTCGTACTTGTGCTATATGTCTTGTCTTTCTCACACCTTCGTTATATGTCATTGCCTCTCACATTTAATGGAGCTGTGCATTTTTGCCACTTTCACATTTAACGGAGCTGCGCATTTTTGCCACTTTCATGAGAGAATGCTTGATTGGGTATGTTGAGTGAGGGTATCAAGCAAAGGTTGGAATAGAGTGCTAAATAAGAAAGAGATTTAAAACAAATTTATTAAGAGACAGTGAACGAAATGTAGGACCGAATTGCATGCTATATCAGAGTTGAGAGCCAATTTCCCATACTTTAAAAGTTGTAAAGTATGGGAAATTTTCTCAAGTTGACTATCTCGGGGAGCGAACACGAAACCAGTCTTGTTTGGCACGAGAACCAAAATTAGGACCAAAATGGTACTAGTTTAAAAAACAATAATAATAATAATAATAATAATAAATAAAATTTTCTAATTATTCTACACAAATTTTAATATAAAAGAATATTATTTTATTTCACATACTCAATAATTTTCAATAAAAATATCAATTTTATTTCACATCCTAGACCAAAATATTAGAATCTAGTATTTTGCTATAGGATGTGAAATAAAGTTGATATTTTTATTAAAAATTATTGAGTATGTGAAATAAAATAATATTCTTTTATATTAGAATTTGTGTAGAATAATTAGAAAATTTTATTTATTATTATTAATATTATTGTTATTTAAATTAGTACTATTTTGGTTTTAATTTTGGTCCTGATTTTAGTCCCCGTGCCAAATAGGCCCTTATAGATTTAACATTAGAGGCTTTCCACCAATCCAAGGCCCATGGGTGTGGGATAGAGGGAGGGAGCTAGAGCAACAATGACAACAACTAGTGGGGGTCAGCTTGAGGGTGTTGGAAAAAGAAAAAGGAAAACCATTTTGGATTTGCTAGTTGGAGTTGGGAAAGAAAATAAAAAGTAGAAAAGGGAAAGAGTTTCAAGTGAGTTAGTCTGATTTGAAAAAGATCTGGAACCATGGGTGTGACCTAAAAATCCACTCAAAATTACTCAATTAAAGCCAAAAACCAATCAAGTTTGAAATGATTTTTTAGTTTTGATTAATTTTGCCATCCTACCTTAATCTAAGATAGTTGGGATGGGCTATCTTCTTTTTTCCGCTTTATGTGAAGCAACACTCTTTATGTGTAAAATGTGTTTAGTTCATGTGCAAGACCATATTCATAGTCATTTTTCTTTTCCCCTTTCCTCTCTTTAATGTCATAATTTGGATCATATCATGTTTATGCACCTAGATTTTACAGGTCGGTGACATATATGCTCAGATCATTTTGACTGCTTACCTGTCATGTTTTCTTTGTGTTACAATCATTTCTAATGTGGTCCACTTTGTTGTGATCACTCATCCATCTTATCCTTGTTATCTAAAATACACTATTCTTATTGATAGTTATGCCTTACGACTTGATCCAATCAAACATTATAATAACCTATAGACTAAGTGGGAAAAATGTTAACAATTCATTCTTATGTTTTCAATCACACCAATGTCTAATTAATCTTTGTAAAGGTTTCGCAAGCTAAATCAGTATTTTTTTAATACTTTCTTGGAGTTAAGTTGTTGGTCGGTGGTTTTGTCGTTTGGGTTCTTCAATTTTTAAAAGTATGATTTGGTTTTGAACTTGTCAGGCCATTAAGATTAATTAGTGAACCTTTTATCTCACTTTACAAAGTGTTTGCTGTATTTCTTTCTGCTCACCTTAAATTTGCCTCTTTCCCTTTTCAGTTTGGAGAGATTGATATTGATGGTTCCCTGGTTGCTGCAAAGACCACTGGTGCTGAAGATATAGTAATGCTTAACAATGGGTGTCTTTGCTGCACTGTGAGAGGTGATCTTGTGAGAATGATTTCTGAGTTGGTTGAGAGGAAAAAGGGGAAATTTGATCACATTGTGATTGAGACAACTGGTAATTGATTTTCCTTATATGCCTTCTCCACATTTAAGCATATTATTATTTTTTATTGGGTCGATTAATCTAGATTCTTAAGGGATTATGTGGCATTTCATAAATGTGTCACTTATGTCATTTGATGTAGTTTTAAAAAATTTTCTGATGGACAAATCTATTAATGACCTCCTCAATAATAAACACCATGAAGGCCTTATTTGGTTGGGGACCAAAAGACCCTTGAACTCTTCCAAAAATATGGAGCTGAATATGCATCTGCAATCCAAGGGCGCATGCTTCCCCGTGGGTCTCTGGTAACCATGTATGTAGGGGTATAATCGGCGATTTGATAGCTCTCGCCTAGTTATTGGCATTCCTCCTCACCTCATATATAAATTCAAATATTAAAAATCAACTTCATTTCATATCCTACATAAATCTTAACCTAAATTCACTTTATTTCATATCGTACACATATATCAATAAAAGAATTAACTTTATTTTATATCTAACACAATTTTCATAAAATTACTTTATTTTATATCATTATATTAAAATAATCACATTTCTTTCTCTATTTCAAGAAAAATTTAAAATATTCTCAAAATATGCTCCAACCAAATGAGGCCTAATACTTTAAGACTTTAATAAGTTATGCTATGTGAGCATGTGTGGCTAAGGACCTAATAACTAAATTATCCTTATTAAATACATAGTCTTATAATCATATTCAGTGCAAAGGAGTTAGGGGTTTGTGTTGCTAGATGTGGCATGGAGACACCCCTAGTACCATTGTAACCCATCTTGATTAGGGATGGGAAATCAATGAGAAAGAGGGACAAAATAGAAGAGGTAAATAGATTGCTTAATAACTTAGGAAGGAGGGGGGACAATAAGCCAAAGCCCACACCAATGCATCTATATGATGGGTTATTCTTGTGATAGGCCTTGTTCTTGTTGTTTGTTTGCTCAAGTTAACTTTAACTTGGATTAAAATTAACCTTATGTCATAGTATACATAAATTTTAATATTAAACCAATAATATTTCAAATCCTCTATATGAACTCAAATATTAAAGCTAGCTTTATTTTATATTATATTCAAATTTTAAAATAAAAACAAATTTTATTTTATATCATAAGCACATTTCAAAACAAAATTAATTTTATTTCAAGTTTTTCTTAAATTTTAAAATCAAAATATCTCATTAAGATAAACCCAATTAAAAACAATCCCACCAACAAGCAATCTCTTAGTGATTATTATTTTCCCCTTGATCTTTCTTAAATAATGCCATTCACTTTTATGTTTATCTTTACAAGAATCAAAATATTCAATAATTTCGAAAAGTTAGTTATTATCTTTTATTTAATTAGTTTTAATTTTCGCTAGTTAGTTGGGTGCTAGAATTCTATAAAAAAAGCTCCAATAAGTGGATTTTGATTGATGAATAAAATTATCTTTTGGTATTTTCCCCTTTTTTTTCTTTTTCTTCCCTTTTCCTCTACCTGTTCTACATAAATTTGGTATTACAACAAACGAGTTTTACATCAGTTGGTATCAAAGCAATCATGTCCTACAACAATTGATATCAATTTGGAGTCCATTGTGCCTCTTTGCACGTTATGATACTAAGAGACATTATAAATTATGTTATTTGACAATTTAGTATGAAGATTATAGCCCTCAATGTAGCTGCAATTTCTATTACTATTTAAGTTGATATAGCACTCATAATTTTACATTTCCTTGTAATTCTTGTCATTTATTATGACAAGCTCTAGTTTTCTCCTACCATTGTAAACCTGCATATGATCAGTCAAGTTGTTATGATCACCTTACTGATCATTTCACACATAAAACTACCCATACTATCTCTTTGGGAAGGAATTCTTCATGTGGACCATATAAGCAAGCTACTCGATCACCTACATATCCTTTAACTCAGAATTGTGTTATTAGCAAAGGCCAATGTTGACAAGAACTTTTCTTTGTTTACAACTGTATATAATGGCCATTTAAGCCCTATTTAGATGGAGGATAAAAAAGATGATTTGGATAATTTTTTTGGCTTTTTTTGAAAAATATATATAATATGAAATAAAATGAGTTAGTTATATTAAAAATTGTGTTGGATGTGAAATACAATTGATTGATTTATTGAGAGTTGTGTTGGATGTGAAATAAAGTGATTATTTAATGTTGAAATTTATGTAAGATTAGATGTAAAATAATTTTTTAATTTTTTTAAAGAATTAAAGTGTTTTGCCATGGCTATTTTAGCTATGTTTTTTGTCCATGGCTATTTTAACTATGGTTTTTGTTTTCCACAAACCAAACAGAGTCATACAGCCCCGTTTGTTTAGCTGTTGAAAATTAACCTGGTTTAATTTTAACCAGGCATATCACACAACACATAAATTTTAATATTAAAAATTAACTTTATTTCACACCCTACACACATTACTAAAATAATAACTAACTTATATCACATCTTTCATATATCCCAACATAATAACTAACTTTATGTTACATCCCTCACATATCCCAACATAATAATTAATTTTATTTCATATCATTCACAACTTTCAATAAAAAATATCTTTATTCAAGTTTAATTTTAACCTTGTTAAATTTAACTTTACAAACAAACAGACCTTATAATGAACAAATTATCATCATCCTAATCAAATTTCTATTCCTAGATTATCTAGATCCACATTATATGTAGGTTTATCTTTTGAAACAAAATTGGCAATTTTTGCATGGGCAATGAGTAGGAGCTGATGTTAGGCTTGTTGATTTAGAAAATAATAGGAAAATCCTGCTAAGTCCTAATTACTGTAAACTAGTTTTCTAACTGTAAACTAGTTTAAAATGCTATGTTAGATTATAATAAGAAATCAAGCCCTAAATTAACTAGGTCAGCACTTCAATACTAGCAGAGAGATCCATTCACATTTAAGCCTTGTAAGGATTCAAGGTTCAATTGCAAGATGTACTCTGAAACATGGAATGCCCCAAAATAGTAGCATGAATTAGTGAGAAATTACATGAATTTAGACAAAAAATGTCTTAACATTAATCTATTCGTGAAATCCCATGCCAATAACTATCCAAAATTGAGGAAAACACAAATAAATAAGAACCAGCATGAGAATGGAAACAAAGCATATGTAAATCAAAGAGATAAAGGAGATATCACAATATTCGAGGGAGAACAATCCATACAATGATCAAAATGGTAAATCGACAAAGTAATAAGCTAGGAATACCATAGGGTTGAAATAATTCGACAGTCCATTGCGAATCAGCGACTTTCTCATACGAGGAAGAATCGACATCACACCAATCTTCTAGATCAACATCGCATTGATCGAAACTCTGCACAACAAGTGCTGCGGCGATAGCACAAAAGGGGTGGCTGTTAGCTACTAGTGGTCCCTCGAGTCTTCCCCTTTGGCATAGTGACGGGACTGCAGTGGCGGCGACTTGTGTGACGCTGGCGATGAGGCAGGGGGGTTGATAGCGACAACTTAAGCTAGTGGCCGGCAGCTAGGGGGAGAAACTCTCTCTCCTTACTCAATTAGGGTTTTCAAATATAGCTAACCTTAATCCCTTCTTCAATCAACTCATATATTGTAGATAGTAATTAATCTCTACCCTTGATTCTATAATTAAATCTAATCAAGGGTCAAGATTAATTACTTGGGTTCAAGCAAAGGAGGAGAGGGGGTAGTTGGGCCATATTTGGCTCACTATCTTTAAACAAAACCCAAAAACCTCTAAAACCTAAAATACAAATCCCTCACTATTTTAGCCCATTTATAATAACTGCCATACTCTCCCAAAGCCTAATAAATATATGAAATAACTTCTCCCTCTCAAAAGAAAAAAATTCTCTTAGAAAATAAAAATAAGGTTCATAGTGTGCGAAATAAAATGCAACAAAAAAGCAAAATAAGATAAGTAGGGTGACAATGGAGGTTTTCCCTGAGCTAGTGATGTTGTCGGAGTTGATAACATGAGTGCTCCACGTCACTTGCCTCCTTTGCTTTCTTTCCTAATGGTTTTTGTTGGCATACTTTTGAAAATCCGTTAGATGGGAGTGGTGCGGCACTGAGATTTAGGAGTTAAGAAATTTTGACAAAAAATGTCTCGGAGATATTAGCTAGTTGGTGAATGTTGAACGTAGCCCCATGCAACCCATGTTGGATAGGCCATGTTTAATGCAAGTCTAGGAGATGGATAAAGAACTAGAGGTAGTTATACAGAGATTGATGTACATGTTGCTAACAAAGTAACAAGGATCTTCATGAAGTTGGTTGTAATAGGGGATTCGGGCATTTGAGTGAAGTACTTATAAAGGGCTAAACGATATTGTTGTAGTGTATGATGTACTTCTAAATACATTATAGTGGTTGTTGTTGTTGCTCTTGTTGATGCAAAGCATGTCGATATTAATTTGGACGAATGATCACACTAGAGTGAGTTGCATTAAAAGTAATTATTTCAAAGAGAAGATGAATGTGACACCTATAGAATATAAGATGAAGAAGGTAAATTTAAGGTGATTTGACTTTGTTGTTGTTGTCAGCTTCCAGTGAGGGGGACCAAGTTATGATGATAAAGAGAAAGAGGAAGACCAAAACATGATTTGGGTTGTGGTCATTAGATATGAGCTTGACTTGTAATAATGAGAGAGTTCCGTCATTTAGATTTAAATGCAAAAGAGAAATCCATGTAATTGACCACCCACAACTAGTTTAGGTTAATTGTTGATGTATTAATGGTTATAGCTAATATCATTTTAAAAACATGTTATGAAATACATATTATGGTTTAGAAGCAGTCCCCCCCCCTGCTCTTTTGTAGTGATCTTCTTTTCTATTGATTTTGCATTGATTTATGATCTTAAAATTAAACAGTTAAGGGCAGGGAGTAGAATTTTGTTCAAGTTATAGATGGATTTTGCTTGGATGTACTCTCACGACTTGCATGTGTTCTATTTGTGCTTGTTACGCAAACTTTCCCCTAATTGAAGTTTGTTCTACACTTGCACAGGTTTGGCTAATCCATCACCCATTATTCAGACATTTTATGCCGAAGATAACGTTTTCAATGATGTCAAGCTTGATGGTGTTGTTACTCTTGTTGATGCAAAGCATGTTAGAATTCATTTGGATGAGAAAAAGCCTAAAGGAATTGTTAATGAGGCAGTTGAGCAGATTGCTTATGCAGATAGGATTATAGTGAACAAGGTAAGGTGTCGGTGCTTAATTTTTTTCATCATAATTTGCTTGAGTGGAACTACCTGATGGAAATGATCCCGTACAAAACAAGCAAAGACCTTTTCAGGTTCATTATATTGAGTTGATAAAAATTTCTCATAGATGATAATTGATGTTGATAATAATCCAATCCACACTCGTTTATTTGTGTCCAGTCGTGGAAGTGATTGAGTTTATCATTTTTTTTATTCTTTGCCACCAAACAACACAATTCTCCTCACCCTAATTAAGAATTGTAATGGTGTAGATTCGAACCTGAGACTCCCAGGTTCCAGGCAAGCTTGCTCCTCATTGGGCTAGGAGAAGCTCCACTAATTGAGTTTATCAGCTTATTCTTGTAGGTCAGAAGCATTTCTCGTGGTTCCTTGAACACTCTCATGGTCATATATGTGCATCTTAACTATAATATATTCGTGAGTTTGCAAGTTGTTCATGTTATGATACATTTGCTAAGACTTGGTAGTTTTTTTTTTTTGATATTAAGGTTTGGTAAATGTTAGGAAAGTTTGCTGGATATCTCGTAGGTTGTATTTGTCTTTTAATACCGGTAAGATGCTTTCTATCTGCTTGTTGTGATGAATGATGATAATGGCATTTTTTCTTCACCAAATTCTCTTCTTCTGTGCTTGGTAATTGGCTTGTTTTATGAAAATGATTTTAGGGGTTTTCCATTTTCATTGTTACTCATAAATTTGTAGGGAAAATTTTATAAATGCCCGCAAATTTTATGTCCTAATTATACTTTCAGGCCCAAAATTCTTATTTATATGTATGATTACCCAAGTGTTGTATTTATTACTACCACTTAAAAGCAATTTTCTTCTGTGGACAGACACCCAAATATATGCGCATTTGGCTGACCATTTTGTAATTGTTCTGCCAAAAATAATAGAGGGAGTGTAAATTTGTGGCCTTAAAGTGTAATTAAGGTAATAATTTTGGGCATGTATGTAATCATCCTAATTTTTAATAGCAAATATGTTTGACAATGTAAGGCTCTGGTTTGTTAGAGGAAAAAATGCTTTGTGGAAAAAAATTGTCTTTTTTTAAAACATGTGTATAATGAGAAATATAATTAATTTTATTAAAAATTATGTAAAATATAAAATAAAGTTGATTAGTGTATTGAGAGTTGTGCAGGATACGATATAAAGTAAATTTTTTATATTAAAGTTTGTGTTGAATTATTTTTTAAAATAATGCCATGGCCGAAGGGCCTGTTTGATAAGAAGCATGCATGCTGAAGATGAAGTACATCAGGCAGGGTTATTTTTTTTAATCATCATCCGTATGCATGCATGCATCCTGCTTACATTTGTCCAAGCTCATGCACGAGTATTTCTATCAGTTTTGAAAGATTTTGAGCTGCCAAACGTGGCAGGCTTAATCTTTTTTGGATGTGAAGTATGTCATTGCATTAGCTATTGCGGTTCTTGTCCTTTTCATGGTTTGTGTGAATGTTAATGGAGTTGCTGCGATCTCTAACTTTCGTGAGTGTTTATTCCTTCTTTTTTTAAAAAACATATTTTTGGATTGCCTCCAGACAGACCTTGTGAGTGAGCAACAGGTCTCTTCGGTGATCCAGAGAATAAGGGTAAGCAGCTCAACCTAGATTTGTATATTTCAAATTAAAGCTCCTATCAATTCTGTTTAGTTGTTGACTTTCTCATACAATGTAACCAGAATATCAACACCATGGCTCATTTGAAGAGAACGTCATATGGTAAAGTTGATCTAGATTATGTACTTGGGATTGGAGGCTTTGATTTGGAAAGGTTATATTCCTTGTTTTTTCCTTAGCTTGCTTGATTGCTTGTGTGAATATTCAGAGAAAACTTTTCCATAGATATATTGCTAACATATTTTCACAACATACCCGAACTGTTCCTTGTTGCCTGAGGAAATGCAACTATAGTGTACTTTATGAATCCTTTTTCACAATTTATTATTGTTTGATGTTATATTATTGTTTGATGCTGCATGAAACCAATGAGATTATGGAACGTTAGCTGCTCATTATGTGAAAAATTATGTGAGATGCTCCTCTTCTGTCAAGTGTCTTCCGATTCCATTTTTTGGATGTCTGTATGATTGCTCAAGATTATATGTATATCTAGAAATGTTGCTGCTATTCTTTCAATAAATCCAGCCAAACCATTTATCCGAATGGTTCTTTCTTTTTTTCTTTAAAAAAATGTTGTTTGCGTGCACAGGCCCATTGCTGAATTTCCCAATTCAGACCTGTTTCATTTTAATTGAGCCATCATCTTTGAGCCTTTTAGGTTAGGCCATCATTCCTCCATTATATACTTGTTTCAATTCTAAGTAACTTTGGAGGGTTTCCGCCTTTGTTTTAGCATTTAGCTGAGAATTTGGACTGAAGAGAGGTCGGTTGGTTCTATTCTGAAGATTCTTTGTACCAGAGCTGATCATTCCCCAAATTCATTTGTTGCTTTAAAGGAACTTATTGGCTCCAGATCAATAAGCTAGTTATGAAGTCATCATCCGGTAATTGAGGAAGATCAGGGTTCATAAGTTAAGCTCTTTCATGTCTTCTTAGTAAAATTCAATAAAGTTTTACTTTCTTTAAATTTGTAAAAACTCCATTTGTTTTACTTAAAATTTGAGATCCGTTCCTGCAAGTTAATTGCCAAATTAAACTGTGCTTTGACAACCGGGAGCCAGTTGGATATGTGGAAAGTGGTAGTTTTTTGAAATTGATAGAAGTTTGGCTGAAACCAGAGACCTGGCTAAACATATTAGGCCTGTTTGTTAATTTTAATAAAGTTAAAATTTAATTTAGATAAAGATATTTTTTATCGAATGTTGTGAATAATGTGAAATAATATTATTATATTGGGATGTGATATAAGTTGGTTATTATTTTGGTATATGTGTAGAATGCGAAATAAAGTTAATTTTTATTTTAAATTATGTATATGATGTGAAATATAATTAATTTTTAATATTAAATTTAATGTGATGTGATGTCTGGTTAAAATTAACCAGCTTTATTTTTACCTAGCTAAACAAATTAGCCTAATTTTCTTTCTTATTGTTTTGATAGCTCTAATGATTTTGCCTTTCGTACGTGGTTTTGCGTATCATGGATTGAGGCCTATTTTTATTATTTTAGTGGAATTAATTAACCATTTTTATTTTAACCTAGCTAAACAAATTGGCCTAATTTTCTTTCTTATTGTTTTGATAGCTCTAATGATTTTGCCTTTTTTACATGGTTTATGTATCATGGATTGAGGCCTATTTTTATTATTTCAGTGGAATTACTTCTACTTTTCATTGATTCTTTCCTGTTTATGATTTTGGCCTATAATTTTAAGCATTAATTGGTGGGGACACAGATCAACATCGAATTGGATGGTTAGGATGACGTCATGTGCTGAATCAAAATTCAAATTCAAATTAATTGGAGCTATTAGAGATTTCCATAATAGTTTATTTAATTTTTGATTGATTTGATCAGAGCTATCTGGAAGATTTGAAGACTCACCACATTTGGAGTTGATTTTATTTTATTGTAGAATTAGTTCCATATTTGCTTTTATTTATTTGGTATTTTATTTCCTGCATTTAGTATTGTATTTCCAAATTTTACATGGGATCTCTCTATATAAAGAGGTCGCCCTTGCATTGTAAAAATAGAGTATTGTGATGAATAGAATTGTGTTTGAGTTTTCTCAGAGCCTAGATCCGGGTTAAGGGGTAATATTCCGGTGAAGGAAAGGGTAGGGTTAGCCTTTTGGTGAGAATCCTAAATTAGCCTAGTTATCCACTTTTCACAACCAAAAAAAAAAAAAAATCTTTCTTTGTTCAGCTCAACCAAATCCAGGTTACCTGATGTAATTTCTCATTTTCCTCTTCCCTCTCTGCGTTCCGGAAAATCGCCCGCGTCCGCAGCTCCTGCGCGCCGCTCCCCTCCGACTCCGCCCCCCCGCCGCTCCTCGCGCCGCAGCCGGCGTCCCGACGACCGAGCGCCGCCAGCGCTCGCCCGCCCGCGCCCCGACGGCGCTCCCCGCCCGCGCCCCGCCGGCGCTCGCCCGCCGCCGCGCCCCGCCGGCGCTCGCCCGCCCGCGCGCCCGCCCGGCGCTCGCCCGCCCGCGCCCGCGCCGGCCGCTCGCCCGGCCCGTGCGGCCGCGCCCCCGCCGGCGCTTGCCTGCCTGTGCGCCGCCCCGCGAGCTGCTTGCCTGCTCGCCGGCCCGCACGCAAGCGCGCTCGCCTGCCCGCGGCCGCGCGCCTGCTTGCCCGCCCGCTTAGCCGCTCCTCCCTCCTGCGCCGCTCCGCCCGCTCTGCGCCTCGGCGCCCGCCCCGCGCGCAGGCCCGCACGCCCTCCGGTCTGCCCGCCCGCGGCCTCGCGCGCCGGCCCGCTCGCGTGACTGCCCGCGCGCCAGTGGCCCCCGCGCGCCCGCCCGCCCGCGTGCGCCTGCTTGACTGCCGACCGCCGCCCGCGTGCGCCTGCTTGCCTGCCGGCGCGCCGCCCGCCGGCGCGCCTGTTTCACGTCGCCTGCCTTTGCTCGTGCCTGTCTGCGCTTTGTCCGCGCATCGCCCGTACTCGATCAGTGACTCTTCTCCGATTCAAATCATTGGTAACTTCTTTCCCGAACTCAATTAAGCCGATTATTTGATTTCTACATAAATTATTCGCTTGACTTGAATTATTTATTCTGGCTGCTAATTGTGTGATCCGATAATTCCTTGTGTGTTAATTACTGTTGGATTTAACGGTGAGACGTTTGTCCTAAATTCCTGAACCTCGGATCTGATTTATCGAATTTAAATTGGCGCCCTAATCTAAATTGATAAATTCTTATTTATCATACGATCCAATTTAATTTAATTTTAAAATATCTTAATTTACGGGATTCAAAAATCTTATTTATCATATAATTTATCTAGAAAATATTTTCTCTTAATTAAAATAATTTGTTAATCGATTTTGCTGAATATAAATATAAAATATCATTGGTATCGTTTTCCGTCCCGCATCATTAATCTTTTGAGGATTCTTTAAAAATTCTCTCTTATATATGATTGTTTATGATAATTTAATCGTGATAGTCATCACTATATTTTTGAATTTTTTATGGCTTTATATTTTGGAAAATCGTTTTCAGAATAGAGTTATCATCTAAACTGGGAAAATCAATTAGTTACTTTTATAATATAAAACAAGCAATACCGGCTATTCAACCCATGTTCACAGTTTGGAGATCATTTATTTCTTCAACATAGCAATTTCTTTTGTTCTTGCACAGGATAGAGAGTGTTATTATTGCTGAAGGATCTAAAGAAGGTCACCATGAAGCTGAGCATGGGCACGGCCATCATCACCATGATGACCATCATCATCATGATCATCACGGCCTTGATCACCAGCATGGTTATTACTGGCATTTAATTTAATCTTGCAAACTGTGTTATTTTGCTCTTGCTTGCAAATTACACTTCTACAATGTCTATTTTTTGCTTTCATCACAATATTAACGATTTTGTGGTAGTTGTTAATGCAGTTTTTCTATATTTATTTTTGGAACTTTACATGAACTATATGTGAACTAACTACATCATTGTTATTCTATAGTCACAATCTCACACAGGGAGACAAACATAAATAGATGTCGACTTCTGTCAACTCAAATATAAACTTGTATCCTTTACAAACAATTCTTAGTCACCACTAACATCATGATCTCAATCATTGCTAACAATTCTCAGTCACCATTAACATCATGATCTTGATCATTGCTATCAGAAGTTGCTGGGTTCAAAATCCATGCAATTTTAAGAGAATTTTGTTTTCAATTGAACTTGTGTTAAAAATGAGTGTTGTACAATTCATGATCGTTTGTAACGAATTGAAAAGCTTAAATATATGTTAATCATATAATTGCCTGTGCCTATAAGGTTATATTTGTTTTTATTATATAGGGCTAATCATATAATTGCCTATTTATTTATACAGGGCTAATCATATAATTACCTATTTGTTTGTAAAAGCTAATTTTAACAAGATTAAAGTTAAACTTGGACAAAGATATTTTTTATTGAAAGTGTGAATAATGTGAAATAAAGCTAATTATTATATTGAGATGTGGGAGGGATATGATATAAATTAGTCATTATTTTAATATGTGTGTAATAATATTAATTTTTATTTTGGATTATGTATATGATATGAAATATAGTAAATTTCATGTATGATGTTTCATACCTAATTAAAATTAACTAGGTTAATTTTAACTTTACTAAATAAATAGGCAAGGAGTATATTACATTTATTGAATTATTATTTGTTAGGCAATCTGCATGCACTTGGTTAACACTCGACAGTTAAGTTAAATGGTCATAAAAGTTTTTGTTTATATATACTTATAATAGTGCAAAGAATAACAATAGCTTTGATTTGGATTTTGGGATATCTAAGTCAAATAATATTATATAGAAAATAGGAAGTTTTAAAACTTGTCTTCTTTCAAGTTGACAGTGGTTGATTGCATCTAACTTTTTATAGGTAGCATAAAAGATAGCACATTAAAGTGATTTCTTAATATATTTTTTGTTAGTATGTCCTTTATAACATCTCGCGATGCAAATGTAAAAGTATTGTCCACTTTGTCTTTAAAGAATTTCATGACTTGAGCACTTCTTAGAAGGTCACCAATTCTATTACTTCAACTCAAGTACGCGTAACTACGGAGTTTCTCATTATTAGCTTTACGGTTTTTCTTCAAAATGTATATTTATATATTGGGATCACACTATTTATTTATACAACTATGGAACTCACCTTCCTTTCTTGATATAGGACAATTCATTTTTGTGCCGCTCCAACTAGAAGCCTGCCAAGAGTCACTCTTTACTCTGTTCATTTCGATTTAATCATTTGGATATCACCTTAGTGGTGGGGACACGGATTAGCATTAAATTGGACGGTCAGGATAATGTCATGTGCTAAACTAAAATTCAAATTCAAATTAATTAGAGCTATTGGAGATTTTCATATTAGCTTTATTTAGATTTGATTTGATTTGATTTAGAGTAGATTTGAGAAATTTGAAGACCCATCATATTTGAAGCTAATTTTATTTTATTTTAATAAAATTAGTTTCATATTTGCTTTCATTTATTTGGCATTTTATTTTCTGTATTTAATATTATATTTTCAAAAAAATTTCTCATGAGATTTTTATATATAAAGAGGTTGTCTTGTATTGTAATAGAAAGTAATATTTGATGAATGAAATTACGTTTGAGTCTTCTCAAAGCCTAGATCCGGGTTAAGCGGTCGATATTCCGGTCAAGAAAAGGGTAGGGTTAGTCTTTGGTGAGAATCTTCAAATTACCTTAGTTATCCACTTTCCTAAAAAAAAATTCCTCTATCCATTGCGCTCTCTCTCCGAATGATCTGCAAGCGCCTCCAGTACTTTACGCACTCTCCTGCCTTCGAAGCTCGCCTGCCTCTGAAGCCCACTGCCTCCTCGTTCCCTGCTTCTGACACGCTCCCACCTACACTGCACGCTGCCTCGCCGACCAGTGCGAGGCGACTCGTCACTTTCTTCGCCGCTCGGCTCTCTACTTTGCTCAAGAAATGTGCCACTCGAGCACGCTGACCCAAGCTGCCTACCTCACCTGCATCGTTGCTACTTAAATTTTTTTGGCTAAGATATAATTTTTTTTCTAAATTAATCTGATTATTTGATTTCTATATAAAGACATTTATTTGAGTGATAATTACTATTTGATTTAAGTGTGAGACATCTGTCCTAAATTTTTAAACCTCATATCTGATTTATTGAATTTAAATTGACGCCCTAATCTACTTTGATAAATTCTTATTTATCAGACGATCTAATTTAATTTTAATTTTAAAATATTTTTAGTTTGTAGGATTTAAAAATCTTATTTATCATATAATTTATTCAGAAAATATTTTGTGCTTAATTAAAAATAATTTGCTAATTAATTTTGCTGAATATAAATATAAAATATTATTTGTATTTTTTTGTCCCGCATCACCTGGCGATCGCTCCTTATCCTTTTCAATCCCAGGTCATCACATGCCCACTAGCTTCCAATCTTGTTTGTCTTTGAACAACATAGTATTGTGAGTCAACTCTGATATTATATTGTAACATCTTTTAATCCAAATGTAAAGGTATTGTTTACATTGATTTTAAGGAACTGCGTGATTTGAGTATTTCCCAAGAGATCACTTATTCCAATATTATCTCAGCCCAAGCATGCGTAACTTTTGAATTTTCCATCAAATTTGCCCCAAAAGGTGCCTCTATCATTTGAGATCGCGTTATCTATTTATACAACTTAGGGACGATTCATTTCTATGCTCTTTCACCTAAAATCTCGTTAGGAGCCGCTTCTGTCCGTGTGATTTCGATTTCACTCATATGGATATCACCTCGGTGATCACTCCCCATGCTTTTCGGTCCTGGGTCATTACACCCTTAGTTTATTCAAAGGTTAAAATTTTTACTATTTAACTCTTTATCTTTAGTGAGATATACATTGATGGAATTTTGTGAATATATTCAACAAGAAAATGATAGATGTGGTGAAGCAATTTTAAAATTTTGTGACATTTTTCATTGCTGGAAATGCTGTTGCCCTTGTCTTTGAAAGAGCACATAGACGGGCCATTGAAAGACAAATTTTGATGATGAATTTCAAGAAAAGTAGAGAAAGCACAAGGGAACATGTTTAATGTAAAAAACTTAAACCCATTGGTGCAAAATGCCATGTAATTAGCTTCCTTTACAAGTGGAATTCTAGTAATTTGTTCCTTCACTAGATTTTGTGGTGAACCTATCTTAGCTTTTTGCAGCCTTTGTTTTGGTTGCTAGTAATGTTCTTGCCCTTGTTGTAAAAAGAGCTCGTAGATTTTTCACTGGAAGCCAAACTTTAATGACAGTATTTGAGAAGAGCCCAAGTGGAAATCTCCTCTCAAACTTTAAGAAGACAAAGCTAATCACAGAAAATGTACGAGTACATGTTTAATGTGGAAAACTTAAACCCGCAGATGTCAAACACCATGCAACTATCTCCCACTACACAGTGAAATTCCAGTAACTTGTTTCTTTCCTAGTGATTCTCAAGGATTACAACAGAACTTCTTCACTTGCAAATTGGTGGATTAGGACTAACACTCACTGTGGATGACTCCTCCATCCTCTTATGTGTAGGACTGGCAACAGCTCCTCGCACAAGAAGGCTTCAAGTGAATGAATATCGCTTGGTTGCTGACAAAGGATTCTCTCTCTATGCTTTTAGTACCACTTGCTAGTGTATATTGTCGGTCAATTGGTGTGGCGCCTTAATATCGATAGGATTCGGGCTTTGAATCTTTGAAATGAATAATTGGAACATCCCTTGTACTATTGTTGGTGTTACATATGCCATTATTCCATAACAACCTGTTAGAAAAAATTCATCAAATCTTCAAAGGATGGTCATGGAGGTGCCTTCCTCGAAAAAATTTGAATGAGTAACTTCATCATAGAATACCTTTCTTAAACAATTTTTGCTTAGGAGCACTCCCTTTGCGGATCATCTCTGTCAAAGGATACTTTGTTCGAGGATTATCTTTCTCAAACTAAGTATAACTTTATACATTCGTGCACTTCTCTTCGATGATGGATTATCTTTGTCGAACAAGTACCTTCTTTTGTGAGCTTCTCTTTGTTCAAGGATTATGTTTGCTAAAGAACTCCTTTCTTTGATGTAAAACTTTGTCAAAGATGTGAAGTTTCTTCGTTTACTCTGCTCCAAGGAATGTCATTCCAAAGACCACCTTCTAAGATCACAATTCCACCTTTTTTGACTAGCCATCTTTTCATGCCTCTTGCCGCAGTGTTGTCTTCTTGATCTTTCGCTAACACCTACATTGAAGGGCTTTGAGTAGCAGATTGTTGTTCTCATAAGGAGGAATAATCCCAACATTTTCATACACATTGCATATTTTATTTAAGGTTCAACATATGTTATAAGAATATTTGATTTGAATTTCAGAAACCATCTGATATACATTGACTTGACATTGAACATCATTGTAATCCTAGTAACTCAGCATTTTCTTGAAGTTTGTTGTGTTGAATGGATTATTTTGCTTTTAACATTCTAGTATCAAAAGTTTTCCTTTTTTTCTTACTGCCTATATTTTATGTCTTAGTCAAGGATCTTGTTTCTTTGTGCAAAACTGCTGATGCACTTGGACATCAACCAGGTCACATGATTTATTGTCACAAATGGACTTTGTGGCATTTTCTCAATAATAATTGAAGGAAATCTTGATCAAATCATTACCTACAATGATGAAATTGGATATTTCTCTAACTTTGTATTATAGACTTTATAAGGATATTGTCTCACTTTAATATAAAATGTTTCTAGGCTACAAGTCCCCGTTTGGTTGGAGGAAATTTTAGTCATGGCCAAAAATTTTTCAACTAAAAATCTTATTTTATTTTTAAAAAAAATAGAATAATAATTTACATCTCATTCTACATGAATTCTAACATTAAACAATCATTTTATTTCACATATAATATAATTTTTAATATAACTAACTCACTTTATTTTGCATCACACATTTTTCAAAAAAAATTACAAATTTTTTTTAAATTATTTTTTTTCTTCCAACCAAACTGAGCCTTAGTTCTATCAGAAGCATCCTCTCAAACATATTAAAAATTCATTACTTCTATGTTTCATGTTATTTGGATGGTGCAAATTACAATAATGTGCACTAATTTGTTTCATGTGTGGCCTCATTGCATGCAGATAACCACGAACATGATCATACTCATGACCCTGGAGTTTCTTCCGTAAGCATAGTTTGTGAAGGGAGACTAAATCTTGATAAGGTCCTTTTTGTTATTTTATATTTTTTTTAGTGGATGAGATGTGACATGTTAGCTTCATTTAAATTGACCCGCTACCGCTTCATGCTTTTTGCAGGCAAACATGTGGTTAGGAACTTTATTGATGGAACGAAGTGATGACATATATCGCATGAAGGGTCTTCTTTCAGTTGAAGGCATGACTGAAAGATATGTTTTTCAGGTTTGTAATACTAAAATCTCATTTGTTGCTTATATCAAAGTCTAGTTCATTAACCTAACTCTGCAACTAGGACTGTTAATCATGTTCGAAATTGGAAGCTATCTAGAAACTCATAGTTCTTTGATTCTAAATCAACTCAATTTTCTTATGATCTCAAGGCAATTCTTTTGGAATGAAATTGATTCAACTTTTAATGAATTCGATATATTTGTATTTAAGTTTTAACAATTTGTATTAAGGTATTATAGATGCATACATGATCTAGAGGCTGCATATTGAATAGATTAATGTATAAATATACATATAGTACATATAAACTTAATTTGCGATATATATTAGATGATCATAATATGTACAATGACTATCTAAAGCAAGAAATAAGATTGATTATTAAGCTCTATTCACTCAAAATCAATTAGACTTTAGTTGACCTAATAAAATCAACTTGACTCAAAATTTCAGTTTGGCTTCAACACTTTAACAGCCTTATTCACAATTCTTTGCTTGAATTGTTAGTGGTAATTGAGATTATATACATACTGGGATTCACATGCATGACATAGAAAACATTTTTTTTTGATAGAAATGATGTAGAAAACATTTGAAATTACATACTAAACTTCAAATAATATTAACTAACAGACTACACTAATTGCTCAAACATTACATTGCATGCTATTTTAGTTATGTGAGAGTAATTTTAAAAATGGAGTTGTTTGACTAAGAAATTGACCAAATTTTGTTCTTTCCATTTAAGTTAAAAATACTAAGCAAATTATTTAAAAGAAAGAACAACGGAAACAACTTCTGACTAGGCTAATTACCCTCGCAATAGACATCGAGGGCTAACAGCCTGTGATGATGTTGACAAACCAATCGTTAGGGGTGTAGTTAGTGTTATTTTTTATAATTTAAAAACATTTAATTAAGATATATTGATCATTTGTTAATTTGTTTAATGATGGCGTTTGTTTGAGTCAAGTTTGAGTTAATTGTAAGTGAACCATAATTCTATGCTGAAATGTTATAACGGGAATTTGAGAATGTAATAGTTATATGTCATTGTTTTTAATTGTAAATATTATGTTTTGGGTATCTACTATATTAATTTTTATATTTTTTGTGGCAGATGTAAATCGTCTTATGTACATACATTTGTTCTTATGATATTCCTTTGGATATTCTTCAAAATTTTGAAGCAAGTAATGCTTAAATGCATAATGTATAGCCGCTGATGTTGTTTGGTATTAAGCTAAATTTTGGTTATTTAGATTGTATATTTGAATTCTACTTGCATAGGAACTAATACTTATAAATATTTTATGATCAACTAACTGAATCATATAGTGAACAATATACATTATTAAGCTTCCAAAAAATAATGTATTCTTTTTTTATTGATGAGTGATGTATTTGCTACACTCTAATAACTTGTCATAGTTATGTAATTACGTTGTAATTTTTATTTTCATGCATGTTGTAATTTTATTTCAGCTCATTTTTATATTGTAATAAATTATTGTCAAATCAACATGATGTGACGTGGCCTGGCTTATGTTATTGTGGATTAGTCCTAATATGATGCGAAAAGTAAGTTTAAGTATATGTGAGATAAGTTAAATGAAAGCCCAACAAAATATTTAGAATTTAGATCTTAAACTTATTAAATATGAAGAACTTGAATAAAAATGGCAAGAATTATCCATTTAACGACGAGCTAAGTTAGGTTTAAGTTAAAACGGTATGCAAAACTAGTTAAAGAGATAACTAATCCTAATTTTCTTTTATTGAACTTTTCTTGTAACAAACTAAGCTTTGATATGGTGAAATATTGAGAGTTAAACATGGTCAAAAGAAAATGTTGAGAAAATGCCAAAAGTATTAAAATTGGTCCGGAAAACAGTAACAATTTCTGGAAATGCATGAAAACCCAAGTTGGGCAAACAATAGGTACAATTCTAGTTAAAATTGATCCGTCTGGCTTGAACCTATTAGATAAATATAGAGTCAATTGTATCGTGCTGGACAAAAGCCAATTGGAAGTTGAACCGAAGTGACAGTTTTTGAAAGAAAAGTATCTACAGCAAACTTATCATGAGAAGCTCTAGAGGAGCCCCACTTTGAGGCAAATTACTTTGTTTTTACCAAATTATATAGCTAGTTTTGATGAACTTATGATTAGGTGTGATGTCATTGAAGATCAGCACGTGACTTTGGCTAGATTTTGCTTATGACTTCGACCTAATCTCAAGAGGGAGTTTCTTCATCATCACAGGGTGTATACTTCAGAGGAATTATTTCAAAAAGGCGTCGAAATTGAGTAATACTTGAAGTCAAGAAGGCTTTCCATGAAACCCTTGCACTCAGGATATAATTCCTTTTATTGATAGTGTGGCGAGGAGTGATCGCTGGGTGATGTCCCAAAAGAAAGGAATCACCGGAGCAAAATGCGGCTCCTAACAGATTTCTAGGCCGATAAAGAGTGATGAGAGGGACATAGGAATAAATCATCCTACATCGAAAAGAGAGGAGTTCTTGAGTTGTATAAGTAGATAATGTGATCCCAAATAGTAGAGACGTCTTATGGGACAAAACCATGAGACTAATAATAGGGAACTCCGAAGTTAAGCGTACTTGGGCAAATAGTATTGGAATGGGTGATCCCTCGAGAAGTACTCAAGTCACGCAATTTTCTAAAGCTAAAGCAGATAATACCTCTATATTTGGATCAAAGGATGTTACAAATGTTCATCTCGAGCTCATGTTTATCTTTTATTAATCTCTAATTGTTTTTGCATTCTTGGTGCAGGGAGTCCATGACATCTTTGAAGGTTCTCCGGATAGATTATGGGGGCCAAGCGAACTACGGATCAATAAAATTGTATTTATTGGGAAGAACCTCGATGCCCAAGAGTTGGAGAAGGGCTTCAAGGCTTGTTTAATGTGATGGTTTGCTCTGAAAGCCACGGAACTATTAAGCCTTCTTTAACTTCAGTTCCATCTTCATCCCAGACATTCGTAGTTCAGTTTTGATCCTACTCTTTTGTTTGGGCTATTTTTAAACTATGCCAACTAAAAAATGTCAACATTTAATGTGTTGAAAAATGAATATATATATATATATATATAGTTGAAAAATGAATATATATATATATATATATATACACGCACACACAACACTCTTGCTTTATGTGACTTTAGTACAGATCTCTCTATATTTGGTGTCATTTTTCAGCCTATCTGGTTTGTTCAGACTTGGTTTTGAGGTCTTAAGGCCTTCACAGTGTTAAGCTTCTTCGATGTTTAGTTAAAGGAAAATAATATATAGCTCCAATAACTGACAGTATTGAAGTCGAACAGGCAAAAGTGTTTTTTTTTTTTTAAATTTTTTTTTTTTTCGATAGTATTTTTGTTAGTGGTATTGTTACTGCAAAAGTTTTAGTTGACTTTCGCGTTTTCGGTTATTTCTCGGATTTTAATGCTTTTGGTCTCATTTGTTGATGCCGTGATGTACTCAGGAAATAAAAGAATGTATTACAGTTAATCTGATTAGATCTTAGCCGAACCTTGGATGGCTCATGCTGTACAGTTAATCTGCAGAGAGGGGGGGTCATGATCTGCCTGTGCAAGAGGGAGGGAGGGAGTGTGGAATTTAAAATGAAATATTTTTTAGATACTAATAAAAATTATCAAAGAAATTTGTAATGTAATAATAATAATTTATAAAAAAAATTTAGTGTTATAATTATTTTAAAATAGAGAGAATTACATATATACTCTTTAAATTATCTTGAATTATATATTAAATTTCGAATTTTTTGATTTTACAACTTAACCCCTTAAATAATCCAAAAATAACATATTTAGGTTTTTTTTAAGATTTTTAAAGGATATTTTTTATTGATTTATAATTATTTGAATGCTTATTATTAATAATATGTATATACAAATATTATAAATATATTTGTAAATATATGTATTCTATTAGTTTTTATTTTTGGATAATTTAGGGGGTTAAGTTGTAAAATTAAAAAATGAGGGATTTAATATGTAATTCAAGATGATTTAAGGAGTATGTATGTAAATGACCTTTTAAAATAAGAATATTTCAATTAAATTTTTGATAATCAGGAACTAAACAGTAATTATAAATATTTTTAGTAATTAACTCTTATATTTTTCTAATATATGTATAAATTTTATTTATATAAATATATTATGTTAGGTAATATACAAAGATGAAGGCATAATATTCATAATATATATATATTATATTTAATCAGTATAATATATATTTTAATTATAAAATATGACTTATAATTATCTCAAAAATTGACTAAAGTTTAAATTAATTTTACAAAGTTCAAATAAAAATTATAATTTCAATCACTTGCTTTAATTGGGCTTTGAAGCGAGTCCTATTTATTAATAACACGTTTCTGCACACATTTTTTGAAATACAGTTATTAATTGAAACACACGTATTTTGGTGAACACAATATATTTAAAAAATATCACTTATAAGTAATTCTCTAATTTATAAATATTATTTTTAAACACGTTTGGATTAGTAAGAAGTAATTGTTTATTTTTTGCTATAAAAAAGTAATTGTTTATTTTTAAAATTTTAAACTTCAGTGGAATTAAGATCCTTCCAATTATTCAAAGTAAATTTATAGAAATTCTATCATGTGTTTGTAACTAGGTATACTTTCAGTTACTATCAAGAAAAAAAAAAAAACTATACTTTCAGTTAATGAAATGAGAGAATTTCAAAAGGGCATTTACATACATACTCCTTAAATTATCTTGAATTACATATTAAATCTCTCATTTTTTAATTTTACAACTTAACCCCCTAAATCATCCAAAAATAAAACTAGTAGAATACATATATTTGTAAATGTATTTATAATATTTGTATATATATATTATTGGTAATAAACATCCAAATAATTATAAATCAGTAAAAAACATACTTTGAAAATCTTGAGAAAGACTTAAATATGTTATTTTTGGATGATTTAGGGGTTAAGTTGTAAAATTAAAAAATAAGAGATTTAATATGTAATTCAAGATGATTTAAGGGGTATGTATGTAATTTTCTCAAAAAATATTAATTAAGTTAAAGGAAATTGATCAATTATAATTTACAAATGACAAAAATTTTAAGTTTAGGGCAAGTAAAGATGTTCAGCATTCGGTGGATGGAGAAATTAATCGAACTCATAAGCACGGGGAACCTGCGAAGAATCCCGCAAGGAATTTATTCCCAGTAATTAACAGCAGGCAATCACCGGCGATAATCCGTCGCCGTCGCTGGAGGAAGGAGATCGTAGCAATCACGGGCCAATTTGATGCAGTGCAACCAGTGCAAGACCTCGGAGTTGGGATCCCTCTCCACGACCACATCCTTCACTGTGATCTGCAGCTCTCCGCGGTACACCGTCACCCGGCCGCGAACCCTAAGCAGCTCGCCGAGGCGTACCTTGCCGGCGTGCGCGCGGGCGGATGCGGCATCGAGGTCGGCGGAGGCGGCGGAGGCGGCGGAGGTGGATAGGCGGGGGAGGAGGAGGTGGTGGTTGAGCCAGATGACGCAGGGGACGCACCCGGAGCCGTCGTCGAGGAGGAAGCGAAGGAATTTCTGGCGGCTGTCTCGGGAGACGACGACGCCGACGGCCTCGGCGCGGGATACGGGGCGGGTGCGGCGGGTGAAGGTGGGGGGGACGGAGGGCGAGACGGCGAGCGAGAGGAAGTCGGCGGCGAGGAGCTTTACGTGGGTGGAACGCGTTGGGTCCATGGAGAGAAGCCCGCAGATGTGCTCAAACTCTTACAAAGTAAAGAAGAATCATTGATCTTCAAAAAGGTACTACAACCTACTAACTTCTGTCCAAAAAAAAAATACTTACTTTACTCTTAAAAAATAAATAAATAAATAAATATGATCAAAAAATAAATAAAATAAGTATTATAATATAGTAAATTATACTCCCCAAATTAGATAATCCCTAGTATTATGAGCTTCATTTCAAATTTTGGCATTTCAATTATAAGTCCTCAATTATATGGGTAACTTAAATATACGAAAAAATTACATCTAATTTCGAAGATTAGAAAATAATATAGCTCTCCTATCAAAAAAAAAAAAGGAAAATAATATAATTCATGTTTTTAAAATTCTCTTAGTGTATATCAAAAAAATTTTGATTGCTTAAAATTTTCAATTTAATCCTTTCATCACAATCATGAAATAATTAGAAAATGCATTTTTACCTTCTCTCTCTTCCCTCCTATGTTTTCCCATTTCCTCCTCTCTTTCAATTTCAATCAAACATGCACCCCCGCTATCCTCTTCGACCTTCCATTCCTGATGCCTTTGCTAATCTCCTTATTAGAAGTGGAATTCAATGTAAAGATATGTCACTGAGAGTATTGTCCGTTACGAATATCAATTAATATCATCTGTTGAATTACTTTAATATGTCGTAATTGACTCTAGAGTCAAACAACTATTCACGATATATTTCAACTCAAGATAAGCTTTAATGTAAGATATTATTTAGTCATGATTCTTGAACCCAAAACAAGCCCGAAGCTACAAGGGATCAACCAAGCCAGAAACAAAATTCTTGCGTTTAGGTAAAGTTTCGATTGGTTAGAACTTGACAATTCTACATCTTGCACCATTATTTGAAATTCAATAAATATGCTTCATTATAAGTGCATGATAATAATGTAAAATACAGAGAGTTCTATGTTATATAATTCAATTATAGTTGTCTTTATTCAACTAGTTAGCTTCAGAAGTAATGTTACACAATAGAAGAATAATGTGTTTTTAAGTTTCAAGAAAAAAATTTTGAAGAATAACATTAGGTGAGTTATTATGGGAGAGCTCAAGTTAAGCCTAATATATAATTAATGAATACCTATTAACTCAAAAAGGTTAGCCAATGGATAAGAATTTTCAATTGTATATTAATACTATAACTTATATTAAATATTTAATGTATGACAATTCTTCATGTGTATCTTAATAATTCTCCTTCTCCTCACATAAGAATTCATTTGCATTGAGTTTTATCCTGTCCAATAGATCATTCAAGTGCATGCATCTCAAGAGCTCACTTAATTACCTGGAGGCACAGTAAAAATCACTCATTTAATCTACTGAAAATCCAGCCAAACCATTAACTCTAATATCACTTATTAGAAGAGTTACCGTGGAGGAGCTTAAGTTAGGCCTAATATACATATTAATTCAAAAGCCTAGACCAATAAATAAGAATATTTAATTGTATTGAATATCCAATATGAAACAATCTCTCATATATATTGCAACAAATAATGTGCTTTTTAATTTTAATTAGAGGTTTATTCTTCGTTCCACTATTAGACAAGAAATGGCCCTCCAGTTTGCTATGGAAGATCTCGAAGTTCCAACTTTTAACCTTCTAAATAGAGTACTTGATTTTCCCAATGATATATATATATTTTTTTTTGTTTAGAAGGCCATAATGAATGATAAGTTACTAAAATCTGTGGAGAGAAAAATTCAATCACTTGACTAGCCAACCTATGGGCTGCTCATGCAGACAGCATTGATTGAAAAGGGAAAATTCTACGACCATTGCAACTTAGCAAGTAACTACGTACAAAAAACAACGAATAGCCAAAAAGATGCTTGGCCCTGTTTAGCGCGAGGACCAAAATAGAACCAAAACATGACCAAAATGATACTAATTTAAAAAACAACGATTATAATAATATATAAATATTTTAAATCATTTTACACAAATTCAAATATAAAAAATCTTATTTTACTTTATATATTCAACAATTTAAAATAAAAATATCAACTTTATTTTACATTCTAGACTAAAATATTCAAATCGAGTATTTTGATCTGTGAAATAAAATTTATCTTTTTATTAAAAATTATTGAATATGTAAAATAAAATCTTATTTTTATATTAAAATTTGTGTAGAATAATTAAAATAATTCATTTATTATTATTATTGTTATTTTTTAAACTAATACTATTTTGGTCCTCGCGCCAAACAGGGTAAATACCTAAAATTTTGCTTGTCGTCCTCTTTTGCAAATTACATGCAAATTACATGTGCATACAGAAATGCAAATTTGAGTGCAAATTTTGCGGGCATTCAACTTGAGAAAGCACCTTTTGTAACTATATTTTCAATTTTTCTGATGAAGTCCACTTTCAAAAAAAAAAAAAAAAAAATTTGAAGATTTGGTGACAGCAAGAAATCCAAAAATCCAGTTTAATATATGAATTTTACAGCCAAATATCAAAAAGTTTTTGAAAAATGGCATAGTCAAACACCAAGAAGTTGACAATAATATGAACAGCACCATAATCTAAGCAAAGATTATCACCCAAAAAAGTCAGCCCCATCCTCAACATCATCAGTAAGAATGCTGCCGCTCTGAGCCATCAGTATTCTGTATATTCTCTTTGAACAGACTTCGCCCAGCCTCCTATCTTCCCTTCCCAAAGACCCTTCCAGCATCAAATCTTTGAGCAGGAATTCTTTCTCATGCACCTGAGTGACAAGAGCAAGAGTTCAGCTTCAGAATTAAAGCCTTCACAGGCTTGTTGAAATATCGATTGAAATGAAACTAACCGATTTAGTCGGATCCATATATGCGTTTAGAAGAGATCTCATGGTTGGATATTTCTTCCAAATCGCAACAGCATGTCTTGGTTGCACCTTTGGAATGGCTACCAGCGCTTTCAACCTTTATGTACAGATTTCATTAGAGAAGAAGAGACAATAATAAAGCAAGAAGGATAAAGTTAGCAACACATGCAGCATGACACAATCAGCACAGAAAGAATTACAACATTAAACATAAATAGTTAGATAAGGCTATCGATGATGATGATGATAATGATAGATTGCAATACCATAAAGTTTAAAGAGTAGAAAATGTTAAAATATGGACCACATTGACATATACGATATGGTCGAAATAAGATCTGGATCAATTTTAAAAAGCTTTGTCATTATCTGAAAGCAAGTAGTAGTTTACATTCAGCAGAAATCCTATGTATGTGGCTGATCAGGGAATCCTATTTTGCTATTCAGTATAATGCATAAGCAAGAGCTAGAGAACTCAGATAATTCAAGAACACAACACACCTAAGTATCTAGGGAACCGACCTCAACGTCCCAACATTGATTCCACCAAGTCCTAACTCGAGTGGCAAAGAGCACCGGCATCTTGGTCGGACATCAACCCACAAGGTCCGGAGATACAAAGACTTCAAAGTTCAAAGATCTAGAGATCCACGAGATAATAAAGATCCAAAAGAGAGATCTCTCAAGCTCCCAAGACTTCAAAGTCGACACCAAATAAAGACCCAAATGCATTTCCAAACTTGAAAAATATTGTACTCACTATTGAATCTTGGCTAAGTACAAGTCCGACTGTTTCACAAGCCAAAAACAAAAGATGAATTCACAGGTCAAGCAAAGAGAGAAAGGTATGTTCATTAGGGGCAAAGGAGGCTAATTTTGATCTGCCTGACCTATGTTTTTTGGAAGCAAAAGTCACTCCACTACCTTGCAAATTTCTTCTGTTGTTGAGACTAGGTTATGCCACTTCTCAATGATTATTAATTAGTATCAGAATGTATATATGTATATTTGATTATTAATCCCAGTTGCATCTACAACAAAATTTTATCAAACTGCAGAAGATACAAATTGATTAAAAGTTACAAGCATAACATACCAAATATTCTTTTTAATTAGGTTCCTGTCAATGAAATCTTTGGAAACGATGGAGCCATTTGCATTTACAGAGAGCCAAGTCAACTTCTTCCTGTAAATCCAATAGAGCCAAAATCAACCAATCTTAAAGGATAATAGAGAAGAGGAAGGGAGAGAAGAAAGAAGAATCCAGCAAAAGCATTTCAAATCTACTTTGAAATACCATTTTTTGTTATAAAGAACTCACAAAAGGTAAGCACAAAATCTGATTCATGTATTATTGCTCCTTTCTTTAAAACAGAAACTGTATTGAGGATTAATTTGACAATGCCAATGAAAGAAAAAATAATAAATTACTGTGATACATATAAGACTCCAAATCTCGTATAATACTACTATGACATGTACATTAGAAAAGACCCGTTCCATCATATACTGATTTAGTTTCATATTAGCATCACAGTACGTTAGTAATAGCACTAAATTTAGCACTAGTAGAAACTATAATCAACAAGTGCTAAATAGAATTATCTTCCGAGATACTTTCACGAGCAAGTATAACAGAGCTGTAATATTCACCTAAATTGGCAAGAAGCGAGACTAGTTGTTAAGCCAACAATGTGATCAGCAATCTCAGCTTCATCCATGCACAACCTTGAGTGAACCTTCGTACAATGAGTTGCCAATCTTGCAAAAGCCTGCAAAGGAAGAGAATGAATAAAATTTCAAGGGATAGATAATAAGCATTTGAGCAATTCTCTCAACGTATTGAAAAGTATGCATATGTATATATCAACAGCAACCTCCTCAACTCGTGGGCGCTTCCAACCACTGAACTTTGATGAGTTCTTGTACTGACTTTGTTCACTGTACATTCAAATGAAACATAAGTAAAATGTTTATAGCAGGAAGAAAAGTGCGATAGACAAATGTTGTCATGGTCTATGAACTATTACTGGGAAAACGTAACTTTGTGCCACTTTATCCATCTCCAAAAAATGCACATGGGACAATTTAAATCAACATTTCATATTGGTGATTGCAACCAATCATAGTGTAAAGTAGTACTACACTTCAGAATCAACTTGTTGTACATTGGTGAAGAGCTAACAACATCCAAATAGAAGAAGTAAGTTTATTGTGGAGTTTCTGAGCTCAAAATAGCATACAAAGTCCACAGTAAGACTGACACTGAAAATTAGCATCCATCAGTCAACTAGCAAATACAGAAAATGATTCATTGATTCATAATTTCATGTCATTTGCTATGTGAAATAGTTAAAACTAAGCAAGCAATCAATGAGAACAGAAATATTATTGTTAAGACATGTGACGACCCGGCTGTCGCTACTCGACCCCCTGTTTACACTGGGCCGAGCCACCAGCAACCGAGTCGTCGGAACTTAAATTTAATACCATATCATTTATTTTTTTACTGCAGCTTGTGATAACTCACATCATGTCCCGATTTGTGCGTATCATCCTTGCACAGGGGCCATGCTAATCTTCTCTTCAGAGACATCCGATAAAATTGGAACGATACAGAGAAGATTAGCATGGCCCTTTCTTACCGCAGCTTGTGATAATTCACACCATATCCCGATTTGTGCGTGTCATCCTTGCGGCCATGCTAATCTTCTTTGTATCGTTCCAATTTTATCGGATGTCTCTGAAGAGAAGATTAGCATGGCCCCTGCGCAAGGATGATACGCACAAATCGGGACATGATGTGAGTTATCACAAGCTGCGGTAAAAAATTAAATGATATGACGTTAAATTTAAGTTCCGACGACTCGGTTGCTGGTGGCTCGGCCCAGTGTAAACAGGGGGGGTCGAGTAGCGACAGCCGGGTCGTCACAACATAACAGTTGTCAATCATTAAATTCCTTATTACTAGCTTCAATAAACAAAATCAATTCAAACTACGCGATGCCAGAGCGTGGCTTAGTTCTTGGAACATGACAAAAGAAGAAAGCAGGAAATGATGGGAAGTCAGCTGTTACTGTGGCAGCAACACAATTATTCAAGTGAGGACAAACCATATAAAAATTGACTCACTTTATTCTTGAATCAATAGCACACGGCGCTCTGAAAATACAATATACACCATCTAAGTTTCAGATAGCAGATATATTTACAAGAGCTCTATCACAATATCACTGGACCATTTTCAAACTCTTCGACAACTCCTTAAGCTCAGCTACTCTAAGCTTCGTTATGGCTGAGTCTAAGAGAAAAGTCTATAGATAATAAGAAATAAATTAAATGACAGTCAAGCTCATTAGCCAGCTCTAGAATATTCTTTTAATCACTATTGACTAAAATAAAGTTAATTGTGCCACTATATAAATGCACATAAAGTAGAATTCATAGAGGCAGTGGCTGCAGGGGATATTCAGGAAGCTTGATCGCCTCATCTGCTTCCTTGCTTCAGGTTTCTTATGCTGAATTCTTCCTTCCTCATTGCTAGTTTAAGTTCTTCACAGTTTCAATCACAATTTGTTAACTACATTGGTATGAATCCGGATTAGTAAAATTAATGGTTATTGTGACACAAAAATGTGATTCAGATTGTTCTGACATAACAAGTCAAGAATTATGAACAATATGTCACATCGTGTTGAGCAAGTTTCACTTACATTGGATACTAAAGTTCTTTCAATTTACAACCATATTTGTTTTAATGGAATAAAAGAATGAACCAGTTCAACAATTAAGGAGGGAACGACGCAAAATGTCAGACACAAACAGTAGAAAAGTGCTTTTTGCTCCAAACAGGCTGTCAATAACACCAGCAGAAAAGCTTTTTAGCTTGGAAATGCCACGCAGCCTTAAAATGAATTGCAAATTATATGTGAGCAATAGCCTTGGATTTTCCTTTGTTTTGCACAAGTTAATCAAAAGTATAATCTATTTCTAAAATCAGGATTACTTATAATCAAGGTAGTATTCAGCAGGGCCTAACCTCAATTTTCTAAACTTAAAGCAACAAAGAAGTCAACATGTGTTAATGCTAAAAATAGCAATAAGAAACAATGGACAGTTTGGCGCCATAACGAGGAGAATATGAATATATGTATATTAAGTTTGTGACATTATGGAATCATAAAAGATTCCATAGTTCCTTCAGATAAAGTTGAAAAAGCATTCACTTATCATATTATACTTTTGGAACTAAAATGACTTCTAACATCAACATGGATTACAAAGTGAGCTGGGAAAAATTGAGTATTGGGATAATAATGATTAAGGTTTCAGTCACGATTAACCAGAAATCATATGTTAAGTACACAACTCATGATTCAACAAAGTAAAAATAATATCAATCAAGCAACCAATAAATCCCTAAGAACATGACAAGTTTGCTGCATTCTTCTTCATGATACTTCATTTTTATCATAATCCAACAAAAGGCAAGGCAAGATACAAAGTCAAAAAAAGGTTATGATCAATTAATCCATGGAAAAATAGTGAGATTAGAAACAAGCTAAACTGTGTTCCCTAATTAGAACTCACCATTTATTGATGAAACTCATTAGCTTGTTCGTAAGATAGCAAACTGTAAATAGTGGATATTGAGTTCGAACTCTCTGAACATGATCTAAGAGGGATTCACTAATTACAAGATCACAAAATTCTTCGGCCTGGTATACAAGTAATATATATGGAACTTCCGTCACCATGTTTGAAAGCTGCATGAGAATTTTAAAATTCCATTATTATTTTGGAAATAGTAGCAGTCTTGAGCAAGTGGCAAGAATCTACAAATTAAGCTGCTAACTTCATAATAGATGTTTCTGGCTCTCTGGCAATTGAAGGTATTTTATATATAGAGCTATCGATGACAAACTTTGGTCATTCAATCCTTGCCATCCAAGTCATCCGTAATTCCTTGTCTTCGGAGACAAACTGAAACTTACTTTTGCTCAGTTTTTACTATCTTATGTTGACTAAACTATGTTGGATTACGAATGAAAGTCGAGCTTTTAAAAATTTTAAAAGTTTTAATTTTAAAATTTATAACCCCTACTTAGTCTAGCATGTCTTTGAAGTTTTGCCACATTTAAAACCATCATTCAAATTGACGTTAACATTCAAACACATATGAAGGATATTTGTGCTAAATCTAATTGCATGATTAAAAGCTTACTCAACTGTCATATGATAACATAAAAAATGACTAAAACCATTTAAATTAGATCTTCTATCAAAGTGCGGGTACCATTTCTAATCTTATATCTATGCGAAGCCAAACTTCATAAAACGAAAACTTTCTAATAGCATTAATAGAGATGCCATCACATGGTACAGACACACATGCAATATCAACAAAACAAGTAAAGCTACCAAACCTATTGAACCATGTCGAAACAATAAGCCCTTAAAACAGAGTAGGCAAATGAAGCCAGTCATATACTGGTACCTTAGCAATTTGTTCAGGGACTGACATTTTCCACAAGATAGATCTCCCTATTGGATTTGAGGTTATACGAAAAGAGATCCCTCTTTCAGCAAATTTAGCGAGAAGATGTCCTGAATTCCAAGAATAAGCCTTGTGAACTTAAGAATCGCATTAAAGATACTGAATAAAATCTAGCATACCTCCAATTGCCCCACTTTCTAAAACTTTAGAATCAATCTCAGCTAAGATAGATTTCAAAGCAAACTTTCCCTTCTCCCACTTAAGCTTTTCCTTCTCCAGTTTCTTCAGCTCAGCAGCTTCAGCTCTCAAAGCTTCCTTCTGCTTCTTCTCCTCCTATAAAAATGGATTTTCCGACCTCAGCAAAAAATAAAGGAAAAGAAAAGAAACCCAGCTAGGCTAACCTGCTTCTTTTGTTTTCTTTCTTCCATTGAACGAGCTTTTTCTTCCTTCAGCTGTTTCTTTCTGGCTGCAGCCTCATCCTTGCTGGAATTATTATCAATATCATGCGCCCTGCGTTTGCCTTTTTGCTGTCGAGGATTTGGCGATTGCCCAGTGTTACATCCCCTACTCTCATCATCATCATAAGCGTAGTGCCCTGCCTACAGCACAGATACTAACATGAAAGTGCTTACTCGCTTGTAAAAGTGATTCAATCAAAGGGCCCATTAGTGGTCATTCTTATATGAAAGCAAAGAAATTTAAAGAGCTACATGCGATAACAGATATACAATCGTCAGTAGAATGATTGATAACAACCACAAACTTCTCATCTTAGGCAGAGAAAATAATTACTCAAGATGGAACGAAAAAATTCATACTTTGGAGGATGATATAGGTAACAGTAATCATGCAGACTTAATAATAGTTTAGTTTCAGATGTCAAATTACAATTTTAGGTGTCACTAGGCAGCCCACCAGACACATAACAGATCACAATACACTTCTCGAGGCAGAGGAAGGTCCTGATGAATTTTGTATACAGCATAAAAGGATGAGGCGCTAGTTTACCTGGGCAACCACATCTTTTGAGCAGCAGTCACTGCCGGAAGCCTTGCTGAAATTAAAATGGCCTGAAAATTTTAGATATTTAAGGGAATATAACAAACGAATAAGCATTTACTGCAATGAGTAATCCTGCTAAATTTACATGCCAGTACATCCATCAGAAGATCCAAGTTCAATACTTGTAGCAGCCATTGTAAAGCATTTTGTATTATTTCCAGATGCATTTTGTTTTATTTGATTCAAAGAGACATCAAGTTCCTTTTCACAGCCCAAGTTCAACTGAGAACTAGCCAATCTAGGGGAGCTAGACGGGCACAGAACCTGCCCAAGTGATCCAGTAACATGCTCATACTCCTTCAAGCTTCCACTATGGGAATAAATCTCTGATTCATTATCAGATTCCAAACATATGAAACTTGAAATTCCTACAAAGAAAACAACTATGTCAATTGAAAGAGCAATTTCGAGATGAACCAATCCATATGAAGTAAAACTGGAAAAAGATGGTGTAAAGCGCAATAGGAAACACACAAAACAGATATTATGGAGTAATGCATAGAACATTAAAGGTATCCCCATTAGAGAAAAAGCATTCTTAGCTGATCATATCCACTGAAACTTTAAAAAAAAAAAACGAAAAAAATGAAAGCTACTGAAAAATGGAAGCAAAGCATGTATTTCAGTCTAAAGAGATGCTAAAGAGAGAGAATTTATTCCATTGGATAACAAAAAATACTCAAGTAGTTCTATGCAATAGGATTAAAGCCACCAGAAGTTTAAAATGGAAGAGTATAGACATGAGATCATACTAAACAGAATTATGTCAATAACATGGTAAACATGAGAACTGGAAGCCATCCATCAAGATCACAATCAATTAAGTAAAAAACACCAAAAATAGACAAAATATAAACTAAGATTACTTCAAATACGTGCACACCCTAATCCTCTGTGATAATTCATTTCATTCCTAATTGATTTTAAAAATGATAACCTAACTGACTTCAACAATATAAACTCCTCATCAAGCAAGAAACCTGTTAATGGAAACATCATACAATATATATCAAATAAATATAAAGGTAGAACTGTTAGCTGCCTTAAGCCCAACTTAATGCCATACTGTCAAGTTTCTTTTCCTAAATCATCTTTGGAAACAAGACTTACTCCATTGAAAGGCATTAATCTGAGCTCATTCTATTTTCTACCTGTTGATAAACAATTTAAGAAAACCAATCTACGGACAACGTTTGGACTGGGAAGAAAGAATGACTACTAGACGAACAAAATCTGTTCGACCAAATCTATATGGGTCCGTTTGTTCTAACGCTTCTGTTTGGCTATATCTAACTTACCTTCCACAACAGCTCTTCTAGAAGAATCTAACAAAGAGTGACTTCAATCCGCATAAAGTTGCAACAATCCATGCGGATTACAAAGGAGACATGAAAAGGTAGTCAGATATAAAACACGGGTTAGATCCAAGCTACCAATCATCATGACTGCCTAGAGCCTATAAATGGGGTTACATTGATGGAGGGGCACACCCAAAAAAAAAGAGATACTCTATTTTCTACTAAGCTCTTCGATGGCTATATGATCATACCATTGAACGAAATGATTACAATGAATTACCAGGGCTTCTTCTCAACAATAAGTCATCGATCAGGGAAACTTTGTCTCACTCTTCACTTACCAAACTGCTTGTCATTCCCATCTACTAGGATTTCCACACGAAAATTTGGCATCTTTTATCTTCAAAGTATTTCTTGTTTCCTTGGTTTTCTCAATCATTTGATATGGTAAGAGAAAAATTCAATAACACTACCTAATGATGCCTAGAGGATAAGTTATGAGAAAAAAGAGAAAATTGAAAAACAATTGAGGTAAATATTCAATCCAACGTACAATGACAAGTTCAATTTAGTTTTGGGACTGATTTCTAGATTACCATCTAGACTATATAATTAGCTCACATATTTTGGCTACGACAAAACACTTTCAAGGTTATCTACAATAAATATTATAGACCAGCATGGCGAAAAAGAATATATATTGCTACACTACGTAAAATGTTGTGGTTAACCTATAGGAAGCTATAACTAAAGAAGTTTTAAAAAAATTCTTAATAGCTGGTAAACTTTGCTACAAACAAAATCTAAAACTATGTTCAATCCAATGTTATAAATACCGAACCGACCGGTCCGACCATGAACCGGTCTCTAGTTCGGTCTGATTCTACGTTAAAACCAAAGAAGAGATTAAACTGATTTAAACTAAATTGAACCGGTCAAACCGGATGAACCGATTAAACCAATTAAATGCCAGTTTAACTGAAAAATTTATATTTTATGCCCATATTGGTTGATGTTTGTAGGCAAATTAATAAACCTTTTAGATAAATTTATATTAGATTCATGTTTGTGGTTAAACCTTTTTTTTACAAGATGACTAAACGTTTTTATTTCAATGCGAATACATATTAGTTAATTTTATGTTGAATATATATTACATATGGTGTTCAATTTTTATTTATCATATTAGATATCATATATATATTCATCATTTTTTATTGGTTATGCTGGATATATGTTGATTAATTTTTATTAGTTATATTGGATATTAATTATTTAATTATATTTATGTAATAGATATTTTATATTATATATATTCTATATTTTTAATACTAAATGTGTATATTATTATATTATTTTGTCATATTTATATCAATAATTGGACTCGCCAGTTAGACTGGTTCGAGTCGAACCGTGAGGCAAATGCTATTCCAGTTCGATTACCAGTTCAGTTTTTGCAACGTTGGTTCGACCATCAAGCCGAGTGGCTTTTTGAAAATAGAACTAATGCTAAATTCTTGTTGTATTTCAAATTAAAACATATAGATATCACATGCTATTTGCTTGGATAGAGTTCAGAAAGTTGGTACTTACAACGCTTCCATAAGCCATTTTGGCTTTCTACGAACAAACCCTTAACAAGCTGAACAAAAAAAACCCTATCCAAATATAAGCAACAGAAACGAAACCCAGGCAATTTCAATTCGATAAGATCCAGTTATAACTTCAATAACACGCATAACAATAAAGAGAAGCCAGGATCAAGGTTAAGATCCCTACCAGCGAACTTCCCTCTCGACCTTCTACGCGTGAAGGACCGGGAACACTTGACAATAGAGGCATCGGAACCTAGAAACGAGGGGGTTTCTGCAACGAAGGATGGAGTGCATGCCGGATTAGGCTTCCCAGGGGTTGGGTCATCGTCGATGACCAGGACGGTTGGAGACGACACTCCGCCGCCGCCACAGCCACCGGAAAACTTTCCCGTCGACTTACACTTGGCGCTGGACCGAGGAGGCGAGATAGCGGAGCAGGGGTCGTCGTCCTCGTCGGACAGAATGTCGACCGCAAGCAATGGAGGCGAACGGGCCATCTAGCAAGACAACGGGAGACCGGAATTTTGGCGCCCGGTAGGGTTCAAACCCGAGGGCACAACTTACAAGAAGCGTAGATCGGTCCTGGCCGGTTCAGTTAAACCGCTAGGTGGTCTACCGGTCGAACAGAATCGCTGCAAGTTAAAACATTTTTTTTATGAAAATTAAAATAAAATTTGAACTAAACCCATCCAAACGCTCATATTTGTTCAAATAAAATACAAATAAATCTTAGGCCTGTTTGACGTGAGGACCAAAATAGTACTAATTTAAAAAATAATAATAATAAATAAATTTTTTTAATCATTCTACACAAATTCTAATATAAAAAATATTATTTTTTACTTTACATACTCAATAATTTTTAATAAAAAATATTAATTTTATTTTACATCTCAGATCAAAATATTTGAATCAAGTATTTTGATGTAAGATGTGAAATAAAGTTAATAATTTTATTAAAAATTATTAAATATGTGAAGTAAAAAAATATTTTTTTATATTAAAATTTATGTAATATGATTAAAAAAATTTATTATTATTATTATTATTATTATTATTATTATTATTATTATTTTAAATTAGTTCTATTTTAATTCTGATTTTAGTTCTCATGCCAAATAGGATCTCAGGAGACTGAAAGTTTCCTTAACTTTTTAGTGAGTTAATCAACGTTCTGTCAGCGGGCGCTGAAAATATAATTTTTAAAATAACAAAATTATATATATAAAAAGAGATGTATATAAATAGGGTTTAAAAAATAATTCTAAACTTATTATATTAACTTTTTAATAAAAGGATCAAATTTGATATATTTAATAAACTTGCCAATCTAAATAAAGAGTTTTAAAATCATGAATGTATATGATATCACTCTCAATTTTTCTGAATAATATTTTGCTTAGAATTAATAAGCTATTGAAATTTAGAAAATACTGCCTGTTTATTTATAAGATTAAATTTAGATAGAAATATTTTTTTTATTAAAAATTATAAATAATGTGAAATAAAAATAATTATTATATTGAAATACATGAGAGATGTGATATAAAATTAATTATTATATTGAGATATACGAAAGATGTGATAGAAGTTAGTTATTATTTTAGTAATATTTGTAGACTGTGAAATAAAATTAATTTTTAATATTAAATTTTATATATGATATAATAATATCTCAGGTTAAAATTAAAACATGTTTATTTTTAACCTCCAAACAAACTGGATGAGAAAGAAAAACTTTACAAGATCAGAAAAAGATTGTTTCACCGAAGTAATGGAATGCTCACTTTATCACATCTTTTCTTTTCGTACATAGGGGTAAGAATCGATTACCTTTAAATTATCATTGTAAATATTTAGGTAATTATTTAAATCCTTTTAATATATATATATATATATATATATATATTAGTTAAAGGCATGATAAATAAGGGGGGTAATTGAGTTAACTACACTCTTAATTAATCATAAGTTAAATATATTTATCTTAAAACAAGAAATAACTTTTTAAAATTGAAAAAGTCCATCATACATGCTAAGTTAATTGATTGAGTGGAAGATTTTATTATTTACTGAGTCTTCAGTTTCATATATATGTTAATTATTATTATTTTTGATAAAATATATATATATGTTAATTATTGATATTTCATCGTATATAATTGGCTATTTTAAACACTCAAAATATCTTAGTAAAGCAAATATTTTTCAATAATTTTTCACTAAATGAATTTTTTTAGGATAACAGACCAATTGAAAATTTTGATGTGAAATCTAACTTTTACATTAATTTTTCTTGAA
Organism: Apostasia shenzhenica; assembly: GCA_002786265.1. Classification (NCBI taxonomy): domain Eukaryota; kingdom Viridiplantae; phylum Streptophyta; class Magnoliopsida; order Asparagales; family Orchidaceae; genus Apostasia; species Apostasia shenzhenica. The sequence goes on along the minus strand of KZ453045.1, from coordinate 45,692 downwards.
TTATTATATAAATAAGCTAGATATTATAATAAAATAAATATTTCACTTCTTAATAAATACGTATGATTTGTATAATGAAATTATAAATCACAGTAAGATTACAATTTTAGACTTACCCGAAAAAAGTATACACGTGATTTATCTAAAAAAGTTAAGAGATAATTATATACATACTACAAAAATTTAATTATTTTATGTATTTAATGCTTAAAATTTTAATATTATATATTGAGTGTTAAAATAAAAAAATATTATATTTCTTGTATAATCTATGCAATAAAAAAGTTAATATGTATATAATGTAAATTGTAATTTTGTGGCATGAATTATATTAGAAATATAATTTTTATATAATTTTAGTAGCTAATATATAATATTAAAGATTTGAGTGCTAAATATGTAAAATAGTTATATTTTAATAGCACATATGTAATTGCCCTAAAAGATATAAAAATGAGCAAATTTGTTCGAATGGATACATATTGACTTGTTCTAAATTCAATTCATAAATAATTAAATCAAATTCGGTTGTTAGAACCTTCTCTAACACCCCTTGTGAAACAGCTGCTCAGCAGCACTCCTAAGTCGAACAGCTGGTCAACATCAGCCCCAAGTCGAACAGCAGCTCAACAGCAGCTCAAAGAGATATCACCAGATCGTACTCTTTGTACTACTGTGTCAACTCAGCATTTAAGACAGTATGGGCGTCCAGCTCACGATCATGACGCCTCGGCGATTGAGAGTTAAGGCTTCCACGAAGCAGCTCAACCACGATGAGCTGACGACTGCAGAGAGTAATCTCTTTTCTAAAACCCCTCGTCGAACAGCTCTCCTCTAACAGCTCTTCTCAGCTGCTTCCACGAAGCAGCTCAACCACGATGAGCTAACAACTACAGGGAGTAATCTCTTCTCTAAAATCCCTCGTCGAACAGCTCTCCTCTAACAGCTCTTTTCAGCAGCTTCCACGAAGCAGCTCAACCATGACAAGCTGACGACTGCATGGAGTAATCTCTTCTTCTAAAAGCCCCTCGTCGATTAGCTCTCCCCTCTAAACAAGCTCTTTTTACAGCTCCCCACCCGAAGCAGTTCAACCATGACGAAGCTAGAACGCACTATTGCAGGAAGTATCTCCATTGAGGTCCACCGAATCAGCATTGGCCACATCAATGCACGTTATGCTCTGGAGGGGATATGTTAGAACCTTCTCTAAACACCCCTGCCAAAACAACTGCTCAGTCAGCCACTTCCCAAGTTGAACACCTAGCTCAACAGAGCCCCCAAATCGAACAAGCTAGCCTCATAGAGGATATCACCAATCGTACTCTCCGTACTATTATGTCAACTCAGCATTTAAGACAGTATGGGCGTCCACTCCCTAATCGTCCTTTGTAAGAATAGGTGTCAGATATGACAGACCGTACCTATTGTATCCCCTCCTCTCCAGGCTATAAAAAGGGGGCTAGGGCTCTCTCAGGGATGCCACTCTTTCTCTACTCGTTCTCTCTCTTGTACTCATTTGATCTCCCATCAGAGACCCTCAAGCTTTGTAAGAGGAGATGGGATTAGTGGATTCAAATCGCCTGGACGGCGTCGTGGTTTTTCCCTCGGACACTTGAGTTTCTACGTAAAAATCGTCGTCTCATTTCTCTCTGTGGTGGTGCATTTTTTGCATCAACATCGGTCATAGTTGTTCCACAAACAATTCATATTGAATTCAAAGATGGACCCAATGAACTAATCATTTTATTATGCACAAACTTGTATTTTAGTCATAAAAGTAAATGATAATAATTTAAAAAATAATTTGATTTAGTAACATAATAAAATAAAAAATAACAAAAACTAAACTAATATTGTTAATAAAATAATTTCAATAAATTTATTAATTTTTAAAATATAAAATTAAAAATAACAAAAATTTAAATTAAAAATCAAATTATCTTTTTCTAAAGAAAACACAAAATATAAGATAATCCTAATATATTAACTACCTATACATTTGACAAACAATTATATTCTTAATAAATATGTAATAAAATAGTTTCATATTTACATGAGAATTTAAATATTTATATTATATTATTATTTACAAATAATAAATTGAATCAAATTTTGTTCGGATCACTATAGGATTAACTCAGAACTTAACCCCTAAAAAATTGGATTGAATCATATCCAAATTCTATTGAATTATCGATTTTAGCTTTGATACTATTTACTGTTATTTACTGTTTAAGTGAGTCAAAATTTAAGTTAAAATCAAGTCATATTTTTAATACTATTAGTTATTTAATTTAGTTAAAATTCGAGTTAAAATTAAGGGGTGTTTCGTTCAATATTATTTTGATATTATGTTATTTTATTTATAAAAAAATATTAATTTAATGATATTTATAAATAAATTTTTATAAAATTAATATTTAAAAAATAATATTATAATATTATAATATTTAAATTATATAATATCTAGATTATATGAGATCTAAAGACAATCCTCCCATCTGCAGGCCAGTGGTGCGCATGAAATTAAAAAGTATTATTTAAAATATTTATTTCATCTAAAAACTAATGTGAAATAAATGAAGAGGTAATAGATTTAAAATTGCCAAAAGTTTTTTGTAAAAAAAAAGCATTTATTTATTTCCCTCTTAAAATAAATTTTATTATATATTTTATCTTCAAAATTATCTATTTATTTTTGTTCTCCAATAATTATTTACAAACTAAACGGTAAAATATTGGCCATTAAATATTAATTATTTTAAATATTAATTATTAATTTTAATGTAATAATTTTGGGATAAAATATATAATAAAATTTATTTTAGGGAATAAAAATAAATAAATAATTTTGGGGGAAAATACGTAATAAATTTTAATTTAGGGGTGGCGTAATTAAATTTTTCAAAAAAAATTTAAAAAGTATAATCTGTACGAACTTCGAAGCACCGATTAAGCTCGCGGCACAAGATGCCACGTGGAATCCACCTGAAACAACTGATTCAAACGGAAAGAGACTGGGTCAACTTCTGGGTGAAAATCAAAAATAAAAAGTATAATCTGTACGAACTTCGAAGCACCTATTAAGCTGGTGGCACAAGATGCCACGTGGAACCCACCTGAAACAACTGATTGAAACCAGAAAGAGACTGGGTCAACTTCTGGGTGAAAAAAATACAAAAAGACGGGAAAAATGATATTCAAACGTGGCTCCAGCGCAGAGCTGGAGGCTTGGAGCAACGACCCGGCCTCAGCAAAAACCTTCGCTTCCCCAGTAAATAACTGGAGGTTAAATGAACATATATAATAATAATAATGATAATAAATTACATATAGGTGTCTGCAGTCTTAGTATTTTCAAATATCACTTTATAAATTTTAAACCATAACTTTTTAGAGTCTTAAAATTTTTATATATTAGTTCATAGATTTTGAATTTAACACTTAGGTCCTTGAGTTTAACTATTTATTATTATTTGATCTCTCTGTATGTTAAAAGTTTTGTGCATGATCTTAAGTGCATATAATATTGTATTACAAAAAAATCACATTGCAATAAATCAACAATCTTAAAAGACTAGAGTTAATATTTAAATTTATGAACTAACAAATAAAAATATTAAGAATTAAGAGACCTAAACATTATGATTCAAACTTCATGGATCAGTGTTAAATAAGATAAAGCCTCGAGAACTAATATGCAATTTACCCTAATAGTAGGGCTTAAATTTTACCAAATTGACCAATGATGTAAAAAATCAAACCGAACTGGCAAGTTTGACTGGTTTGATTGGGAACTAATCGCCAGCCCAGTCTAGTTTTTCAGTAAACCTGAAATTAAGTTTGAACTGAGTTAAACTGGTGTGAATTGAAAAAATCGAACAAACCGAAAAAATCATTGTGATTTACAGGCTATGGTGATTAGCAAATAATTTAATATATAGAGTGGTTCAAAAATCAAAAGAGGAAGAGAAGTCAAAGAGATTGACTTAGATAAGATATTTTGAAATGATTACTTAATAATTATGAAGATTATTGAGCATTTATTTAAACTCTTAAAACCTTTTTATTCTAATGAAGAACTTTGCACTGAATTATGTTTATGATGAGATACACCAAGTTAAAATAGGAATTAAAGAATTATTTCAAAAAAACAAAAAAACTTTATACGAATCTTATACTAATATTATCAAAGAAAGATGAGATAAATTATTGAAAAAAGATATACAAGCTACAGCATATTAGCTCAATCTAATTTATCAATATGATTAACAAAACTTCTATAGAAAGCCAGAATTCTTGAAGTTATAAAAACAAAATGTTTGCATAAAAAGATAAAACTAATGAACGAAATAAGGATATTTCGAGAACGTGAAAAAGTTTTTAGTTGTCAACTAGCCTTGAAAACATATAAGACAACTAAACCTAATAAATGATATTATTTTTTTATATTTATTAAGTACTAAATTTATGCAAATTGATGCTAAAGTCATTAATATGAAGATGAGTGGTGGAAGTTATTTAGGAACGATGCTTTAAACTTATAAAGTTTGGCAATTCACTTGTTAAGCTAAACCGACTGTTCTTCTAATTGTGAAATAAATTAAAATATATTTGAAAGATTTCGCACTGACAAGAGAAATAAGTTGAAGGATGCGAGATTAAGTAATTTAGTCTATATGCATTACAACTTTCGCTTGAAAATTTGATTTGCATTTTAATATTTTAATTACTAAATTATTGGATATTTATATTTTTATTTCTTTTTTGGTTTTTTTGATATTTTTATTATTATTTCACATCAATCCTAAAATCTCTGACCAGAAAAGAAATTATTTGTTGTGATTGATTATCATTATCTCGATAAAATTATTTATTGGATTATTGAAAAAGAGGCTCAAGGTGAGATTAATAATGAAAAATATGAAGAAATGATAAATTATGTAGACCAAATAAGTAGAGGTTGCTTATAATTTTAATTTATATTGCGATTTATTTGTCAAAGTTTATGTTTCAATATTTGTAATATAATTAACCAAAAAATATTATTATTTCAAATTGTTAGATGATGAATTGATAACTTTGATGATGATTCAAATTGTGCTGCCTAGACTTGAAGAATGTGAAACACTAGACTTTTCATTATTTGATAACGATAGAATGAATACTCTAAATACTGACAACTATGATAATATTGAGCATGAGAGGAGGTGATTTCATGAATTTTAAGTATTTTGAATATTGAATATTATGTTTTTAGAAGACTTTCATTTTTTTGAAAGTTACATAGAACCAAAATTATGTTTTGAAATTTGAATATTTTTAAAATTTTTGTTATAAATAAGTTTAGTGTCAGTTTTAAGGATATTCATTTTGCTTACATATTTTATTATGCTCAAATTATGATATAATTTAAGATAAATTACACTCAGGTTTCTGAGTTTAACGCCTAATAACGCACAGGTTCACGTTTTTAAAATTATAACATCGGAGTCCCTGAGTTTTAATAAATTATCAAATGAGACTTTTTTATTTTTTTATTATTAAATCTTTTAAAATTACCATTTTACCTCTGCTCTTCTCTCTCCTCCTAATCCCACGCACAAAGAGAGAGAGAGGAGCAGGAGTAAAATAATAATTTTAAAAATTTTAATAATAAAAAATAAAAAAAAAACTCATTTGATAATTTATTAAAACTCAGGGACTCCAATGTTATAATTTTAAAAATGTGGATCGAATGTTATTAATCTTAAAACTCAAGAACCTGGATGTAATTTGTCCTATAATTTATTACCCTAGACCTGATCATAACCGTGTCCGATTTTTACACCATTGAAATTGACCAGCGTTCTTTCAGATTGGACCGTCAGCCGCCCCCGCGCTCGTCTTCTTCAACAGCTCTCTCGCCTCCGTCGACCTCTCCACTCTCCCCCCTCGCCTCCTGCTCGCAGCAAAGCTCCTGCTCGCCGGGAAGAGGCCAAATTTCCCCCCAGCCGATCGTTTTCATTTCCCTTCTCCGATTTCAAGAGAGGGAAGATGATCGAGAGCCTGCGGGGCCGGAAGTTCTCGAACAAATGGTAACGAGCTCTCCTGCTGATTTGGTTTCATTCGAGAGGGTTTAGGGTTTCTTGGCCTCATAAATGTCTGTGTTTGATGGCAGCAAGCATTTCGTGAGGTGCATCAGGTCCAGGATAGAGCCGATTCGAAAGAAGAAGCAGGCGGTGATAAGGTATCTGAAGAAGGATGTCGCAGATCTCGTCGCCGGACGCCACCACGCCGTTGCTTTCGGCCGGGTATGGTTTTCATCCCTCCTGCTGTCTGCGCTGTTTCTTGTGGAGGAACGCGCTCTTCTTGTAATCCCTTTTTGACCTGCATTCTTTGCTCTGCTTCTCCAGGATTATCTGCTTGATGCGAAGTGCTATTGCTATTTGGAGCCTTTTTCTGCTATCAATTCGTCCTAAACTTTGATGCATAGACTTTTTTCCCTCCATTTCCTGAAGATGGGAAACGTTTTTTCTCTCCGTATCTCTTCTTGTAGCCCCTTTTCAATCGTGCCGTTCAATAGGTTTCTTTTCATCTGCAATTTCTATGTTGATTTACGTTTTCCTAAGCCGTGTGGGCCTTTGCCATTTTACGGTTTGGAGTATGACGCCTGGTCACGAGTAAGTGTGACAACTTGAAGCTGAAGCTTTCGAGTTGAAGCTGGTTCAAACTGGCTTTGAACCGACTCGATTAGCTGAAATACCAGAAACATGCAAGTTTATTGTTAGGAGAGTAATTTGAACCTGTGAGCACCTAGATTGCAGCTTCGTGGATATACACAAAATATGTTATAACGACATTAAATAGCTCTAAAATTTGATTGAGATTTTATTTTATGTTTTAATCTGTCCTGTTAACTACAAAAAACTTAGTGAGTAACTCTCTAAATTGGATCGCATTTAAGTATTCAATCTCAATTACTTAATGGACATACTAAAAATAGTAGTAACTTTATAAGCAGGTTTCTCTATGCTCATAGTGGACATGTGAAATTTCAGTAAGAGGTGGGATAAAGAGAAGAAATAATCTTTCTCTGAATGCTTCTCCTAACCCACTTGGGAGGGAGTTTACCTAAAACCAGGGGGTCTCAAATTCAAATTCAAATTCACACCACTATAATTTTCAATTGAGGTGGGAGGAATTGTGGTATTTTGGTGAAAAGAATAAAAAAACAGAATCTGGGTATGTCTCAAATTATGTAATTGCTGCAATATATAATTCAAAGATTCATGCTGGTTGAATTAGTGTTTTCAGCATAAAAGGAATCTAACACCTTCTTCCTACCCTCATAAAGCAGGAAGCCTTTCAATGCGATGACTTTTTTAATTAATGATTAAAACCTTAGTTACAAGTACAAAAAAGTTTGCTGGTGTTGATCCCATGTCTTATATTTTTACACTATAATTATAGCATAATTACAAATCTTGCTTGTGCTTGCATATGGCAAGCAAAAAATAGACTTTGATTTGCTAGTTGATATGCAGGCCCCTTAAAAGCTGTTAAAGAAACTGTAAAATATTAATTACATAAAATATCTCCTGGAATTCTTTATTCAGGTGGCAAGTGGAAGTGGCAAGGGCTTTTCCTTCAATATTTTAAAATTTGGCCCAAATTGACTTGTAGCCTCCTTTAACTTTAATGCGTTCAGAGAACAATTCGTGGTGCTTGGTCAAATACTGTTCATAGTCTTGCATTCTAGAACCAAGTTGCAGCGTTGTGGGAATGCTGCATGAATTAATCTCATCATCCCACGCTATATGCATCAAATACTCAATTATAATGTTTTCACAATATTGACAATTGTTTGGTTAGTGTCGATAAGGTCAAAAGTCAAATTCAAATTTTGGCACAGTTTAATCATTGAAAAAAGATTCGAGATCAGATTTGAAAATATGAATAATCAAATATAGTTTCAGATTTGATAACCGAACTTGACCATCCGACCCGTCCGTTTAGAATTATTGGTCAGGTTTCAGATTTACCCAACCTGTTGCGATATTGGCCTAACCTGAAGAAGTCACTCAAGTCTTAGTAAGGTAAGTTAGGTGATGAGGGTGACAGTCTTTGTAACCCTTGATGTTCATTTCTGTAGTTTGTCCTCTCTCCTTTGCTCTGAGTCTCACAGAGGCAGCGAGTCAGTGAGATCTTCTATTTCTTTTTTGCAATAAACTCATTTGCATGGTAGTGAACTGAATCCAGAACATAGATAATTTTCATAACGCTGCTTAAAATCATGCTGCAAAAATTTTGAGACCTCAAAGTCCTGCAAGTAATTTACCCAAAACAATAAGCAAGTTTCTTTATATTGACTGGGTCTATCTTTTGCCTTGCTTAAGCAGATTGATGCACTGATTGTTGAAATAAATCATACATCCTGCTATGATATGATTGAGAAATACTGTGGATGTCTCTTGGAGAATCTGTCAACTATGCGCAAAGAGAGGTATTCAGCCTTCTAAAACTTGTGTGTCAATGAAAAATTTGAATGTTATTATTTTGAATTACTTTAGAGAACTTTCCAAGTATTTTTGTCAGTGCTTTTATCTTTAATATTTTTATTGGGAGAGATTTACATATATGCTAATGATGTAATTTGTTCATCAATAGCCCTAATCTTTCTAGTTTCATGTATAATGAATATAAAATTATATTATAAAAAATATTAGTATTTATTTATGGTTAATTGCATGTAGGTCCCTGAGTTATTAGGGTTATTGCTTGTTGGTATACAAATTTGAATTATTACACATAGGTCCTTGAATTACAAGTTTATTATTGTTTGGTCTTCCATCCCATAGTATGCACTGCTGGTCCAATTTCATGGAAAGCGCTTAATTAATACTTGAAAAGGCTGCATAGCGTACAAAGTTACTTAAATATTCCTTATTAGTTTGTTATGAGAGCATATATGAAATGAGGATAACATAGGAAATCTAGGTAAAGTTAATTGAAGAAATGATAGATGGACCAAAACCTTGAAACTCAATGACCTACATGCAATGATTCTAACGTCGTGGACCGACGTGCAAGTACTTTATTGCCTCTGGAAACCTATAAGCAATTTACCCTTTATTAATCTTAATAATATTGGAAGGAACTCCAATGTTTTAGAACCTTTTGGTGGCATAGATGTAAACAATAAGATGCAGATGCTTGACATGTAAATTACATATTTTTAGATGCAAATGCGCAGATACTTTTGATGATTACAGTGGAAGACCTCAACATATCTTTTCAAACTCCATCATTGTAGGGAATGTCCCAAAGAAGCAATGGAAGCCGTAGCCACTCTAATTTTTGCTGCAGCCAGATTCTCGGATTTGCCTGAATTAGCTGAACTCAGGCTTGTGTTTAATGAACGTTATGAAACCCAAATAAATACATGTTTAAATCCGGAGGTAAATTATTTTATCCAACACATCCCCTCTTAATTTTTTTTTTATTCAAGATTTTAACGATACTTGCCTACTTATTTTGATAGTTCGTTGAGAAAATGCAAAAGAAGACATTCCACAAGGAAAAGAAGTTGCAGCTAATGCAAGATATTTCCCAAGAGTATTCTGTGAGTTGGAATGTCAAGGCATTTGAGGATCAAATTTTGAAGTCGTGTCAGCCTGTAAGTATTTGTGAACAAGTTTTGTAACAATTTTTTGGGTCCAATGTAACAGAAAGGTCTTGCCTTAATATAAATGTGAGGGGTCCAAGTTACAACGGTAAAGAGGAGAAAACTAGGGATTAGATCATAAGTATGAATTTAACTTTAACACACACACAGAGCCTACAAGAAGTGATACCATTTTTAGTGTTGAATGAGATTAAAGTGTGATATCCTAAGGGTGTCGTGATACTCCTAGGTAAATTGTATATCTGGGGAAGTACACAGAGATTTTAGATATATAGGTTAACATGCCTTAGATCCTGTAGATATATTTTTGTGATGGAGACTCATTGATTCAAAGTAGATAATATCTATAATGAGTCAGGCTATTACAAAAGAGCTGTGAAAGGTTAATAATCATAGCGCTACTCTTTACAGGAACAATCTAAGAAACTTACTCTTTACAGGAACAATCTAAGAAACTTTTACCTGCAAAAGACAAAGCATTCAGTGAAATATTACATGAAGGGACTTCATATAAGGAACAACTTGATGCTTCAACAAAATATGAACCTCACGGCAGCTCTGTGCAGAGGCATCAAGTACGATCAGAGGATCAATCAGATATTCATCTGAATCTGAAGAGTGACAATATCTATTCAACTGATGCTATTGGAACAATCAAGAAGCAAAGATCAGTGAATCAAAGAAGAGAGCTCACGAGGCAGAATAGATTTCACCATGATAGTGAAGATCTGCAAGAGCGAGAGCTCCAAAATGATCCAAGAAAAGATAGTTTGATGAAGATCACAGGAGCCTCAATAGCATCTATTGTTCCTAACACTGCAAGAGCTTCGGAAGATCTCATTGTTGCCAGTGGTCATGTTCATCCCAGACTGCCGGATTATGATAACTTGGCTGCCAGAATTGCCACTTTGTCCAGTTCAAGTGCTTGAAAGGCTCAACACATTCTATTATTTAGCATGTTGAGAGTGTAGAGGTACATGTAATTTCTGCAATGCATGATTTTGGTAGCTTTGTTTTGTATAGGAATTTTGTTAGTTCTCATACATATAATTGAAAGTAAAAAAAGCTTGAGCAAAATATAGAGTTGCATCCTAAAATTCATAATTTTGGCAAATTTGCATCTTTACATTTTGCACCCACAAATCCTTTGACACTTTGCAATCCAAGAAAGGGTGCGAAGTGTTAAATTTTTTAGTTTGGAGAGTTTGGTGGTTTTAATTTAGTATGTTTACATTTCGAGGAATAACATTTTGGAAAATTTTCTCAATGACTCGTCTTATCATTTTAGTTGAGTTAGGTCCCTTAACAGTTCTTCTTTCGTCTCTTTCTTTGTCTCTTTTGGATCTCTTGGTGCATGAATTTATTTTGCATTTGGGGAGCTTCCGAAATTTAGTCCCCAACCAGTGTCGACCATGTCAGCAGTGGGCCCACCACAATGCTAACGTGACATGTGTTAAATTGGTGGGGATAACTTCGGGCCCTGGATGCAATAACCCTCCTTGGTGCATTTGTCTAGATACTAAGCAGTTTATATTTTTCATAATTTTTAAGATGAAAATTAAATATATTTTATATTATACATAAATTTTAAAATAAAAATTGAGATATTTACTTATATAGTTAGATACTTTTTAAATTTTTAATATTATTTATATTCATTCTCTTCATAAAATTTAAATTATTACTTAAAATTTTGAAGTACACATGTAAATATCTCATAAAAATTATCTTTATTTTGCATGCTATATTTCTATTAAAATAATAGGAGCATTTACATGTAGAACCTAGAAATATTAAAAAATTATACCTTTTATACTCATTTTCAAAAATAAAGGTGATATTAGTTAAATATAAAAAATTTCTCCTATATTAGTGTGGGCCGTTCACAGTGAGTGGCGTTCAAAATTTGAGCTTTTCGGATATTTCTCCCCGCACGAGAAAAGGCGTCGTCCCCACGCGTGCCCCCTCGTAGGCAAATCCCTAGATTCCCGTCC
>KZ453045.1:3270-29207 GCA_002786265.1 Apostasia shenzhenica | reverse complement strand
GCTCTTGCTCTTGCTCTCATCCCCGTCCTCCTCGTCCTCCTCCTCCTTCTCGAACTCCTCTGCTCCCTCCGCCGCCGGAGCGACGGCCTTCACATTCCCGTCAGCCCCACCGCCACCCGCTCGTCACCTGCGGTGGAATCTCCGCCGCTGCCCCCGTCGCCTGTGAAACCCGTCGCCGGATTCCCCTTCTACGCCCACGGAGTGCTCCGCGCGCCGACGGAGTTCCTTCTCTCCGTCCCCCAGCTCGAGGCGGCCGCAGCCGCCGCGATTCCGCCGGAGCATTCCGGCGGGCTGTTCGTTTGCATATCGAATCCTGTGTACGATGAGGGAGCTTCTCCTTCGTGCTTTTCTCAGGCGGCGAGGGAGGAAGATGGGGAGAGGTCTCCGCCGCTGAGGCTGATGAAGAAGCTGCCGCCTGCGACGGCAAGGGCTGCGGCGGCGGCGGCGGTCGAGGGCCAAAGATCTCTGGCGACGTCGGCGAGCGCGACGGAGACGAATCGTGGCTCTTTCTCTTCCGATTCTCTCTGCTCGTCTCCTTCTTGGTGATTGATCGGGATTACGCCTACCAAGATCTCGATCTTCATCCTGTTAAAACTCTTGTTTTTTTTCGAGTACTATAAAATGAGAGTGGTTGTAAAGGGTTTGAAGGACTGAAGATTTATTTATCTTTTCTTATTTTTAGAATCAAATGAGTAAATTAAATTTTAAATAAAATAATATAATTTGAAAATAAGTTAATGATGTAATTCCATTTGGCTCCTAAAATAGACCCTCTATTTTATATAGGTTCAAAATCTAAAATATGCCATTTGAGTTTTCTTTCCCATTAATTTTTTTTTTATCAAATATGTCAAATTTGTATTTCAATTTTACATTTTTAAATAAATAAATTGACATTTACAATATCTTTAATTATCTCTCGCTTTTCTAGTCCCATATTCTCTTTTTAAGTCTTTAGTTCGTTGCTCTACTTAGCTTGTCATCAGTCTATTGCTACTAGCCAAATTAATTCTTATCATTGCCACTAGCCTGATACTATCCCCTTTTACTGAAGTTTTCAACTCGTCACTAACCTAGAATCAAGCTTCTAGCTAGCCACCACTCGCTGTCATCATGCGCACAAGAGAGAGAGAGAGAGAGGACATTATGGGTAATTTAATCTTTTTATTATTTTTTGACAAAAAATGTTAGAAAGGACACAATGGATCATTAATTGTGAAGTATGAATCACAACAATGACATGTTTTATGTTTAAAGGGATTTCATGTAATTAAAAATATATCTCAAAAGGTCCCAATGGAATTACCCAATAAGTAAATAATTAAATCCCCTAATTTGAACTTTATGTTTATGTGAATTATTCTGATTTTTAAATTAAGCAAAATGATTATTATATCTACAAATAATTTTTTCTATCATAACAGACTGTCTTAGTCACACTTAGGACCGACTTTAATATACCTAGCTGCTTATAGATGAAAATTTCGTTCTCATGCTCATGCTATTTAGTCGAGTCAGTTATATTAAATAACCAATTTTTCACCACCCGATGCTTTACAATATACCTAACACTAATGCTCATTTTACTATTATCTCACTTTTAAGTTAAATTGAACTAAATTACTATTCATTGTTATTTACTTCTTATTTCCAAATATTTTGAATAATATTACATTTTTTTGTGTTAAGTACATTAATTTTACATATTTAATTATTGTCATGAAATATATATAGTTAATAAGGTGTTTAAAATAGAATAAAAATGGAGCATGTGTTGTTAAAATAAGAAGCAAACCAATTGACACAGATTTTTGCTGTGCTGCCATTTTCTTGCTTTACTGTTTCTCCATCCCTTGACAGGCAGCTAGAGAACAAAAAATTATTGGGTGCGGACGGCGCACCGTTCGGATGCCCAATCAGAGGGCGCCACGTGTACCCGGACCCAGCTGTATGACACACGTGGCGTCCTCTGATTGAGTTCCGGACGGTGCACCGTCCGAACGCAATAACTTCTCCTAGAGAACAGAGGGTGGCAGTAGAGCAAGTAATCCTCAGTTCAAAATAAGTTTAAGTTACTATTAAAAAAAACGGAAAATTACGTACATAACACTCCATATTATCATAATTATATGTATTACATTCATTTTTAAAATATTACACTCTAATTTAAAAAAAAATGTGTGGAATGTATGAAAAGTGTGTGAAGTGTAATATTTAAAAATAAGTGTGTTATATGTAAATATGATGATATAGAATGCTATGTATGTAAATGTTCTTTAAAAAAAATTTAAGTTAGAACCATGACAATTGATTTTCTTTTTAGGTTGTGTTTAGAAAAGCTTTTTGATGAAAAAAAAAACTTTTTTATACAGTTAAAAACTAAAAGTTGCGTTTGACAAAACAGCTTTTTGCCTAGGATCTTTGGCGCTTGCCAGCTCTCCTAAAAGCAATTGCTGATAGGTTAAGTGTTACTAAATCTCTTATTACACATAGCACTTTAATGCCACAAGTTGATCTCGATTGTCTTTCGACAGCCACGCATTACTTGTCGGGCAGGGCACTGGATGTGAGCATGTGACTTAGCCCACCTGGCCTTCACCATACCTGTGACTCGGCCCACCTGACCTCTGCCACTATGACTTGGCCCAAACTAGCCTATGCACCACGCTCACCCTAACACTTTTGAGAATATTTCTGCTTTTAAAAAACTGAAAAACAACTGTAAGCGAAAGCTAATAAAAATAGCTTTTTAGAAAATTTTTGTTATAATTAATTAAGGATAAAAACACCCTCAAAATGATTGTGTTTTAATAATTATGTTATAATTATTTATCATATAATAAATATATAATATAAACAACATAATTATTATGAAATATATAATTACCTTATATTATAATATATAAATTAAATTAAAAAATAATATATTTTAAAATAATAAGTATTAATTTTAAATTATGAAAATTATGTTATATTATAATTAATAATGTATTTAAAGTATAATTATTTATTTATATATTAATAATATAAAATTAATTTATAAGTTATATAATTTAAATTATTATATGAAACTATTATATTAAATACATATTTTTAAAATTTATAAAATATAAAATGAGAGGCAGGTGAATGATGTTATCTTTTGAGGTGTGTTTTAGGTAAAAGCTTTTTGATGAAAAAAAAAACTTTTTTATACAGTTAAAAACTAAAAGTTGCCGTTTGACAAAACAGCTTTTTGCCTAGGATCTTTGGCGCGTGCCAGCTCTCCTAATAAGCAATTGCTGATAGGTTGAAGTGTTACTAAATCTCTTATTACACATAGCACTTTAATGCCACAAGTTGATCTCGATTGTCTTTCGACAGCCACGCATTACTTGTCGGGCAGGGCACTGGATGTGAGCATGTGACTTAGCCCACCTGGCCTTCACCATACCTGTGACTCGGCCCACCTGACCTCTGCCACTATGACTTGGCCCAAACTAGCCTATGCACCACGCTCACCCTAACACTTTTGAGAATATTTCTGCTTTTAAAAAAACTGAAAAAACAACTGTATAAGCGAAAGCTAATAAAAATAGCTTTTTAGAAAATTTTTGTTATAAAATTAAGGAAAAAACACCCTCAAAATGATTGTGTTTTAAAAATTATGTTATAATTATTTTATCATTAATATATAATATAATATATATAAACAACATAATTATTATGAAATAATATAATTACCTTATATTATAATATATAAATTAAATTAAAAAAATAATATATTTTAAAATAATAAGTATTAATTTTAAATTATGAAAATTATGTTATATTATAATTAATAATGTATTTAAAGTATAATTATTTATTTATATATTAATAATATAAAATTAATTTATAAGTTATATAATTTAAATTATTATATGAAACTATTATATTAAATACATATTTTTAAAATTTATAAAATATAAATATAATTATTATATTTAATAATATATATAATAATATTTTTTATAAAAAATAATGTAATATTAAATTATATATATTTTTAATTTTATTATTCTTAATAAAATATAAATAATAATAAATATTATTTTATTTATATATCAAATTTTACCAAAATTATGAAATTTTTAAATAGCATAATAATTTTTTCAAATAGAATTTTTAACGACAACTTTTAGTACAGCAGTTTCCTAAATAGATAAAATAATATTATTCAACTGCACTTTTTAATACAGATATATAATACAACACTTTTTTATACAATACAATTAATGCTAAATAAAACCTCAGTTTCTTAATTAGTTTTAAACTAAATCGAGCTTAATCAGTATATTTATTTTTTGATTGAAACTTATATTAATTGTTAGTTAAAACATATATAATTATTTTTAGCTGTAACTAATAAGTGTAATCTTTTAGGTGATTAGTTGAGAATTTATAAATTAATTTTTTTTTCTATTGACTGTACTTGCTGATCTCGAGTCAAAACTATCCTATTGATTTGAATGCTAGGCTCCTGTTTGTTTTACAATTTAAAATTAACATAGTTTAATTTTAATTAGGTATATCACTCATATATAAAAGTTAATATTAAAAATTAATTTTATTTCACATCCTACATACATTACTAAAATAATAACTATCTTATATCACATCCCTCACATATCTCATAACAACTAATTTTATTTCATATTATTTACTATTTATAATAAAAAAATATTTCTATCAAAATTTAATTTTAATCTTGTTAAATTTAAATCTTATAAACAAATTGGCGAGTGTGTTTGTTTAAATAGAATGACTATTTCATTCTATTCTTATTCGTTATGGAATAGACTTTTTCATATTTATTTTGATGGAATAGTTATTTCTTATGAATTTTTATTTCATATTTTATGAATAATTATTCATTCTATCAATTTAAAGAATAGTTATTTTTTTACTATTCTTAGTTAGCTAAAAATATTATTTAAAAATTACTTTTATTTACTCATATATATATATATATATATATTTATAGGCACACTCATTCATATATTACAATATTTATGTATATATACTTATATAATTTATGTTTATTTAATTATATGTAAAAAATTAAATTTAATAATAATAAATAGGGATTTTTACATACAGGACATGAAATTTATATGAAATTATGCATTTCACCATCAATTCATAAATATTACCACTATCACACCATATTCATTTAAATTTTACGCATTTTACATATTTCACATATTTTATATACTTTATAATATTATATGTAAATTAAAATGTATAAATTTATTAATATTTAAATTCTAATATATATTTTTATTTTTTACTGTAAACACATTAATTTCTTTATTCAATTAAAAAATTATAGTTATGTGGATTAAATTCTGCACCCTAATTGAAAATTTTAAATAGGATAAATAAATTAAAATACATAAATTCATAAATATTTAAATTATTATTTATATAAATTAATTTATTTATAGTATTTAATTAATATATTAATAATATAATTAAGATCAAGGCCAATTTAAAATGTGAAGTTCACCATTAAAGAATTATGGTGTGAAATATGTGAAATGCGTAAAATTAAATGAATATGGTATTAATAATGGTAATATTTACGAATTGATTGTGTGAAATGCGTAATTTCGTATAAATTTTATTGTTCTGTATGTAAAAATCCCTAATAAATAATTATAAAAATTTATTAAGTTATATTTATAAATATTTTAGTACTATATTTTCTGTTTACTTTTTATTTTATATTTTATTTCATTTATTAAATGAAAAATATTCATTTGTTTCTCTTTGAAATAGGTATAATATGATAACTTTATTTCATCTTATTTTATTTAAAATTTAGTGTAAGAGAGATGAGAGGGAGTGAGAGGCTTTTTCTTTCGGCATGAGTGGCGAAGACAGTTTTCCTAGGAATTGACAACGGGCGGGTTTGGTCGGGTTTTAAAGTACCATACCCAAAACGTCCATATACCCTGCCGCTATATATCATTCATTCCCATACCGCCCCATACCCGGTTTTCCCCCGCCCCGCCCCGCCCCGCTTTATAATTTCATAAACCCGTACCCGCCCCGCCCCGCCCCGTTTCCTCACTAGTTAAATGAAAATCAAATTATTTTTCTATTTGAAAATAACAAAAATTAATCACATGGGTGTTAGTGACATTTTCGTATAGAAACCATTCCTATGTATGTAAATATGATGTAACAAGATCAAGGAATAATTAAATAACTTTTCATATAAATTCTTCAAATTGCCAACTTTCTTTAGTATGAAGTTTCTATTAAAACAAGCATGTGACAATTTAAAGAAAATCAAAATATGAAGGTAGTTAGTAAGACTTGCAGGCAACATGTATCAATTGATTTAAGAGCCAACTGGAAATGTCAACTATCACAAGTAAGAAAAACTTTACAGTAAAGAATACATGCATTCTCTTCCCAAAGTACTATTTTTATTTAGATATTAAAATTTAAAATTTTTAAAATCTTTAATTTATTAAATCTGGTACGGGGCAGAGGCGGGTCATATGATTCATACCCGGGAAACTCCGCCCCTTTCATACCGGGCGGACTGAAGGGCGGGCGAAGGCGGGGTGTTCCGGGTAAAATTTGAGTACCCATACCCGTCCCATTAGGGGCGGGTCGGGGCGGGTTTATCGGGTACGGGTACAAATTGCCACCCCTAAGTTTTCCTCTGTGCAGGTTTTGAAGAAAGAGGCCACCCTCATCTGCGGTATTAAAAATATCCAAAACGCAAAGCTCACGCTGAACTTATTTAATTTTTAAATTAATTTAAAATTAGTTCAAAAATTTTGAATTGAATTATGAGATAAGAACTTTATCTCAAAGTTTATTTCAAATTAGTCCTAACTCACTCGAAACATGATTATCTTCAAATGTCAGAATTATCTTTAAAATTCTCTCTTTATTCTCATGCTATTTTTTACTCTCAATTAGACCTGGGCACGGGCCCAGGGACCCGCCCGACTCAATCCGACCTGACAAAAAAATTTTAGAACTTGGATTGTAATAAAATTTTTATTTTATTCTTTTAACTAGGCCCGGCTCGGCCCAATCATTTTCATGATCGGGCATGGGCATGATCACCGGGGGCCCAACACCTAAAAGCTTTAAAATTTTTTTACTTGTTATGGAGAAGAGCTTACTATTCGAGTCGATTAGGCCAGGCCAGAGGCCATGTCGGGCTTGATCATGTAAGTTGACCCGAATATATATGTATATATGTGATTTAACCTACTCACTGGGTGACCCGACCTGAGCTAGCCTGGCCCAATAGATGCCCAGGTCTACTCTGAATCTAGTACGAGAAAGAGATCTATGATCATAAATGAGTTTTTTTTTTTATTGTAACATGAAAAGCAACCTAGAAAGAGAGTAGAAAGTATCATTTTAGTCCTTCAACTTTTAAATGAATTTTGTTAAACTAAGTTAGAAAAAGTCAAATAATATAACAAAATCAAAACTGACAGAGGAAATATTCAAAAAAAGTTTTTTTGAATAAGTATTTTTGGTGATATCACTCAATATAGAGCTATAATAATCATAATACATGATTATTAAAATAATGACATTCCAATACACATTAACTTTTAATGGTAAATATCTTGAAATATAATAATAAGACACAATTCTTTGGATGAAAAATGTAAATTTGATTTAGAATAAGAAAATTCAAGAATTAATTGAGACTAAAAAATAAAGGGGTTTTTACATACAGGACATGAAATTTATATGAAAGTACGCATTTCACCATCAATTCATAAATATTACCACTATCACACCATATTCATTTAAATTTTACTCATTTCACATATTTAACACTATATTCTTTGACGTTGAACTTCACATTTCTAAATTGACTTTGATCTTAACTATATTATTAATATATTAATTAAATACTATAAATAAATTAATTTATATAAATTTAAATATTTATGAATTTATGTATTTTAATTTATTTATCATATTTAAAATTTCTAATTAGGGTGCCGAATTTAAATCCACATGACTATAATTTTTAATTGAAGTAAGAAAATTGATGTATTTACAGTAAAAAATAAAAAATATATTAGAATTTAAATATTAATGAATTTATGTATTTTAATTTATATATAATATTATAAAATATATGAATATGTGAAATATGTGAAATGCAAAAAATTTAAATGAATATGGTGTGATAGTGGTAATATTTACGAATTGATGGTGAAATGTGTAATTTTGTATAAATTTAATGTGTAAAAATCCCAAAAATAAATAATGACCAGGTCTCCAATAAGAATCCTTAACTACTCAGTGAGAGGTTTTTGGAACTGCAGACGCCTCACCACGTGGCCAATGAGTTTGTCCTCTAGGCCTGCCGGCCATGGGCAGTTTTGACCGAATCTTTTCTTCGCATCAATTGAGGATTTAAAACGAAATAAATCAACAAATTTTGAGTCAGGTTTAGGTTAAATTTGGGTTAATTCAAAATTTATCTTTTTATTAAAAATGTGTAACAATGATTAATGATAAGTCAACTTTCCTAATTATGTGGGTCTAATGATACAAATTATAATTTATTTATTTTCTAATTATATATTATTTTATATTATATTATGTTCAATTTTACAAAAAAAAGGTATGGAACACTGCAATGAGTCGAGCACGCATAATAAAATGCATTGGAGAGCTAAACAGAAACTCGAATAAATATGTTTGATAGCTGTTTTTTTTCTATTGCTTATTAGTATTTTTTTACTCTATTTTCTCTCGAAAAATAGAAAGAAGATATGAAAAATTTTTGAAGTTTGATAAGCTTCAAATTAGGCATGAATTATATTCAATAAGATATTTTTGGATCCACTCATTTTTTTAGGGGGATTTACATGCAGAACACTGAATTCATCACAAATTACGCATTTCACCGTCTTTTAGTAAATATTACACATATCACACTCTGCTTATGGGTTTTACATTTCTATTATAATAATAAAAATATAAAAAGAGTGTGATATGTGTAATATTTACTAAAAGATGATGAAATGCGTAATTTGTGATGAATTCAGTGTTCTGTATGTAAATTCTTCTTTTTTTTATAACTTTGGATTAACCTGATGAATGAACCCAAATTGCACCCACGATGGCCAGACGTAGCCCACGTGTCTTCAGAGGACTTGACCCAATTTGAAGACCCCTGCCGGCCGAAGAAGTGAAAATGCCGCGGTTGTTTGGCTCTAGTTTCGACTTTCAACTGCTTCTCTCTCTCTAATAATAAAAAAAAAACAAAAAAAAAACTCTCTCTCTTCAACTCTCTCACTCTTCAGTCCATAGTTGTTCTCCCATTGTCTCCGGCGATGCACGAGGTGGAGCTGGGCGACCTCTCGGGGTGTCCGGACTTCGCCGCCTCCCAGCTCAAGGTAAGACGGATCGATCCCAATAGACTGCAGTTCTTCCGATGGAAGACTCAGCTTAGCGATTTCAAGCTGATCGGATTGGATTCTGAAGGAATCTGTAAGCAGCTTTAGCATCGATTTCGATCGAATGATCTACGAGGGTGAATCCGAGGTGGTGTACTCCAAAGAGGACGTTGCGGTTCACTGCAGTCAGGACACGTCGAAGCTGATCACCGGCAGTCTGCTTATCACAAGGCAGAGTTCTTCGATTTTCTTGGTGCGCAATGTTTCTCTCGATCCCTTTTTTGGTCATTCCTTAATGGCGACTAGTCGAGATGGTTAACGAGTCGTCTTCTTATGAGAGCGGCTTCCGCTATTTCATTTTGGCGATTTTACCTTGATTTCCGTACAATGTGTTGTTCATGATTTGTGTTCGACAACATGTCTAATTTCGGATTCTTTCCTGTACGTGCTGGGAATAGACATGGATACCTTATAAATCAGCATCTAATATCACCGATTCAATGGGGCAAAACTTGAACTCACGTGGTTTGGATGAAGGTTGGGTAGTGTTAGGTTTTGGTATCCTAATTTTATTGTTCTCGGCTGAGGATATCAATATTCACTTCTTTTGCCATTTTGTTTTTGTGTGTGTGCTGGAATGCAGATAGGAAGATGTTCAATATTCTCTCAGTGCCTTTAACTGACATCCATTCCATTCGAAGGCATAGTCTCACAATTGGATTGCAGTACATAGTTGTTGTACTTTCAGCAGGTACTACTGTTTTTAGGCTTTGCTTAATGAAATCTTCATCAAATTCAGAGTTTTTTTGTGATGGAGCTTGCTTAATCTTTGTTGATGAGGAATTTTGTTAACCGGATCTAGAAAATGAAGGGGAATGTAAAGAAAATAATAAGGAAATTTTGCATGGAAATCCATAATCAAGAGAAAACCATGACCCCTTATTGGCAGTTTTAAAATTCAACAATTAGTTCATATAAATGATAGAACTGTGACAGTAGAGATAAGGGGAAAAAATTATAATAGAGAATGATAGAGAGTTTTAGGCCTTTTGACAGTTCGAATAGTGTCGCACAGTCTTGTAGAGTCGAGCAGCTTGGATTGGGGTTTAGAAAGCAGTGAGCAGCTTGATTTCCCGGCATGGCCACCATCTATAGGGGATATCATGAATTCATGATATTACTTTTAAGTGAGGTGAAATTGTCAGGCATTTATTGAAACTTGTGCAACTTTTTTGGGTTTGGGAAGTTAGAGAGATCCTGTGTTAGAGAAGATCATTAGCTTGTGAGCTAACTATAGAAAAGCCTTGTTTGACTGAATTGTTTGGGTCCCTTTTTCAGCCGTGCTGTTTAGACGACCAATTGGATTGTTGCAATTATTGTGGAATATAAGTTTGACTTTTTCTTTTCTGATTTCTCCATGTGGAAGGCTATGATTTTTCTCCTTTTCTCGATGTAACAAT
This sequence comes from Apostasia shenzhenica, assembly GCA_002786265.1. Taxonomy (NCBI): domain Eukaryota; kingdom Viridiplantae; phylum Streptophyta; class Magnoliopsida; order Asparagales; family Orchidaceae; genus Apostasia; species Apostasia shenzhenica. The sequence goes on along the minus strand of KZ453045.1, from coordinate 18,322 downwards.
CTTAGAGGAGTTACCTAGTTCAAACTCCCTTAATAGAATCTTCCCAAAATATTCATTTTGTTATCAAAAAACCATATTATTAATCAAAATTTTTATGGCTATTGTTTGGTTTCTTTTGGATTGTTGTATGGGCCACCTTTTATACATTGTTTAACACTTGGCAGCTTATGCTGGCAATGTCACGAGCAAAAGCAAGCTTTTATTACATTCCTTCTGTAAATTGTGACTGTCCTTGTGGGACCATATTATTATTCTTGTCAAGTTGCAAAAATCTCTAAATATCACTTCTATCCTGAAATTAGGTACCAAATTAGGTTGACTGCATCTGTTATACACCATTTTGTTTTATTCAGGAAAGGTAGTTCTCTTATAGTATTGTGGCAATTTTGGGATATTCATTGGTGTACACAGCGCGTAATCTTATCTCAGTTTCCTTCCCATATTAGAAGTCATATGAGATGATTTTTTTGGGGTACATTTGTAGGGCTTGAATTTCCTCCCCTGTACTTCTACAATGGAGGAGTTCGCGAATTATTTGCAATATTGAGACAACACGTAAATATTGTAAGGTCGGTATCTTTTTTTATGACAATGTTTCGCATAATTGTCTGATGTAATTGAGACCACCTGAATGCCTAGATTACTAGTTTTATGAAGCATGCGCATGCAAACATGTTAGTTTGTGCATCGTTCAGCATTGGCTTTTTTCTACCCAAGGTTATTTGGTAATTGTCAGCTTCATTATCCATATTCTAAATGAGAAAGTGTATGACTCTAGGTCTGCAGATGATACAAAAACCTTTCTACTTGATAATTTTCAATTTCCTCTTCAGGTAATCAGCTCTCTCTTTTTCTACCATATCCTTGCCTTGTGAATTTTATATCAACTGATTTGTATCCAGAATCCAGATCACTATTGTAGTTTCATATCAGTAATAACTTCATTTCTTGGCAATAAACTTAATACAAAAGTCTCTTTAAGAATGTCAATCATCATGTCTTAGATCTCCTATTTTTCCACAATATCTTTTCCTGGATTCATTCTTCCAATAGAGTACCTAAATTTATTGGTATGTAAAAGGCATGCTGCCAATGTCAGCTTAAAGTTACCGGGTATAAACTTTCAAAAAAAGTTACTAGGTATGACAATCGGATATGCATATTGAGCCATATCCATTAACCTGATAGAGTCTAAGCTCAAACCCAAAAATGTTTTTGCTTTGAGATATGACCATTAAATTTGATAGTCTAAAATCCAAGACATACTAGGTTAAAATGTTGCTTGAGAACCACTGGTGGAAACAGTGTGTCAGAACACTTTCAGGAAACAGTGTGTAAGACAAAAAGCTAACGTTTGAAACTGCTGGAGTGGTTGATCATAGTCTTCTTACTCTCTGTGAAACAGTGTGTAAGAACACTTACAATAATAATGACAGAACCAGATGAGACCCAAGGTAGTTATAGGATCTTAACTTAATGAAGTAGATCCTGAAACATGTTGGACCATAGACCAGCATTTGAATTATTCAAATAACGACTTGGAGGATGGTTAGTTGGGCTGCAGCGGGAATGAGGAAAAGATTTCTCTGTCAGTGACTACTAATATGACCACCACAGCCTGCTTTTCCTCCTAAAACAACAGTTGGCTGATCAGCTGTGGGCTATGGTGCATTGATTTTCATAGTATCCCCTTAACATATTAGTATATTACTAATATGATTAACACCACCTCCTCTTCCTCTTTTTTTGCTTTTGATTATTCTTTACAGAAAAACCTGTCATCTCTAGAGCTTACAGGAGTTCTTTCAGTTGTGAATGGGAGTTTGATGCAAGGTTCAACTAGTATTGTTCCCAATAGTGATGATTCAATGGGAGTGAATGGCATTACCTCAGATGGCACTTCTAGTAATTCCAAGGAAAGGCATAAGCACAAAGTTCTTGAGCCTGCTCATGTTCTATCCATTCACCTTCTTCAGAAGTTCTCCATAGTTACCAAGTTTGCCCGTACAGCAACCACACAATTGTTGCGTGATAGTCATGATAGTAATTCGACCATCTATAATAGAGAAAAGAAAAACTGTCCAACTTTGGATGCTGCAACTGTTGGTCAGCCTATTAACAGAACTTATAGTATGCAATGCGAGGAAGGTAATGAGGCAACCTCCGGTGATCCACTGGTAATTTTTCTTGTTCATGAGCTTGTTAATTGATTTTTTGCACCCTGAAATGGCATTCCATTATGGAATTTAGATTCTAGTATACCTTTACCCACAATTTTGTAAGTTCTTTGGAAAATAAGATGCACAGTGTTTGACTCTATTGAGAATTAATATAAGATCTGAACCATAAAACCTGAAGATACCTACTCACAATGTGCATCCCCAAATGGGCTATTTAAGCTGGTATTTGATTATCACATGTCCTTAAAATGGACTGTGGTAATAATGACATTTTAGAATCATTGGGTGTGTTTGTTTAGCTAATTTAAAATTTATCATGTTAATTTTAACATGCAATGTTACATCATACATAAAATTTTATATTAAAATTTAGCTATATTTTACATCATATGCATATTCTAAAATAAAAAATCAGCTTTATTTCACATCTTCACATATACCAAAATAATAACTAACTTATATCACATCCCACACACATCTTAATATAATAATTTTATTTCACATCATGCATAACTCAAAATAGAGAGATTGTCCTTATCAAGTTTAACTTTAACCTTGGAAGAGTTAACCTTTGAAATAAACTGGTAGGAAATCCAAAGGGAAATATTGAAATTGTTGGGGGATCGTTGTATAAAAGAAACTAAAAGAGAGAGGTCCCAAAAGTCCTAAAAGAAACAATTGAAATTTTAGGAACTTTGTATAAGAACTATTATAATAGATAAATGTAAATGTTAGGAAGGTCCCAAAAATACCCTAATACTGCTAAACCCCAAATGCTATGATTTCTTTGCAGTATTCACCATGATGGAGTAATGATTTGCTCCAATATTGAAACGATCTATAATTGACACCGGGGCTCCTCTTAGCTAGGTGTTTCCTGTGTCAAATGGAGTAAAGAGTATTTGGGTTTTCCAAAGCTGAAGTTTTGTGAAGCAATGGGTGGTTATTCCACTTGGACAAAGCTTCCCTTTAGAAGTTAAAAAGTTGTTTAAATTCATGTACAGATTCTCTCCTATTTATAAAGAAAAGAAGGCTACAGGCTTCTAGACTTGTTCCTATGTAGCCAGTTTTCATCCTTATTCCCTTTTTCTCATTTTCCATGAAGATATTCCTAGTATCTATGTCTGTGATTTACAAGACTTGATGGACACTGGCAGTTAATCATGTTGAAGGAGTGTAGGAATCTTCTGTGAACTTGTCATTTGTTTTCAAGTTCCAAGCCACCAAGAAGGTGCTTGTAGTAGACTTACCGAATGATCAACTGTTTTCATTGAATGAACGACTCTTTGTTAATGAGTTCTCCAAGAAGCTCTGTTTGAGGGTTCCCCTCATGATTTCTTCCTTGTTTTGTCCTAATCCAAGCTTGTTGTTTGTTGGGGTCATGTCTCCTTAGTTTTCATTAGGTCTTCTGATCTCGAGTTGTTTTTATTTTTGGGACTTATCCTCGACTTTGATCTTCAAGATGACTTCTTCAAGACTATTCCTCAACATCTGCACTTGTACCTCCCTCTTTTGAATTTCTTCTTGTGGTGGCAATTGGAGATACTAGGATACTTGGTGGTTTTGAAGCACCCTAGTTTGAGCCTTCGATTAGCAAGCCGTTTCCTATACAAAAGATAAGCTACCAATATCATGCAGTGCAGAATTACATGTTCCTCTACACTCTCAACGTGCTAATGTGCATGCTAAATGACAGAGAATATGTTAGCCTTTCAAGCAATTGTACTGTTCAAAGCTGCAATCTTGGCAGCCTGGTAATCATAATCTGGCAGTCTCAGATGAACACGACCACCAGCAACAATGAGCTTTCTTGAAGCTCCTGCAGCAGCAAGAACATGAAATTATCCTCTACAGTAAAGTGCATGTCCAACTTCTTAAATAGATTACGTGATGTAGAATATCAAGAATTTCTTTTAACTTTTTCTCCCTATAGTTTTCATGAATTTTGATTGTACCATAAGTAAAAGTTCTATTCTAATATGTGATTGATATGTTCCTTTGACAGTTTGACAAGTCATGCCTTATGTTGAGTAACCAAAGACACCCTCTCAAATGCGAGCAGGTAAAATTACATGTCGAAATCATACTTGTGCACCATACTATGCTTGCTAACCATAACATAGTTGTGAAATCACTCATGTGTAACAATTTGCATTTACTATAATTTACTGTCACATATAATCCAATATAGCTTCACAACCATTAACACATCTCATGGCATCTTATTCAAATGGTATTTCTCCACACATCTGGGAGTGTTTGGTTTAATGTTATCTTGATGTTATATTATTTAGAGGAAATAATTGTTTAGCTTGATGATATATGTAGATAACCTTGTAAAATTATATAGAATTGTCACTCAAAAAATGATATCTAGATGCCAGGACATTTAGATAATATGACATAACATGATGTCATCTATTTCTCCAATGGGATTTTAGCATGCGTGTTATAATGCTCTTTCGACCATGATTAGCAAATTTATTTTCCATGTGGTTGCATATGATTGCTATTGTCTTCTCAAATAAAAATCCCATTACTATAGTCCATCCTCTTCTTGGTTGAACACTTGAATGTAAGGTAACTTTTCTGGATGCTTCAATTGCATTGCTACATTTGTAATCTTCTAACATTTAAACTAGCTATATCCAGTATCCTTCTGTCACCCTATTAAGAGTGTAGCTAGATATGCAATATACTTTGCACAATATATTTGCAACACATTATTTTTTTACCTCAAGCTTTTGTTATTAATATTTAAAGTTTAATTATTTGTCCAATTATGCCATAGTGGCAAACTTTCTTGGACTCAGAGGGACGTGTCATGGATTCAAAGGCATTGAGAAAAAGAATATTTTATGGTGGAATTGAAAATTCTCTAAGAAACGAGGTTTTGCAATTCACTTTCTGTAATTTGACTAGCTACTCTTTATGCTGGTTTACTTATTGTCATACAATAGTATATATTCCTGAAAATGGTTATAAAAACAGGTTTGGAAATTCTTGCTGGGATATTATGAGTATGATTCTACATATGCTGAGAGAGAATTTCTTAAATCAATTAAAAAAACAGAGTACCAAGCTATTAAGTCTCAATGGCAGGTATTTGTTCCTCACATCCAAGCTTCTCTTTCCTAATCTTTTCATATTTGAGTATGGAAGTATAATTGTAGATGTTTTGGTTAGTTCGTGCATTTTAGGTTCTAATACATAATTTTCATGTGCAGAGTATTTCCGAGGCGCAGGCTAAAAGGTTTACAAGCTTTAGAAAACGGAAAGGCCTGATTGAGAAGGATGTTGTATTATCTCTGCCCTTTTCCATACTTCGAGTTGCCCATCTCTGAACTAGTAGTCTGCTAATGTCTCCTTCTTATTTACTGAAAATCTACTATGTGATATTATATTGTCTAGGTTAGAACAGACAGATCTATCTCTTTTTTTGAAGGAGATGGTAACCAGAATGTTACGCTATTACATGACATACTGCTGACATATTCTTTCTATAATTTTGATCTAGGATACTGCCAGGTAATTCTTTCATATATTTACACATTTTTCTAGGCCTTTCATGTGAAACAAGTAATCAGTTTGTATATACTTTTGGGATTTGAAATCCAGACCCTTTGTCCATTGGTTTCAGGGTATGAATGATTTTTTATCTCCAATTTTGTTTGTTGTGAGAGATGAATCTGAGGCATTCTGGTGTTTTGTTGCATTAATGGAACGGCTGGGTTCCAACTTTAACCATGATCAAAATGGAGTGCACGCTCAACTTTTTGCGTTGATGAAGGTTTGCATGCTCAATGTCTCTTTTGTTGCTTATTGTTTAGTTATATACTTTTATTGGAGAGACGTATTTCAGACATTTTCCCTCAAATCCCTTGTGAAATCTAGATAAACATCAAGATAGATAGCGTGCTTAAAAAACGTCATGATTTCTCTACCTTGAGACTCTCATTGAAAACTGAAATTGATCAAGGAACCTAATTGAAGACTTGAAGTTGAATGTGCTTAGGAATCAGTTTGACCAAATTCTATTCTGGATCTACATGCAAATGGGCCTTCAGGCTCCAGAACTTGGACGTTACTTATCCAAACGTTATCTTTATCCTTTACATGTGTTTATTTAGCCTAGTTAAATAACCTTATATGGTGATATTTTTGTTTTGAAAGTTATGCACGATGTAAAATAAAGTTAATTATTATTTTGGAATTCGCATGGAACTGGAAATTAATTGGTTATTATTTTGATGTGTTTAAGATATAAAAAGTTATGTGACGTGAATTATAGATAATTTTAACCTTGAAATTTGTGTTAGTGATGGTTAAAGTTATCCCAATTAACTTTAATGTTTGTAAATGTTAGAATATAAAATTATTTATGAGTCAGCAAGTTTAAGATTTAGGTTAGTTAGTAACTGAATATTTAACATGGTATCAAAGCCAGATATCTCGAGTACGATTATAGCATACATTTTTTTTTTTTAAATTTTTGTACTGAACTTCACATTACAAACCAAATAAACATGCATGTTTGAGGAAGCATATTAGAATATAAAATTATTCTTAGGCAATAACCTATAAGTTTAAGCATTTAGGTTAGTTGGTAACGGAGATTTAACAGTAAACAAATCATGGTTTTAACTTTTAAGTTTCACCGAAATTGATGCATCAGTTTTGTTCGGTCAAAATTGATTTGATATTTGCCAATTTTGTTTTGGTTGAATTGTTTTGTTTTCAAAACAAAATTTATTAAAATCTCATTTTTTGAGTCAAAAATCAAAAATCAAAAATCATGGTATGCATTATGCTGAAACTATTGAAATCAAAACTATCGAAATTGTTGAAATTACTGAAACCGATACTTCTAATTTGGAAGCAAAACCGAAACTAAAAATGAGTTTTAAAACCTTGAAACAAACACATCTAATCTGTTGAATGGCTTTGGTACATGTAATCGCGTCTGACATTTTGTTTATCATTTTCAGCTTGTGGAATTACTAGACCGTCCACTACATAACTATTTTGAGCAGGCTGATTGTTTGAATTACTTCTTTTGCTTTCGTTGGATTCTTATACAATTCAAAAGGTAATCATGTGCATCTCAACTATGATAAAGTCATGACATGTTTATCACTTTTTTTTTGGATGCCTTGTGTCTGATTGTTATCTTTTGGCCTTTAATAATATATTAACAGAATATTCTAATATTTTAAGGAAGATATGAAATAAAATTTAATTGGTAAACTGAATGAAAATGAGCCAAACTAATTCAAAAAATATAGCTTGGCATAAAATTCATAAAAAGTTATATTTTTGTTGTATATACAAATACCATTAATGGCAAACTTGAAGTTTTGAGAGTGAACATGAATTATCCCACATTGGTAGTCAACCCGCTAGCCTAAGCTTCTAGTTTAAATGATGTCCATTTATTTATACATTGATATCAATTTAGCTCTGGTGGTATTTTTCTCCCAACACATGGTATCTTAATATTATTAAAATTGCTCGTCGAAGATCACGCAAGTCGAAGGCCCTAGGAATTTATCGATACAACTCGGTAGACTAGCTAGAGAAGAAAAAAAAGGCTAGGCGAAGATTTGTGCTATAGTTTGATCCAGTTAATTGATAGGGTGGGATTATTATTCGCATAATAACTATTGAAGCCTTAAAGGTGAGTGACAAAAAAAATCTTTTTTATACAGCACCATTGTTGCAGCCCCGTGATCGCTTTATCACATGCGCATTATCTCATATTATATGTATTCATATAGTTGTTTAATTATTTTTACTATATTTAATAATCGTACTCTACCGTATTCATATCTTATTTTTCTGAAATTTATTGTATCCATATAATCTCACATCCATATCATCATACTATATTCATACTTCATAAGTACTCATGCTTCATAAACAATCTCATTCTTACATAAATGTCCTGGTAATGATCATATATTTACAAACATTAGATAAAATATTAAGATATACATAAATCCCTAATTTTTCTTGCAGAGAATTCAAATTCGAACAGATCATGCATATATGGGAAGTACTTTGGACCCATTATCCATCCGAGCACTTTCACCTTTATTTATGTGCAGCCATTCTGAAGAGCAACCGGAAGAAAATCATGGGGGAGCAGATGGACTTCGATTGCCTCCTCAAGTTCATTAATGAACTCAGCGGCAAGATTGACGTTGATACAATAATAAGAGATGCTGAGGCTCTCTGCATGTCTGCAGGGGAGCATGGAGCCGCCTGCATTCCTCCTGGTACTCCTCCATCCCTGCCATTAGATTTTTTTGCTCAGGGTTATCCTCAGAAGGATGAAGATGATTGTCTTTAGAGGGTCTTTGTTTCTCCGTGTGTTCGAAGGGAAACAAAGACTTAGTGGAAGATTAAGTTGGGCTACAATGTTAAACTGAAACACCAACTTTCAGAGCAAATTAATATTTCATGAGAATTTGAATAACGTGAAGGAAATGAAGATTTTTATTTTTTGATAGGGAGGAAATCTTAATTTGATCTTAATGGTGATGAGTTATCAAATAAATAGATGCCCAACTTAATCGCTTATCAAAAATCAAAATCGCTAGGTGAATTGTTTGGTTCTGGTAACATTTTCAGTTTTTCTTTTATTTTGGTAAGCTTTTTAAACAAATTTCGAAGTTACGATAATTATAAATGCAATAAAGAAACCAAATAGTAGAAGAGATGAATAATAATATCATAATAACATTAAGTAAAGATCACATTAAAAAAAAAAAGGAGAGTTACAGAACAATAAACGGAGAAATGATGAAGAGCACTTAGGAAATAATAAGTATTTTTTTGCTGCTGCTTCATTCTTATATTTATCATTGTTTGAGAACCAAATTTTCCAACGTGATTTGCGGATTGGGCTTCCGAGTTTCCACATTCATTCTTTTGGATGGATAATATTTTATTATCTTAAGAGAATTCAGAAGATAAGCTGTCATTTGTTTCTTCTAGAGTATTGCTTTCTTTGTTGTTTTATGAAATTATTCGTCATTTTTGATGAATTTATTCTCTGACAGAGACTAAATCATCCTATCGAAATACTCTTCTATTAATCTTGATTTTGTTTTCGATTTTGTGTTTTAAACCGGCTCTCGAAAAACATTCTGAAAATAAGTTCAAGAAATGTCCTTTATATTCTTCCAAACATCTCATCATTTTATCTCTCGTCGAGAGTTTTTAGAGGATATTTTCTTATATATTCTTCCTTCACTCTCTCTAGTGAAGATTCTCTGAAGGTATTAACTTTATAATTTAATTATTTTATTTATTAATAATATTTTATGCCATCATTTCAAAATAAATTTTCTTTTTAAGGCATAAAAACATACAACTCATCTTTTTCACATTCTACATTCCACGCTCATATCTATGAATTCGACATTCAATAAAAAGTATAGAAAATATTGTGTTGTTATTCGATTATAGATTGAAATGCTATTAATGTGGGCTACAATCTACCTGTTGATTGCATCTTTTAAATTTCTTTAGGCAAAATATATAACTCTTATCTCAAAATTTCTCAATTCTAAAAGTCATGAAAGAATTTCTTTTTAAATCACTTCTGGCATTATAAAAATTATCTAGTAGTGTTTTTTCTTAGATTTTTCAAGGTATAAAATATTAGTCATTGCTTCAATATAATTCTAATTAGTCTTTTCTTCATTCTCTTTGACGTAGTATTCGGTTAACAATAATTTTGATAAAACCAATTGTGACGGTTATTATTTTTTCAATGTTTAATTTCTATCACCTTTAAATCTCTTAATATCACTTCATTTACGAATCTTTGTCCTCTTGATTTTCAAGGTTGTGAAATTTTTTTTATATACCTTTCCTTTATTATCCATGAGTTATTCCCATTTTGGAATCTTCTATATTGACATATAATAATTTTTTTTTATATTGTCTTTCGAAACTCAAAACACAGTTTCATCGAAGAGATAAGGACTAAATTCTTTCAATGAGAAAATGAGTACATATAAATTTGAAGAGCATGCCGGAAAAATAAAAAAAATAAAAAAATAAAAAAAGATGGAACCTTTGTTCCATTTGAGGAAGAATTGAAGTCAGATCTCAGTCATTGTGGTGGCAGGGCAGCTAATACAAAAATTTTTTTACAGGGCGTTTTGGTTCAATATTTTTTTAATATTATATTATATTATTTAGAAAAAATAATTATTTAATTTAATAATATTTATAAATAATTCTTTATTAAAGTATAAAATTATTAGTCAAAAAATAATATTATATAACATAACACTAAAATAATAACGAACCAAATACCTTCTTAAAATTATTGGAGTTACGTTAAATTATGCCTTAAAGCCTCATTTGGTTCGAGCTTTTTGTTTGAACAAGAGAAAAAAAATATTTTATCTTTAAAGTTTAACGGGAGAGAAATTTATTTTAATATTAGAAAGTGTGTAAAATGTAAAATACTTTTAATTCTAATATTTGTATTTATATTGATTGTGAAATAAAATTAATTTTTATAGTTGAAATTTGTGTTGGACAAAATATCTGCCTTGAACCAAATGAGGCCTACAAGTCTGAAGAGAAAATACTTTCAAATAGTTATTATAATGACAGAAGTGATTCAGAAGAAAATTCTGAGTTGACTATACATTTTGCTTAAAGAAATTTAAAATATACGTGAAACAAGTAGGAATGTTAGCTTACATGTAAATAAAATTTTAAGCTCTAATTGAATAACGAGATAATATTTTCTATATTTTTTATTGAACATAGAATTGTATGACTTTGAGCCTTACTGTAGAATATAAAAAAATAATAATATATTTTGTGCCTCAAAAGAATTTTTTTAATGGTGAAATAAAATAGCGTTAAAAGAAAAAATAGAAAAAATTAATAAAATAATTAAAAAATTCAATTGAAAAATAAAATTAATATCTTTAGAGAAGCTATTCTCTAGAGACTTTCGCTAAAAAAAAAGACGAGATATTTGAAAAAAATATAACGATACTTCTTGAATTTATTCTAACTAGTTCAGCCATAATAAGTATGGAAAAAAAAATTAAGATCAAAATAATATGATGATTTTATTTATGTCAAAGAATAATAAAAAATGGAAAACTTCATCAAAATGACATGACGCTGCGTGAAACTAATAATTTCATAAAATGATAAAAAGGAGTAATACTCCAGAGAAAACAAATAACAGCTTATCTTTTGAATTTTTTTGTACTAATAAAATCTTGTCTATCTGTTGACATAAGATGTAAGGAATCTCAAGAAATATCAAAAGAGAGAGAGAGTTCCGGAAGACGGCGGCGCGCAAAAATGTAAGTCTGTTAGTGGAGGCTTAAGAGAGAGAGCAAGAGAGTTCGGGGCATCCAGAAGAGCACACAATAATTTAAAGTGATTCAGGGAGGAAGTCCCCTACGTCCACCGAGCGATCAACGAATGGATTTCACTCGAGGAAAAGGGTAGCCACGAAGGCTTAATACAATACTTGGAAAAAAGAGAGAGAAAATGAGCTCCTCAGTTGGGGCTCTGATACAATGAGAATGAGGAATCAGGGAAGCTGCTTGTGCCCTGATCTGTAATCTTTGATTCTCCTTGGTCTGATCTTTGATCTGTCCCCCCTTCCTCTATGAAGACTGTTCAGAGGTATTTGTAGGCAGTGGATGGTGCAGTTTTATCCACATTTTTCGGAGGAAAGGAGGTGAACAAGCTCTGAGTTTGCGTCGTTTGTTGGCCGCCGGAGGGACCAAAAGCAGCAAAAGGAGGATGCTAACTTTTAATATTGGTACTGCTTCTGGGGGTCCATGACAGCTGGGGCATGCGGGCCCTTGATTTGCGGGTTTGGGAAAAACGTCTTGTACGGGGAACGACGCGCTCGGACCAAACTCGATTGTGACAGGCACTGCTTTGTAACATCGAGGACGATGTTACCAGGGATGGTCCTGGCTCATCGTGGATGACGCTTGGTTGAACCCTCGTGTCCGAGGTTTGACCGAGGTCCGACCTATGAGAACAGATAGATGGATCAGTTAAAAGAAAATGAAGGCCAAAAACCAGCTAGGCTCCACGTGTACGACAGAGATGCAGCGCTAGAACCACGTGTTAACATCAGCCCCCAGCATTGTCAGGGCGTGAATATTGATATGGGTCCTGGAATGCGAACCGTCGCGATGGTGGACACGCTGCCCGAGACCTATTAGGATAAGATGGGGGCGGCGCCCGCCGATCTATATTCTCTTCCTCTAGCCCCTGAGTTTCTGCAAGAGAGAGTAGATTGTTAGAGAGATATCAGAGAGGAAGAAGTGGGTGACTCTATCAGGCATCACAAAGAAGAGAGCCAGCGATCTTCCGGTTGACGCTTCTCCTCCTTAGAAGAGGAGGCTCCTGGAATCTTCTGAAGGGTCGCTGAAGCCAGTGACGGCGGATCCTATTGAAGCACCCCCAGCGGAAGAAGTGGGAGTTGCGGTTGTGGTTCTGGAGGCGGAGGCTCAGTCAGTCAGGGTCGCTGCTGTCCTGGCGCAGATGCTGGAGTTAGTGCAGGAGTCGACGAGCGAGAGGCCATAGAGGTGGTGAACGTCTCTGATTCTCCAGTCAAGCCGCCTCTGAAGGCTAGAGAGCGGAAGGAGGTGATCCTGGTGAGTGAAACAGTCGCCGGGAAAAAACTAGTGCCCGGGAAGATCCTGCTCAAGGATGAAGAGATTGAGTGACTCCTTCCTAGGTTCAGAGTTCCTTTTGCAAAGGGCGTGAAGAGGACACCCCTCAAGATCTGTGGTCCCGCTCTTCCTGGTATATCAATCCCTCCCTCTGAGAAGAAAAAGGAAGTCCCTCTTCCCTTCTTTCCTTCCAGCGAATTTTTGAAATGTCGAGGAAAAGGAGGAAAAGGGAAGAAAGAAGGAGGGCAGTAAGATGGAGAATGTGACCAAGGGGGAGAAGGAGGTGCCCCTGTAGGTTGCTCCTGAAGTCGCCCTTGGCATTGAAGGGTTAGGAGGCAAGATGGAGGAAGCGATTAAGGAGAATGGGAGGGTTCCTTCAGCTGCCCCTAATGTCACCCCCAGCACTGGAGAGACATGGAGCGTATTGGGAGAAAGGTTGTCTGAGATAAGGAGAGAGGAGGAGAAGATTTTGGGGAGTACCTCCAAGGTTCTGGAGGTAGTAAAGTCTCTGAAGGGCAAGGAGGAAGAGGAGGCTTGCCACCTTCGGAGAATAGAGGAGTTGGAGGGCGCTTTGTTACAGGTCACGAAGCGCTCTCAAAGTGATCACAGGGAAGAGCTAGGGAAGTTGTATAAATTGGAAGATAAGTTGGCTTTCCTGGCTCTGAGTAACGCGGAATGGGACAGTAAGAGTGAGGCTGCGAGGGGAGAGTTCCACCGCAGCCTATCGGATGTGAACCAGGCCCATTCTGCTCATGTCAAAGACATCCAAAAAAGAATAAAGGAGTTATATGATGAAAAGGAGGCTTTGAAAGAGGAGAGGAGCTAGCTAAGGGATGAGGTTGCCAAGGTCAGGAAGGCATCGTCGGGAGTGAAGGAGGCAGCCTTCGAAACTCGTCGCCGGGAGGAGTTGCTAAAGTCCGAGGTTCACTTCTTGCGGGCCTTGGTGGAGAATAGCTCTGGATGGCGGGGACGGCATATGGAGGATCTGGAAGAAGCCGTAAAAAGGGCGGTGAATATTGTTAGCGCCTCGTCGGTGGGTCACCACGTGAAGAACCAGGCAGCTTTTGATGTCCTCCTGCAGACATTGGTTGATGTAAGCATCTTAAATCAAGAGAATATCAGAAGTCCTGCTGTTCTTCCCTTCTGTGGTCCTAAGGGACCAGACAAGTTATTCGACGCTGAGAACCATTGCCAGAGGAGGTTCCTCCAGCAAGGTCCTACGTTGGCTGGGGATATCACCTATCTCCCCTACGCAGGAGTGTCAAACCCTCATTTTTAAGGACCATTTATCCATAAAATAAGGGGAGACTATCCGTCAGAATCACAAAACAGATTATAAGAAAAGACATTTTTATTTATCCTAAAACAGGGTTACTTAGCTTCAAACACTAGCAGGTCACCTAGAGTAACCTTAGATTAGAAAACTGAAAGGTAAAACAATTAAACTGGTTAAGGGTAAATATCAGTGGGTCCATACGGGATGTAGGAAAACATCTTTCTTGGGATTTTGCAGTCTACTCCTGACAACAGATTATTTACCTGAAAAGCAACAATCAGGCACAAAGACCGAGTAAAGGACCTTCACCTTACCATAGGCCAGGTGAGGTTTTATAGCTCAAATTATCAACAGATCAAGATATCAGAATAACTTGTATTATCATCTTGTCAATATTATCATATTTTATACGATGCATTTATATATCGATATGTATAAATCTTATAATGAAGAGGGAATCATAACCACAGGTATATGTCACCAGTGTGACATCAGATTAAACAGGTTCATCACCAGTGTGACAACAGATTCATCAGATACGTCACCAACGTGACATCAGAATAGCAGGATGCAGGTACGTCCCCCACACGACGCCACGCATCCAGAAGGTGGTTCGTCAACCACCGGGATCCCAGCTTATCATATCATTGTATATCTCAGGATCAGGACAGATAGGTCCAGTATAACCCGTTATTACATATTTCGCATAAACTCCAACAGAATTCGTATAAAAAGCACAACAGAGTATCGGAATAAAGCCAAACAGAATATACAGAATATGCAGAATATAGCTCACAGATAGTAATTGATATCTATTTGTAAATAAAGTTTTTATTTTTATTTAATAATCACGATGTGCCTAAGTTCAGTGAAAATCGTTTACCTGAACAAGAGCGGTAAAAGTTTGCGGG
>KZ453018.1:128300-139564 GCA_002786265.1 Apostasia shenzhenica | reverse complement strand
TTTGCGGCATTTGCACGGTTTGCAGCATTTGCGGGGTTTGCAGGGTTTGCGGGGTTTGCGCAGTTTTCGGGGTTTGCACGGTTTGCGGGGTTTGCGCAGTTTGCGCGGTTTGTTGGGTTTGCGTGGTTTGTAGGGTTTGCGCGAATTGCGGACTTTGCATGATTTGTAGTGTTTGCGGGGTTTGCAGAGTTTGCAGGGTTTGTGTTGTTTGCACAGTTTGCGGGGTTTGCACGGTTTACGCGGTTTGTAGGGTTTGCGCGGTTTGCGGCGTTTGCATGATTTGCGGCATTTGCGGGGTTTGCGGTGTTTGCGGGGTTTACGCAGTTTGCGGGGTTTACGATCTGTACTGGGTTTACGGGGCTTACGATTTGTACGGGGTTTATAGGGTTTATGGTTTGTAAAGGGTTTACAAAGTTTACGGGGATTTTGGGGTTTACCGAGTTTTTGAGGTTTATGCGGTTTACGCGAGTTTATGGGGTTTATGCGGTTTACCGGGTTTATGGGGTTTATGCGGTTTATGAGGTTTACGGTTTGTATGGGGTTTACGGGATTTTTGGGGTTTACGGGGTTTCCGCGGTTTGCGGGGCTTAAGGGTTTACACGGTTTACGCGGGTTTACGGGGTTTACGGGGTTTGCGGGGTTTGCGGGGTTTGCAGGGTTTACGGGGTTTCCGGGATTTGCAGGGTTTGCGGGGTTTGCGGGGTTATTCAGGGTTTATCGGGTTCTCAAGGTTTATCGAGTTTTTTCGGTTTACGCTATTTACGGGGTTTCTGCAGTTTATGGGGTTTACGCAGTTTACAGGGTTTACGAGGTTTGCAGGGTTTACGCGATTTACAGAGATTTCAGAGTTTACGGAGATTTTAGGGTTTACTGGGTTTTTGGGGTTTATGCGGTTTTTGTGGGCTTACAGGGTTTACGTGGTTTACGGGGTTTACGGGGTTTATGCGGTTTACGAGGTTTTAGGTTTGTACGGAGTTTACGGGGTTTACGTTTTGTACGGGGTTTACGGGGTTTATGCGGTTTGCGGGGTTTGCGCGGTTTGCTTGGTTTGCGCAGTTTGCGTGGTTTGCACGGTTTGCGGGGTTTGCTTGGTTTGCGCAGTTTGCGGGGTTTGCAAGATTTGCGGGGTTTGTGGGGTTTTCAAGGTTTGAGCGGTTTGCGGGGTTTGCGCAGTTTGCACGGTTTGCATAGTTTGCAGGGTTTGCGAGGTTTTGCGGCGTTTGCACGGTTTGCGGCGTTTGCGAGGTTTCCTGGATTTGCGGGGTTTGCGGGGTTATTCAGGGTTTACCATGTTTTTAGGGTTTATCAGGTTTTTTGGGTTTACATGATTTATGGGGTTTATGCAGTTTATGGGTTTACACAATTTACAGGGTTTACGAGGTTTGTAGGGTTTACACGATTAACGGGTATTTCTAGGTTTACGGAGATTTCAGGGTTTACTGGGTTTATGCAGTTTACATGGGATTACAGGGTTTACATGATTTACGGGGTTTACGGGGTTTAAGCGGTTTACGGGGTTTTAGGTTTGTACGGGGTTTACAGGGTTTACGGTTTGTACGGGGTTTACAGGGTTTACGTGGTTTGTGGGGTTTGCGCGGTTTGCACAGTTTGCACAGTTTGCGCAGTTTGCGCGATTTGCGGCGTTTGCACGGTTTGCGGTGTTTACAGGGTTTGCAGGATTTGCGGGGTTTGCGGGTTTGCCGGGTTTGAGCAGTTTGCGGGGTTTACGTGATTTAAGGGGATTTCAGGGTTTATGGGGATTTCAGGGTTTATGCAGTTTACATGGGTTTACAGGTTTTACGTGGTTTACGGGGTTTACGGGGTTTATGCAGTTTACGGGGTTTTAGGTTTGTACGGGGTTTACGGTTTGTACGTGGTTTACGGGGTTTATGCGGTTTGCGGGGTTTGCGTGGTTTGCTTGGTTTGCGCAGTTTGCGCGGTTTGCACCGTTTGCGGCTTTTGCACGATTTGCGGTGTTTGCGGGGTTTGCAGGATTTGTGGGGTTTGAAGGGTTTGCAGGGTTTGCAGGGTTTGCACGGTTTGCGGGGTTTGTGCGGTTTGCACGGTTTGCGCAGTTTGTGGGGTTTGCACGGTTTTGTGGTGTTTGCACGGTTTGCGGCGTTTGTGGGGTTTGCGGGGTTTGCGGGGTTTACGGGGTTTGCGGGGTTTACGCGGTTTGCGGGGTTTATGGTTTGTACCGGGTTTACGGGGTTTATGGTTTGTACGGGGTTTATAGGGTTTACGAAGTTTACGAGGATTTTGGGGTTTACCGGGTTTTTTGGGTTTATGCGGTTTACGTGGGTTTACGGAGTTTATGCGGTTTACGGGGTTTACGGGGTTAACAGGGTTTACGGTTTGTATGGGGTTTACGGGGTTTAAACGGTTTGCGGGGTTTGCGGGGTTTGCGGGGTTTACGCGGGTTTACGGGGTTTACACAGTTTACAGGGTTTATGGGGTTTACGGTGTTTGCGGAGTTTGCAGGGTCTGCAGGGTTTGCGGGGTTTGCGGGGTTTGCAGGGTTTCCGGGGTTTAGGGGATTTGCGGGGTTTGCGGGGTTATTCGGGGTTTACCGAGTTTTTTAGGGTTTATGCGGTTTACGGGGTTTATGCAGTTTATGGGGTTTACGCGGTTTACGGGGTTTGCGAGGTTTGATGGGTTTACAGGGTTTGCGGGGTTTACGGGGTTTGCGGGGTTTGCGGGGTTTGAAAGGTTTGCCGGGTTTGCTGGGTTATTCGGGGATTGCCGGGTTTTCGGGGATTGCCGGGTTTTCGGGGTTTGCCGGGTTTTCGGGGTTTGTCGGGTTTTCTGGGTTTATGCGGTTTAGGGAGTTTGCACAGTTTGCGGGGTTTGCGTGGTTTGCTTGGTTTGCGCAGTTTGCGCGGTTTGCACGGTTTGCGGCTTTTGCACGGTTTGCGGTGTTTGCGGGGTTTGTAGGATTTGCGGGGTTTGCGGGGTTTGCGCGGTTTGCGGGGTTTGCGCGGTTTGCACGGTTTGCGCAGTTTGCGGGGTTTGCACGGTTTTGTGGTGTTTGCACGGTTTGCGGCGTTTGCGGGGTTTGCGGGGTTTGCGGGGTTTACGGGGTTTGCGGGGTTTACGCGGTTTGCGGGGTTTATGGTTTGTACCGGGTTTACGGGGTTTACGGTTTGTACGGGGTTTATAGGGTTTACGGAGTTTACGAGGATTTTGGGGTTTACCGGGTTTTTTGGGTTTTTGCGATTTACGTGGGTTTACGGAGTTTATGCGGTTTACAGGGTTTACGGGGTTAACAGGGTTTACGGTTTGTATGGGGTTTATGGGGTTTAAACGGTTTGCGGGGTTTACGCGGGTTTACGGGGTTTACACAGTTTACAGGGTTTATGGGGTTTACGGTGTTTGCGGATTTTGCAGGGTCTGTAGGGTTTGCGGGGTTTGCAGGGTTTTCGGGGTTTAGGGGATTTGCGGGGTTTGCAGGGTTATTCGGGCTTTACCGAGTTTTTTAGGGTTTATGCGGTTTACGGGGTTTATGCAGTTTATGGGGTTTACGCGGTTTACGGGGTTTGCGAGGTTTGATGGGTTTACGGGGTTTGCGGGGTTTACGGGGTTTGCGGGGTTTACGGGGTTTGCGAGGTTTGCTGGGTTATTCGGGGATTACTGGGTTTTTGGGGTTTGCCGGGTTTTCTTGATTTATGCGGTTTACGGAGTTTGCACAGTTTACGGGGTTTGCGCGGTTTATAGGGTTTACGCAGTTTACGGGGTTTATGCGGTTATCGGGGTTTACGCAGTTTGCGCGGTTTGTGCGGTTGTCAAAGTTTACACAGTTTACGGGGTTTACGAGGTTTGTGGGATTTGCAGGGTTTGCGGGGTTTATAGGGTTTACGGGTTTGCGGGGTTTACGGGGTTTGCGGGGTTTTCGCGGTTTGCGGGGTTTTCGCGGTTTGCGGGGTTTACGGTTTGTACGGGGTTTATGGGGTTTATAGTTTGTACGAGGTTTACATGGATTTTGCGATTTAAGCGGATTACGATTTCTATGGGGTTTACGGGGTTTACGGGGATTACAATTTCTGCGGGGTTTGCGGGGTTTGTGCGTGTTGCGCAGGTTGTACAGGTTTCGCGGTTTGCACGGTTTGCGCGGTTTGCGCCATTTGCGGGGTTTGCACGGTTTGAGGCGTTTGCACAGTTTGCGGTGTTTGCAGGGTTTGCAGGGTTTGCGGGATTTGCAGGATTTGCGGGGTTTGCGGGGTTATTCGGGGTTTATGCGGTTTACAGGGTTTGCACGATTTACGGGATTTACAGGGTTTACGGTTTGTACGGGGTTTACGGGATTTACGATTTTTCGGGGTTTACGATTTGTACGGGGTTTATAGAGTTTACGGGGATTTCAGGGTTTACTGGGTTTTTGGGGTTTATGCGGTTTACACGGGTTTACTGGGTTTACGCGGTTTACAGGGTTCCCCTTACACGGTTTACAGTTTTTTGGGGTTTACGGGGTTTACGGGGTTTACGGTTTGTACGGGGTTTTCGGGGTTTACCGGGATATTGAGGTTTACACGGGTTTACAGGGTTTACGAGGTTTACGTGGTTTTCGTGGTTTGACGGGTTTGCGCGGTTTGTGCGACTTAGGCGGTTTGCACAGTTTGCGCGGTTTGCGGGGTTTTGCGGTTTGCGGCATTTGCATGGTTTGTAGCATTTGCGAGGTTTGCAGGGTTTGCGGGGTTTATGCGGTTTGCGGGGTTTGCGCGGTTTGCGCGGTTTGCTGGGTTTTCACGGTTTGCAAGGTTTTCACGGTTTGCAGGGTTTACACGGTTTGCGCAGTTTGCGGAGTTGGTGCGGTTTGCGGAGTTTGTGTGGTTTGCAATCTTCGCACGGTTTGTAGTGTTTGCGGCGATTGCGAGGTTTACGGGATTTGTAGGGTTTGCAGGGTTTACGGGGTTTGCGGGTTTTTTGGGGTTATTTGGGGTTTACAAAGTTTACGGGGTTTATGAGATTTACGGTTTGTACGGGGTTTATAGAATTTACGGGGATTTCGAGGTTTATCGAGTTTTTGGGGGTTTATTGGGTTTACGCAGTTTACAGGGTTTACGGGGTTTACGTAGTTTATGAGGTTTACGGGGTTTACGGTTTGTAAGGCATTTTATGGGGTTTACGGTTTGTACGGGGTTTTCGGGGTTTACAGCGTTTGCACGGTTTGCGGTGTTTGCGAGGTTTACGGGGTTTGCAGGGTTTGCGGGGTTATTTGGGGTTTATGCGGTTTACGAGGTTTTACACGATTTACGGGACTTACGAGGTTTACGAGGTTTACGGTTTGTACGGGGTTTACGGTTTGTTCGGGGTTTACGGAGTTTACGGGGATTTGGGGGTTTACCGAGTTTGTGGGGTTTGCGCAGTTTGCGGGGTTTGCGGGGTTTGCGAGGTTTGCATGGTTTGCGGGGTTTGCACAGTTTGCGGCATTTGCGGGGTTTGCAGGGTTTGCGGGGTTTATCGGGTTTGCGTGGTTTGCGAGTTTTGCAGGGTTTGCGGGGTTATTCGGGGTTTATGCGCTTTAGGGTTTACAGTGTTCGCACGGATTACGCGGTTTGTGCGGTTTGCAGAGTTTGCTGGGTTTGCGCGGTTTGCGGGGTTTGCGCGGTTTGCGAGTTTTACGCGGTTTGCAGCGTTTGCATAGTTTGTAGTGTTTGCGGGGTTTACGCGGTTTGCAGGGTTTATGGTTTTTACAGAGTTTTACGGTTTGTACGGGGTTTACGGGGTTTACGATTTCTACAGGATTTACAGAGTTTACGGGGATTTCGAAGTTTACTGGGTTTTTGGGGGTTTACAGAGTTTACGTGGGTTTACAGGGTTTACGTGGTTTACGGGGTTTACGGGGTTTATGCGGTTTACGCGGTTTACAGGGTTTATCGGGTTTACGCGGTTTACAGAGTTTATGTGGTTTTCGGGGTTTACCGGTATTTTGGGGTTTACGGAGTCTACGGGTTTACAGGGTTTACGGGATTTACGCGGTTTGCAGGGTTTGCAGGGTTTACACGATTTGCACGGTTTGCGCAGTTTGAGCAGTTTTCGCAGTTTGCATGATTTGCGGGGTTTGCACGATTTGCGAGGTTTGCAGGGTTTGCTCGGTTTGCAGGGTTTGCGTGGCTTGCGGCGTTTGCACGGTTTGCTAGGTTTGCGGGGTTTGCGGGGTTTGTGAGGTTATTCGGGGTTTATGCAGTTTACGGAGTTTAGACGGTTTACGGGGTTGCGCGGTTTACACGGTTTGCGTGGTTTGTGCGGTTTGCGGGGTTTGCGAGGTTTGCACGGTTTGCCGTGTTTCCGGGGTTTGTGGGGTTTGCGATGTTTGCGGGGTTTGCGGTGTTTGCAGGGTTATTCAGGGTTTATGCGGTTTACGGTTTACACAGTTTACAAGGTTTACACAGTTTACGTGGTTTGCAGGGTTTGCGCGGTTTGCGGGGTTTGCGGGGTTTGTGGGGTTTGCGGAGTTTGTGCGGTTTGCGGGTTTTACGCGGTTTGCGGGGTTTGCGCAATTTGCATGGTTTGCGGTGATTGCACGGTTTGCAGCGTTTGCGGGGTTTGCAGGGTTTGCAGGGTTTGCAGGGCTTGCAGGGTTTATGGGGATTTGCGGCGTTTGCGGGGTTTGTAGGGTTTACAGGGATTTTGGGTTTTACCGAGTTTTCGGGGTTTATGTGGTTTACGCGGGTTTACGGGGTTTACGCGGTTTACAGTGTTTATGGGGTTTATGCGGTTTACTGGGTTTACAATTTGTACAGGGTTTACAGTTTGTACGGGGTTTTCAGGGTTTATCGGGATTTTAGGGTTTACGGAGTTTACGGGGTTTACGAGGTTTATGCGGTTTGCGGGGTTTGCTTGGTTTGCGCAATTTGGGCGGTTTGAGCTATTTGCGCGGTTTGCGCGGTTTGCATTGTTTACAGGGTTTGCGGGGTTTACAGGTTTTGCGGGGTTTGCTGGGTTATTGGGGGATTACCGGGTTTTCGGGGTTTGCCGAGTTTTTTGGGATTATTCGGTTTACAAAGTTTGCACAGTTTACGAGGTTTGCACGGTTTATAGGGTTTACGCAGTTTACGGGGTTTATGCAGTTATCGGGGTTTACGCAGTTTGCACGGTTTGTGCGGTTTGCGAGGTTTACGTAGTTTACGGGGTTTACGGGGTTTGCGGGGTTTATAGGATTTACGGGGTTTCTGAGATTTGCAGGGATTGCGGGGTTATTCAGGGTTTATCGAGTTTTCAGGGTTTATTAGGTTTTTTGGGTTTACGCGATTTACGGGGTTTGTGCAGTTTATGAGGTTTACGTAGTTTACGGGGTTTACGAGGTTTGCAGGGTTTACGCGATTTACATGGGTTTACAGGGTTTACATGGTTTACGAAGATTTCAGGGTTTATGGTGATTTCAGGGGTTATGCGGTTTACATGGGTTTACAGGGTTTACGTGGTTTACGGGGATTACGTGGTTTATACAGTTTACGGGATTTTAGGTTTATACGGGGTTTACGGTTTGTAAGGGGTTTACGGGGTTTACGCGGTTTGCCGGGTTTGCGTGGTTTGCTTGGTTTGCGCAGTTTGCGGCTTTTGCACGGTTTGCGGTGTTTGCGGGGTTTGCAGGATTGGCGGGGTTTGCGGGGTTTGCGCGGTTTGCGGGGTTTGTGCGGTTTGCGCAGTTTGCGGGGTTTGCATGTTTTTGTGGTGTTTGCACAGTTTGCGGTGTTTGCGGGGTTTTGCAGGGTTTGCGGGGTTTACGCGATTTGCGGGGTTTATGGTTTGTACCGGGTTTACGGGGTTTACGGTTTGTACGGGGTTTATAGGGTTTACGGAGTTTACGAGGATTTTGGGGTTTACCGGGTTTTTTGGGTTTATGCGATTTACGTGGGTTTACGGAGTTTATGCGGTTTACGGGGTTTATGGGGTTAACAGGGTTTACGGTTTGTATAGGGTTTACGGGGTTTAAACGGTTTGCGGGGTTTGCGGGGTTTACGCCGGTTTACGGGGTTTACACAGTTTACAGGGTTTATGGGGTTTACGGTGTTTGCGGAGTTTGCAGGGTCTGCAGGGTTTGCGGGGTTTGCAGGGTTTCCGGTTTAGGGGATTTGCGGGGTTTGCGGGGTTATTAGGGGTTTACCGAGTTTTTTAGGGTTTATGCGGTTTACGGGGTTTATGCAGTTTATGGGGTTTACGCGGTTTACGGGGTTTGCGAGGTTTGATGGGTTTACGGGGTTTGCAGGGTTTACGGGGTTTGCGGGGTTTACGGGGTTTGCGAGGTTTGCGGGGTTTGCTGGGTTATTCGGGGATTACCGGGTTTTCGGGGTTTGCCGGGTTTTCTTGGTTATGCGGTTTACGGAGTTTGCACAGTTTACGGGGTTTGCGCAGTTTATAGGGTTTACACAGTTTACGGGGTTTATGCGGTTATCGGGGTTTATGCGGTTTGCACGGTTTGTGCAGTTGGCGAAGTTTACGCAGTTTACGGGGTTTACGAGGTTTGCGGGATTTGTAGGGTTTGCGGGGTTTACAAGGTTTACGGGTTTGCCGGGTTTACGGGGTTTGCGGGGTTTTCGGCTTGTACGGGGTTTATGGGGTTTATGGTTTGTACGAGGTTTACATGGATTTTGCGGTTTAAGCGGTTTACGATTTCTATGGGGTTTACGGGGTTTACGGGGATTAAAATTTCTGCGGGGTTTGCGGGGTTTGTGCGGGTTAAGCAGGTTGTACAGGTTTCGCGGTTTCCGCGGTTTGCATGGTTTGCGGTGGTTTGCGGCGTTTGCACAGTTTGCGGCGTTTGCAGGGTTTGCAGGGTTTGCGGGATTTGCAGGTTTTGCAGGGTTTGCGGGGTTATTCGGGGTTTATGCGGTTTACAGGGTTTGCACGATTTACGGGATTTACAGTTTTTACGGTTTGTACGGGGTTTACGGGGTTTACGATTTTTACGGGGTTTACGATTTGTACGAGGTTTATAGAGTTTTCGGGGATTTCAGGGTTTACTGGGTTTTTGGGGTTTATGCGGTTTACACGGGTTTACGGGGTTTACGTGGTTTACAATGTTTATGGGGTTTACGGTTTTATGGGGTTTACGGGGTTTACGGTTTGTACGAGGTTTTCGGTGTTTACCGGGATTTCGAGGTTTACTTGGTTTACGGGGTTTATGAGGTTTACGCGGTTTTCGGGGTTTGTCAGGTTTGCGCAGGTTTATAGGATTTATGCGGTTTACGGGGTTTACGCAGTTTGCGGGGTTTACGCGGTTTGGGAGGTTTACGCGGTTTGCGAGGTTTACGAGGTTTGCGGGGTTTGCAGGGTTTACAGCGTTTATGGGGTTTGAGGGGTTTACGGGGTTTACGCGGTTTGCTGGGTTTACGGTTTGTACGCGGTTTACAAGGTTTACGGTTTGTACGGGGTTTACATGGATTTCGCGGTTTAAGCGTTTTACGATTTCTAAGGGGTTTACGGGGTTTACAGGGATTACAATTTCTGCGGGGTTTGCGCGGGTTGCGCTGGTAGTGCGGGTTGCGCAGCTTGCGTAGTTTGTGCCGTTTGCGGGGTTTGCGCAGTTTGCGGCGTTTGCACAGTTTGCAGCGTTTGCGTGGTTTGTTGGGTTTGCGGGGTTTGCGGGATTTGTAGGGTTTGCGGGGTTTGCAGGGTTATTCAGGGTTTATGCGGTTTAAGGGGTTTACGGTTTGTACGTGGTTTACAGGGATTACGGTTTGTACGAGGTTTACAGGGTTTACGGTTTTTACGGGGTTTACAGAGTTTATGGGGATTTCGGGGTTTACCAGTTGTTTGGGGTTTATGCGGTTTACACGGGTTTAATGGATTTACAGTGTTTACGCGGTTTACGGGGTTTACGGTTAGTATGGGGTTTACGGAGTTTACGGAGTTAGTAGGGTTTGCTGGGTTATTCGGGGATTATTGGGTTTTCGGAGTTTGCCGGATTTTCTAGGTTTATGCGGTTTATGGGGTTTGCGAGATTTACAAGGTTTGCGTGGTTTTTTAGGGTTTATGCGGATTACGGGGTTTATGCAGTTTGCGGGGCTTGTGCGGTTTACGGGGTTTGCGGGGTTTGCGGGGATTGCGAGGATTGCAGGGTTTACGGGATTTACGAGGTTTATGGGTCTACGAGGGGGGTTTGCAGGGTTTACGCGGTTTGCGGTGTTTACGGTTTGTACGGGGTTTACGATTTGTACGGGATTTGCATGGATTTCGCAGTTTAAGCGGTTTACACGGTTTATGATTTCTGCGATGTTTACGGAGTTTACGGGGATTACGATTTCTGCGTGGTTTGCGGGGTTTGAGCGGGTTGCACGGGTTGCGCAGTTTGCAGGTTTTAAGCTGTTTGCGCGGTTTGCATGGTTTGCGCGGTTTGCGGTGTTTGCATGGTTTGCGGCGTTTGTGGGGTTTGCGGGGTTTGCGGGGTTTGTGGGGTTTGCGGGGTTTGCAGGGTTATCGGGGTTTATGCAGTTTGCGGCATTTGTGGGGGTATGAAGGGTTTGCGGGGTTTATAGTTTGTATGGGGCTTACAAGATTTACGGGATTTACAGGGTTTTCGGGGTTTACCAGTATTTCGGGGTTTACGGGGTTTACGCAGTTTGCGCGGTTTGCGAGGTTTGCGCAGTTTGCGTGGTTTACGCGGTTTGCGCGGTTTGCACGATTTGCACGGTTTGCGCGTTTTGCAGCGTTTGCACGGTTTGCCGCATTTGCGGGGTTTACGGGGTTTGCGGGGTTATTCGGCATATATGCGGTTTACAGGGTTTACACGGTTAACGGGGTTTGCATGGTTTACACGGTTTGCACAGTTTGCGGGGTTTGCAGGATTTGTGCTATTTGGGCTGTTTGGGTTTACGCAGTTTGCAGGGTTTGCGAGGTTTGCGCGGTTTGTATGGTTTACGCGGTTTGCGCGGTTTGCGCGATTTGCACGGTTTGCACAGTTTGCAGCGTTTGCACGGTTTGCGGCATTTGCGGGGTTTACGTGGTTTGCGGGGTTATTCGGCGTTTATGCGGTTTATAGGGTTTACATGGTTAACGGGGTTTGCACGGTTTACGCAGTTTGCACAGTTTGCACGGTTACCGGCATTTTCAGGGTTTATCGGGTTTTTTGGGTTTACGCGATTTACGTGGTTTCTGCAGTTTATGGGGTTTACGAGGTTTGCAGGGTTTACGCAATTTACGGAGATTTCAGGGTTTACAGAGATTTTAGGGTTTACTGGGTTTTTGGGGTTTATGCGGTTTTTGTGGGTTTACAGGGTTTACGTGGTTTACGGGGTTTACGGGGTTTATGCGGTTTACGGGGTTTT
>KZ453018.1:68381-83251 GCA_002786265.1 Apostasia shenzhenica | reverse complement strand
TTTATACGGGGTTTTCAGGGTTTATCGGGATTTCGAGGTTTACTTGGTTTACGGGGTTTACGAGGTTTACGCGGTTTTCGGGGTTTGTCGTGTTTGCGCGGTTTGCGCGATTTAGGCGGTTTGAGCTGTTTGCGCTGTTTGCGCGGTTTGCGGGGTTTTGCGGTTTGCGGCATTTGCATGGTTTGTAGCATTTGCGAGGTTTGCAGGGTTTGCAGGGTTTACGCGGTTTGCGGGGTTTGCGTGGTTTGCGCGGTTTGCAGGGTTTTCACGGTTTGCAGGGTTTTCACGGTTTGCAGGGTTTGCACGGTTTGCGCAGTTTGTGGGGTTAGCGCGGTTTGCGGGGTTTGCGTGGTTTGCGATCTTTGCACGGTTTGTAGTGTTTGCGGCGTTTGCGAGGTTTACGTGGTTTGCAGGGTTTGCGGGGTTATTTGGGGTTTATGCAGTTTATGGGGTTTACATGATTTACGGGGTTTACGAGGTTTACGGTTTGTACGGGGTTTACGGTTTGTTCGTGGTTTATGGAGTTTATGGGGATTTGGGGGGGTTTATCGAGTTTTTGGGGTTTATACAGTTTACGCGGGTTTACGGGGTTTATGCGGTTTACGGGGTTTACGCAGTTTACTGGGTTTACGGTTTGTATGAGGTTTATGGGGTTTACGCGGTTTGTGGGGTTTGTGGGGTTTACACGGTTTACGTGGGTTTATGGGGTTTAGACAGTTTACGGGGTTCATGGGGTTTACAGGGTTTATAGGGTTTGCAGGGTTTTCGGGGTTTGTGGGGTTTGCACAGTTTGCGGGGTTTGCGGGGTTTGCGGAGTTTACAGGGTTTACGGGGTTTACGCAGTTTACGCGGTTTATGGGGTTTACGGTTTGTAAGGCGTTTATGGGGTTTACGGTTTGTACGGGGTTTTCGGGGTTTACGTGTTTTACGGAGTTTGCATGGTTTGCGGCGTTTGCGAGGTTTACGGGGTTTGCAAGGTTTGCGGTGTTATTTGGGGTTTACACGGTTTATGGGGTTTACACGATTTACAGGGTTTACGAGGTTTACGGTTTGTATGGGGTTTACAGTTTATTCGGGGTTTACGAAGTTTATAGGGATTTGGGAGTTTACCGGGTTTTTGGGGTTTATACGGTTTACACGGGTTTACGGGGTTTACGCGGTTTACGTGGTTTACAGGGTTTACACAGTTTACGGGGTTTATGGTTTGTATGGGGTTTACGGGGTTTACGCGGTTTATGAGGTTTACACGGTTTGTGGGGTTTGCGGGTTTACGCGGTTTATGTGGGTTTATGGGGTTTACACGGTTTACGGGGTTCATGGGGTTTACAGGGTTTGCGGGGTTTTGTGGGGTTTGCGCAGTTTGCGGGGTTTGCGGGGTTTGCGCGGTTTGCATGGTTTGCGGGGTTTGCACAGTTTGCGGCATTTGCGGGGTTTGCGGGGTTTATCGGGTTTGCGCGGTTTGCGAGATTTGCTGGGTTTGCGGGGTTATTCGGGGTTTATGCGCTTTACAATTTACACGGTTTAGAGTGTTTGCACAGATTACGCGGTTTGTGCAGTTTGCGGAGTTTGCAGGGTTTGCGCGGTTTGCGCGGTTTGCGGGTTTTACGCTGTTTGTGCAGTTTGCAGCGTTTGCATAGTTTGCAGTGTTTGCGGGGTTTCGCTGTTTGCAGGATTTATGGTTTTTACAGGGTTTTACGGTTTGTATGGGGTTTACGGGGTTTACGATTTCTACAGAATTTACTGAGTTTACGGGGATTTTGAGGTTTACTGGGTTTTTGGGGTTTATGCGGTTTACGTGGGTTTACAGGGTTTACGTGGTTTACGGGGTTTACGGGGTTTATTCGGTTTACATGGTTTACAGGGTTTGTGCAGTTTGCAGCGTTTGCGGGGTTTGCAGAGTTTGCGGGATTTGCGGGGTTTGCACGGTTTTCGGGGTTTGCGCGGTTTGCGCGGTTTGCAGGGTTTGCGCAGTTTTGCGGCGTTTGAACGGTTTGCGGTGTTTGCGTGGTTTGCGTTGTTTGCGTTGTTTGCGGGGTTTACACGGTTTGAGAGGTTTACGCGGTTTGCGGGGTTTACGGATTATACCGGGTTTACGGGGTTTACGATTTGTACGGGGTTTATAGGGTTTTCGGTTTGTACGGGGTTTACAGAGTTTACGACGATTTTGAGGTTTATCGAGTTTTTGGGGTTTATGCGGTTTATGCGGGTTTACGGGGTTTATGCGGTTTACGAGGTTTACGGGGTTTACGTGAATTACGTGGTTTACGGGGTTTACGGTTTGTGTAGGGTTTACGGGGTTTACACAGTTTATGCGGGTTTACGGGATTTACACGGTTTACAGAATTTACAAGGTTTACGAGGTTTATGGGATTTACGGGGTTTGCGGTGTTTGAAGGGTTTGCGTGGTTTGCGGGGTTTGCAGGGTTTCCGGGGTTTCCAGGATTTGTGGGGTTTGCGGGGTTATTCGAGGTTTACCCGGTTTTTTGGGTTTACATGGTTTACGGGGTTTATGCAGTTTATGGGGTTTATGCGGTTTACGGGGTTTGCGAGGTTTGTAGGGTTCACAGGGTTTTCGGCGTTTGCTGGGTTATTCGGGGATTACCGGGTTTTCAGGGGTTTGCCGGTTTTTTTGGGTTTATGCAGTTTACGGGGTTTACGCGATTTATAGGGTTTACGAGGTTTACGAGGTTTATGCAGTTTGCGGGGTTTATGTGGTTTGTGACCCTACGGGGTTTGCGGGGTTTGTGCTGTTTGCGTAGTTTACGTGGTTTACAGGGTTTGCGGGGTTTACGGGGTTTACGGGGTATGCAGGGTTTGTACGGGGTTTACGGTTTGTACAGGGTTTACATGGATTTCACGGTTTAAGCAGTTTAAAATTTCTACAGGGTTTACGGCGTTTACGGGTATTACAATTTCTGCGGGGTTTGCCGGGTTTGCGCGGGTTGCGCTGGTTGTGCGGGTTGCGCGTTTGCGCGGTTTGCGCCGTTTGCGGGGTTTGCACAGTTTGCGGCATTTGCACAGTTTACGGCATTTGCGGGTTTGCGGGGTTTGCCGGATTTTCGCGGTTTGCGGGGTTTACGGTTTGTACGGGGTTTATGGAATTTATGGTTTGTACGGGGTTACGGAGTTTACAGGGTTTACGGAGTTTACGGGGGTTTTGGGGTTTATCAAGTTTTTGGGGTTTATGCGGTTTACGCGGGTTTATGCGGTTTACGCGGGTTTATGCGGTTTACACGGGTTTACGGGGTTTACGCAGTTTACAGGGTTTATGGGGTTTACGCAGTTTATAGAGTTTATGTGGTTTTCGGGGTTTACCAGTATTTTGGGGTTTACGGAATTTACGGGTTTACAAGGTTTACACCCTTTACGCAGTTTGTAGGGTTTGCAGAGTTTGCACGGTTTGCGCAATTTGAGCGGTTTTCGCAGTTTGCACGATTTGCGGGGTTTGCACGATTTGCAAGATTTGCAGGGTTTGCGCGGTTTGCAGGTTTTTCGTGGTTTGCAGCGTTTGCACGGTTTGCTAGGTTTGCGGGATTTGTGAGGTTTGTGAGGTTATTCGGGGTTTATGCGATTTACGGAGTTTAGACAGTTTACGGGGTTGCGCGTTTTACACGGTTTGCGTAGTTTGTGCGGTTTGCGGGGTTTGCGGGGTTTGTGGGGTTTGCGGTGTTTGCGGGGTTTGCAGTGTTTGCAAGGTTATTCAGGGTTTACGCGGTTTACGGTTTACACATTTTACAAGGTTTACACAGTTTACATGGTTTGCAGGGTTTGCACGGTTTGCGGGGTTTTGCGGGTTTGTGGGGTTTGCGGGGTTTGTGCGGTTTGCGGGTTTTGTGCGGTTTGTGGGGTTTGCACAGTTTGCATGGTTTGCGGCGTTTGCATGGTTTGCGGTGATTGCACGGTTTGCGCGTTTGCGGGGTTTGCAGGGTTTACGGGGATTTTGGGTTTTATCGGGTTTTGGGGGTTTATGTGGTTTACGCGGGTTTACAGGGTTTATGCGGTTTACAGTGTTTATGGGGTTTATGCGGTTTACTGGGTCTATGATTTGTACGGGGTTTACAGGGTTTACAGTTTGTACGGGGTTTTCAGGGTTTACCGGGATTTTGGGGTTTACGGGGTTTACGGGGTTTACGAGGTTTTCGCGGTTTGCCGGGTTTGCGGTGTTTGCTTGGTTTGTGCGATTTGGGCGGTTTGAGCTATTTGCGCGGTTTGTATTGTTTATAGGGTTTGCGGGGTTTACAGGGTTTGCGGGGTTTGCTGGGTTATTGGGGGATTACCGGGTTTTCGGGGTTTGCCGAGTTTTCTGGGTTTAAGCAGTTTACGGAGTTTGCGCGGTTTACAGGGTTTACGCGGTTTACGGGGTTTATGCAGTTTGCGGGGTTTACACGGTTTGCGAGGTTTACGCGGTTTGCGAGGTTTACGGGGTTTGCGGGGTTTGTAGTGTTTACGGCGTTTATGGGGTTTCAGGGGTTTGCAGGGTTTACGGGGTTTGCGGGGTTTATGCGGTTTGCTGGGTTTACGGTTTGTACGCGGTTTACAAGGTTTACGGTTTGTACGGGGTTTACATGGATTTCGCGGTTTAAGCGGTTTACGATTTCTAAGGGGTTTACGGGGTTTACGGGGATTACGATTTCTATAGGGTTTGCGGGGTTTGCGCGGGTTGCACTGGTAGTGCGGGTTGCGCGGCTTGCGCAGTTTGCGCCCTTTGCGGGGTTTGCGCAGTTTGCGGCGTTTGCACAGTTTGCGGCATTTGCGGGGTTTGTAGGGTTTGCGGGGTTTGCGGGATTTGTAGGGTTTGCGGGGTTTGCAGGGTTATTCAAGGTTTATGCGGTTTACGGGGTTTACATGGTTTACGAGGTTTACGGGGTTTATGGTTTGTACAGGGTTTACGTGGTTTACAATTTGTACGGGGTTTACAGAGTTTACAAGGATTTCGGGGTTTACCGGGTTTTTGGGGTTTATGCGGTTGACACGGGTTTACATGGTTTATGCGGTTTACAGAGTTTACGGGGTTTACGCAGTTTACACGGTTTACGGTTTGTATGCGGTTTACGGGGTTTACGATTTGTACGGGCTTTACGGGGTTTACGGTTTGTACGGGGTTTTCGGGGTTTACCGGGATTTCAGGGTTTACGGGGTTTTCGAGGTTTACCAGGATTTCAGGGTTTACGGGGTTTACTGGGTTTACGAGGTTTACGTGGTTTGCAGGGATTGCGGGGATTGCGGGGTTTATGGGGTTTACGGGGTTTGCAAACTTTACGGTTTGTACCGGGTTTACGGGGTTTACGGTTTGTACGAGGTTTACAGGGTTTACGGTTTGTACGAGGTTTACAGGGTTTACGGTTTTTACGGGGTTTACGGAGTTTATGGGGATTTCGGGGTTTACCGGTTGTTTGGGGTTTATGCAGTTTACGCGGGTTTAATGGATTTACAGTGTTTACGCGGTTTACGGGGTTTACGGTTTGTATGGGGTTTACGGGGTTTACAGGGTTTGTAGGGTTTGTTGGGTTATTCGGGGATTATTGGGTTTTCGGAGTTTGCCGGGTTTTTTGGGTTTATGCGGTTTATGGGGTTTGCGAGATTTACTGGGTTTGCGTGGTTTTTTAGGGTTTATGCGGATTACGGGGTTTATGCAGTTTGCGGGGCTTATGCGGTTTACGGGGTTTGCGGGGTTTGCGGGGATTGCGGGGATTGCAGGGTTTACGGGGTTTACGAGGTTTACGGGTCTACGGGGTTTGCAGGGTTTACGGGGTTTGCAGGGTTTATGCGGTTTGCGGTGTTTACGGTTTGTACGGGGTTTATGGGGTTTACGGTTTGTACGGGATTTACATGGATTTCGCAGTTTAAGCGGTTTACACGGTTTATGATTTCTGCGGGGTTTACGGAGTTTACGGGGATTACGATTTCTACGTGGTTTGCAGGGTTTGAGCGTGTTGCGCGGGTTGCGCGGTTTGCCGGTTTTAAGCTGTTTGCGCGGTTTGTAGGGTTTGCGCGGTTTGCGGTGTTTGCACGGTTTGCGGTGTTTGTGGGGTTTGTTGGGTTTGCGGGGTTTGCGGGGTTTGTGGGGTTTGCGGGGTTTGCGGGGTTATCGGGGTTTACGCGGTTTACGGGGTTTACACATATTACAGGGTTTACGGGGTTTACGATTTGTATAGGGTTTACGGGGTTTACAATTTGTACGGGGTTTACGGAGTTTACGGGGATTTTGGGGTTTACCGGGTTTTTCGGGTTTATGCGGTTTGCGTGGTTTGCGCGGTTTGGCGCATTTGTGGGGGTATGAAGGGTTTGTGCGGTTTGCGGGGTTTATAGTTTGTATGGGGTTTACGAGATTTACGGGGTTTACGGGGTTTTTGGGGTTTACCAGTATTTCGGGGTTTACGGGGTTTACACAGTTTGCAGGGTTTGCAAGGTTTGCGCGGTTTGCGTGGTTTACGCAGTTTGTGCGGTTTGCGTGATTTGCACGGTTTGCGCGGTTTGCGCGGTTTGTAGCGTTTACATGGTTTGCGGCATTTGCGGGGTTTACGGGGTTTGCGGGGTTATTACGGCATTGGCAGGGTTTACACGGTTTACGGGGTTTGCACAGTTTACACGGTTTGCATGGTTTGCTAAGTTTGCAGGGTTTGCGGGATTTGTGCTGTTTGCACTGTTTGCAGGGTTTGCGCGGTTTGCATGGTTTGCGGCATTTGCACGGTTTGCGAGCTTTGCGAGCTTTGCGGGGTTTGCGGAGCTTTGCGGGATTTACGGGGTTTGCGGGGTTTACCCAGTTTGCTGGGTTTACGGTTTGTACAGGGTTGCACGGTTTGCGCGGTTTGTAGGGTTTGCACAGTTTGCAGGGTTTGCACGGTTTGCGTAGTTTGCGGGGTTGGCGCGGTTTGCAGGGTTTGCGTGGTTTGCAGTCTTTGCACGGTTTGCAGTGTTTGCTGCTTTTGCGAGGTTTACGGGATTTGCGGGGTTTGTAGGGTTTGCAGGGTTTGCTGGGTTTGCGGGGTTATTTGGGGTTAACGTGGTTTACAGGGTTTACACGGTTTACGGGATTTACGAGGTTTACGGTTTGTACTGGGTTTATAGAATTTTGGGGGATTTCGAGGTTTACCAAATTTTTGGAGGTTTACGAGGTTTACGCTGTTTACAGGGTTTACGGGGTTTACGTAGTTTACGCGGTTTACGGGGTTTACGGTTTGTAAGGGGTTTATGGGGTTTATGGTTTGTACGGGGTTTTCGGAGTTTACGGGGTTTACGGCGTTTGCACGGTTTGCGGCGTTTGCAAGGTTTACAGGGTTTTCAGGGTTTGCGGGGTTATTTGGGGTTTACACGGATTAGGGGTTTTACACGATTTGCAGGGTTTACGAGGTTTACGGTTTGTACAGGGTTTACGGTTTGTTCGGGGTTTACGGACTTTACGGAGATTTGGGGGTTTATCGAGTTTTTGGGGTTTATACGATTTAAGCGGGTTTACGGGGTTTACGTGGTTTACGGGTTTACGGGTTTACACAGTTTACGGGGTTTTAAAGTTTATATGGGGTTTACGGGGTTTACAGGGTTTACGGGGTTTATGCGGTTTGTGGGGTTTACGCGAGTTACGTAGTTTTATAGGGTTTACACGATTTACGGGGTTCATGGGGTTTACGGGGTTTGCAGGGTTTTCAGGGTTTATGGGGTTTGCGGAGTTTGCGGGGTTTGCGGGGTTTGCACGGTTTGCATGGTTTGCGGGGTTTGCACAGTTTGCGGGGTTTGCCGGGTTTGCGGGGTTTGCGGGGTTATTCAGGGTTTATGCGATTTACGGTTTACACGGTTTACAGTGTTTGCATGGTTTACGCATTTTGTGGGGTTTGTGTGGTTTGCAGAGTTTGCAGGGTTTGCACGGTTTGCGCGGTTTGCGGGTTTTGCGGGGTTTACGCGGTTTACGGAGTTTTTGGTTTGTATGTGATTTACGGGGTTTACGGTTTGTATAGGGTTTTCGGGGTTTACCGGGATTTCGGGGTTTACAGGGTTTACGGGGTTTACGAGGTTTACGCGGTTTGCGGGGTTTGCAGGGTTTGCGCGATTTGGGTGGTTTGAGCTATTTGAGTGGTTTGCACGGTTTGCGCGGTTTGCAGGATTTTGCGGTTTGCGGCGTTTGTAGGGTTTGCGGGGTTTGCAGGATTTGCGGGTTTGCGCGGTTTGCAAGGTTTGCAGGATTTGCGGGTTTGCGCAGTTTGCAGGGTTTGCGCAGTTTGCGCGGTTTGCATGGTTTGTGGGGTTTGTGCGATTTGCGGTCTTTGCACGGTTTGCAGTGTTTGTGGGGTTTGCAGGGTTTGCGGGTTTTGCGCTGTTTGTGCGGTTTGCAAGGTTTGCGCGGTTTGCAAGGTTTGCACTGTTTGCACGGTTTGTGTGGTTTGCAGAGTTTGCGCGGTTTGCGGCGTTTGCACGATTTGCAGTGTTTGTGGGGTTTGCAGGGTTTGCGGGGTTTACGCGGTTTGCAGGGTTTACGATTTGTACCGGGTTTACGAGGTTTACGATTTGTACTGGGTTTACAGGGTTTACGGTTTGTACAGGGTTTATTGAGTTTATGGGGATTTCGAGGTTTATCGGGGTTTTGGGGTTTATGCGGTTTACGCGAGTTTACGGGGTTTACGCGGTTTACGGGGTTTATGGGGTTTACACGGTTTACGGGGTTTACGGTTTGTATGGGGTTTACGGGGTTTACGGAGTTTACACAATTTGCAAGGTTTGCGGATTTACATGGTTTACGCGGGTTTACGGGGTTTACACTGTTTACGGGGTTTACGAGGTTTTCGGGGTTTGCGGGGTTTGCGGGGTTTACGGGGTTTCCTGGATTTGCGGGGTTTGTGGGGTTATTCAGGGTTTGCTGGGTTTTCAGAGTTTATCAGGTTTTTTGGGTTTATGCGATTTACAAGGTTTATGTAGTTTATGGGGTTTACGCAGTTTACGAGGTTTGTAGGGTTTACGTGATTTACGGGGATTTCAGGGTTTATGGGGATTTTAGGGTTTACTGGGTTTATACGGTTTACGTGGGTTTAGAAGGTTTACGTGGTTTACGGGGTTTACGGGGTTTATGCAGTTTACGGGGTTTTAGGTTTGTACGGGGTATACGGGGTTTAAGATTTGTATGGGGTTTACGGGGTTTACGGGGTTTACGCGGTTTGCGGCGTTTGCACGGTTTGCGGCGTTTGCGGGGTTTGCAGGATTTGCGGGGTTTGCGGGTTTTGCGGCGTTTGCACGGTTTGCGGCGTTTGCGGGGTTTGCTGAGTTTACGGGGTTTGCGGGGTTGATGGTTTGTATCGGGTTTACCGGGTTTACGGTTTGTACGGGGTTTATAGGGCTTACGGTTTGTACGAGGTTTATGGAGTTTACGAGGATTTTGGGGTTTACCGGGTTTTTTGGGTTTATGCGACTTACGTGGGTTTACGGAGATTATGCGGTTTTCAGGGTTTACGGGCTTTACAGTTTGTATGGGGTTTACGAGGTTTACACGGTTTGCAGGATTTGCGGGGTTTACACGGGTTTACGGGGTTTACACGGTTTACGGGGTTTACGGGGTTTGCGGGGTTTACGGTGTTTGCGGTGTTTGCAGGGTTTGCGGGGTTTTCGGGGTTTGCAGGGTTTCCGGGGTTTACGGGATTTGCGGGGTTATTCGGGGTTTTTCGAGTTTTTTGGGGGTTATGCGGTTTACGGGGTTTATGCAGTTTATGGGGTTTACGCGGTTTACGGGGTTTGCGAGGTTTGCAGGGTTTACGGGGTTTGCGGGGTTTGCGAGGTTTGCGAGGTTTGCGGGGTTTGCTGGGTTATTCAGGGATTATCGAGTTTTCGGAGTTTGCCGGGTTTTCTGGGTTTATGCGGTTTACGGAGTTTGCGCAGTTTACAGGGTTTGCACGGGTTATTGTTACGCAGTTTACGGGGTTTATGCGGTTATCGGGGTTTACGTGGTTTGCAGGGTTTACGGGGTTTACAGGGTTTACGGGGTTTTGCAGGGTTTACGGGGTTTGTGGGGTTTTTGCGGTTTGCGGGGTTTACGGTTTGTATGGGGTTTACGGGGTTTACGGTTTGTACGAGATTTACATGGATTTCGCGGTTTAAGCAGTTTATGATTTCTATGGGGTTTACGGGGTTTACGGGGATTACAATTTCTGCAGGGTTTGCGGGGTTTGCGCGGGTTGCGCAGGTTGTGCAGGTTTCGCGGTTTGCACGGTTTGCGCGATTTGCGGGGTTTGCGCGGTTTGCGGCGTTTTCATAGTTTGCGGCGTTTGCAGGGTTTGCAGTGTTTGCGGGGTTTGCGGGATTTGTGGGGTTTGTGGGGTTTGCGGGGTTATTCAGGGTTTATGTGGTTTACAGGGTTTGCACGATTTACGGGATTTACAGGGTTTACGGTTTGTACGGGGTTTACGGGGTTTACGGGGTTTACGATTTGTATGGGGTTTACAGAGTTTACAGGGATTTCAGGGTTTACCGGGTTTTTGGTGTTTATGCGGTTTACGCAGGTTTACGGGGTTTACGCGGTTTATAGGGTTTACGGGGTTTATGCGGTTTACGGGGTTTACGGTTTGTATGGGGTTTACGGGGTTTACGGTTTGTACGGTGTTTTCGGGGTTTACTTGGTTTACGGGGTTTACGCGGTTTGCGGGGTTTGCCGGGTTTGCGCGGATTTCGTGATTTGGGCGGTTTGAGCTGTTTGCACGGTTTGCGTAGTTTGCGCAGTTTGCGGCATTTGCATGGTTTATAGCATTTGTGGGGTTTGCAGGGTTTGCAGGGTTTGCGCGGTTTGTAGGGTTTTCACGGTTTGCAGGATTTGCACGGTTTGCGTAGTTTGCGGGGTTGGCGCAGGTTGCAGGATTTGCAGGGTTTGTAGGGTTTGCGGGGTTTGCGGGGTTTGCGAGGTTATTTGGGGTTTATGCGGTTTATGGGGTTTACACGATTTACGGGGTTTACAAGATTTATAGTTTGTACGGGGTTTATAGAATTTACGGGGATTTCGACGTTTACTGAGTTTTTGGGCATTTATGAGGTTTACGGTTTGTACAGAGTTTACGGGGTTTACAGGGTTTACGGCGTTTGCACGGTTTGCGGCATTTGCACAGTTTACGGGGTTTGCGTGGTTTGCGGGGTTATTTGGGGTTTACGCGGTTTACGGGATTTTCACGATTTACGGGGTTTATAAGGTTTACGGTTTGTACGGGGTTTACAGTTTGTTCGGGGTTTACGGAGTTTACGGGTATTTGGGGGTTTACTGGGTTTTTGGGGTTTATACGGTTTACGCTGGTTTACGGGGTTTACGCGGTTTACGTGGTTTACGCAGTTTACGCAGTTTACGGGGTTTACGGTTTGTATGGGGTTTACGGGGTTTACGGGGTTTACGAGGTTTACGGGGTTTGTGGGTTTGCGGGGTTTACGCGGTTTACGTGGGTTTATGGGGTTTACACGGTTTACGGGGTTCACGGGATTTACAGGGTTTGCGGGGTTTTCAGGGTTTGTGGGGTTTGCGCAGTTTGCGGTGTTTGCGGGGTTTGCACAGTTTGCAACATTTGCGGGGTTTGCAGGGTTTGCGGTTTGCCGGGTTTGCGGGGTTTGCCGTGTTTGCGCGGTTTGCGGGATTTGCGGGGTTTGCGGGGTTATTTGGGGTTTATGCGCTTTACGGTTTACACGGTTTACAGTGTTTGCACGGTTTACACGGTTTGCGGGGGTTTGTGCGGTTTGCGGAGTTTGCAGGGCTTGCGCGGTTTGCGCGGTTTGCTTGCGCGGTTTGTAGAGTTTGCGATGTTTGCACGGTTTGCGGCGTTTGCATAGTTTGCGGTGTTTGCGGGCTTTTCGCGGTTTGCGCGGTTTGCTTGCGCGGTTTGTAGGGTTTGCGCAGTTTGCACGGTTTGCGGCGTTTGCATAGTTTGCGGGCTTTGCGGGGTTTACGCGGTTTACGCGGTTTGCAGGGTTTATGGTTTTTACAGGGTTTTACGGTTTGTACGTGGTTTACGGGGTTTACGATTTGTATGGGGTTTACAGAGTTTACGGATATTTCGGGGTTTACTGGGTTTTTGGTGTTTATGCATTTTACATGGGTTTACAGGGTTTACATGGTTTACGAGGTTTACGGGGTTTATGCGGTTTACGGGGTTTACGGTTTACGGTGTTTACAATTTGTACAGGGATTATGGAATTTTCACGGTTTACGGGGTTTGCGCAGTTTGCGGCATTTGCGGGGTTTGCAGAATTTGCGGGGTTTGCATGGTTTGCGCGGTTTGCGGGGTTTGCGCGGTTTGCACGGTTTGCGCGGTTTGCGGGGTTTGCGCGGTTTTGTAGCGTTTGAACAGTTTGCGGCGTTTGCGTGGTTTGCGGTGTTTGCGGGGTTTAATCAGGGTTTCCGGGTTTACGGTGTGTACCTGTTACAGGGTTTTACGGTTTGGTAACACGGATTTACAGAGTGTTAACGAGATTTCGGGGTTTACTGGGTTTTTGGGGTTTATGCGGTTTAGCACGGGTTTACGGGTTTACGCGAACTAACGCTGTTTACCGGGGTTTATGGTTTGTATGGGGTTTTAGGGGTTTATGGGGTTACACGGTTTGCGGGGTTTTGCGTGGTTTACGGAGTTTAAAGGTTTAATGGGTTTACGGGGTTTGCGGGCTTGTAGGGCTTTCCGGGGTTTGCGGTTTTTGCGTGGTTTTGGGGGTTAACGGGATTCTCAGGGTTTGTCGGGGTTTTATTCAAGGTTTACGGAGTTTTGGGGTTTACCGAGTTTTTTGTGGGTTTACGTTTGTTTATGGGGTTTTATGGTAGTTTATGGGGTTTATGCGGTTTACGGGGTTTGCGAGGTTTTGTTAGGGTTTATCAGGTTTGCACGGGTTCACGGGGTTTTGCGGGTTTGCGGGGTTTGCGGGGTTTTTGCTGGGGTATATTGGGGAATTACGGAGTTTTTCGGGGTTTGCCGGGCTTTCTGGGATTATGCGGTTTACGGAGTTTGCTTGGTTTACCGGATTTACGCTATTTATAGGGTTTTCAAGGTTTACGGGGTTTACGTGGTTTGCGAGATTTATGCGGTTTGCGGGGTTTACGGGGGTTGTGAGGTTTGCGCAGTTTACGGGGTTTACAGGGTTTGCGGGGTTTACGCGGTTTGCAGGGTTTACGGTTTGTATGGGGTTTACGGGATTTAGGTTTAAACGGGATTTACATGGATTTCGCGATTTAAGCAATTTACAATTTCTACGGGGTTTACGGGGTTTACATGGATTATGATTTCTGCGGGTTTGCGGGGTTTGCGCGGGTTGCACTGGTTGTGCGGGTTGCGCGGTTTGCGCGGTTTGCACGGTTTGCGGGGTTTGCGCAGTTTGCGGCGTTTGCACGGTTTCCGGCATTTGTGGGGTTTGTAGGGTTTGTGGAATTTGTGGGATTTGTAGGGTTTGCGGGGTTTGCGGGGTTATTCGGGGTTTGCGCGGTTTACGGGGTTTACACGGTTTATGAGATTTATGGGGTTTCCGGTTTATACGGGGTTTACGGGGTTTACGAATTGTACGGGGTTTACAGAGTTTATGGGGATTTCGGGGTTTACCGGGTTTTTGGGGTTTATGTGGTTTACGCGGGTTTACATGGTTTACGCGGTTTACAGGGTTTGCGGGGTTTGCGCGGGTTGCGCTGGTTGTGCGGGTTGCGCGGTTTGCGCAGTTTGGGCCGTTTGCGGGGTTTGCGCAGTTTGCGGGGTTTGCACAGTTTGCGGTGTTTGTGGGGTTTGTAGGGTTTGTGGGTTTGCGGGATTTGTAGGGTTTGCGGGGTTTGCGTGTTATTCGGGGTTTATGCAGTTTACATGGTTTACATGGTTTACGAGGTTTACGGGGTTTATGGTTTGTACGGGGTTTACGGGGTTTACGATTTTTACGGGGTTTATAGAGTTTACAAGGATTTCGGAGTTTACCGGGTTTTTGGAGTTTATGCAGTTTACGCGGGTTTACGGGGTTTACGCAGTTTACAGAGTTTACGGGGTTTACACAGTTTACGCAGTTTACGGGGTTTACGATTTGTACGGGCTTTACGGGGTTTACGGTTTGTACGAGGTTTTCGGGGTTTACGGTTTATGGTTTGTACCGGGTTTACAGGGTTTACAGTTTGTATGAGGTTTACAGGATTTACGGTTTTTACGGGGTTTACAGAGTTTATGGGGATTTCGGGGTTTATCGGGTTTTTGGGGTTTATGCGGTTTATGCGGGTTTAATGGATTTACAGTGTTTATGCGGTTTACGGGGTTTAGGGTTTGTATGGGGTTTACGGGGTTTGTAGGGTTTGCTGTAACCCCGAAAAACCCAACGTAAACCCTGCAAACCTCGCAAACCCCTGTAAAACCGCGAAAACTCCTTTAACCCCGTAAACCGCATAAAACCCAAAAAATAATCTGTATATCAGCCTGACCAAATTAAAAACCCGATAACCAATATTTGTCGAAGTTCGTAACTCTGAAGCCACAAAAGATTCATGAAACCGAATAAGCCCCCCAAACCCTGCAAACACCTACAAACTCACCAAAAAACCCGCGTTAGCCTTAAAGCAGTAACCGTTGAAATCCCTTGCATTTTGATAACTCCTGCTTGCGTAAACCGTCTTATATTAGTAATATAAACCCTCTTGATATATAATCCCTACAAACGACCTGCGATCCCCTGGCACAGACTGCGGACGCAAAGACCCCATCACACTGGCAAATTTGAACGCGAGCACAAAGCCCCGCAACACGCCAAAAACAACTGCAAACCGTCCTGCAAACCCCGCTCAATAACCCGCGATAACCACACATCCATGTAACGTGAGTCTGCGCAAACCCTAGGCCAAGTTTGCCGATCTTCAAAGTAAACCTTCGTGTTAAAACTCTCCAGGTGAACACACAGCATTTCCACCTCTT
>KZ453008.1:1489987-1679634 GCA_002786265.1 Apostasia shenzhenica | reverse complement strand
TAAAATTTAAATGAATATGGTGTGATAGTGGTAATATTTATGAATTGATGGTGAAATGCGTAATTTCGTATAAATTTCATGTTCTGTACGTAAAAACCCCATATTATAATTTTTTCGGCCTCACTTAAAAATTGCAGCGGTATGATTCAAACTTAAACTTGAGATTCATCGGTACCTAAGCAAATTTGAAATTCTTTTCTTACTAAGCTAAGAAAATACTATAAATACGATTTATTAGTTATGTAAAGCTGTGTTTGTTTACCCATTACCTAATATGTCATATCATATACAAATTTTAATATTAAGGATCTGTTTATTTGTAAGATTTAATTTAACTAGATTAAAATTAAACTTGAATAGAAATATTTTTTATTAAAAATTGTTAATAATATGAAAAAAAATTAGGATGTGAAATAAAGTTAATTTTAAATATTAAATTTTATATAATGTAATATATCAGGTTAAAGTTAAACTAAATTAATTTCAAAATAAATAGGCCTAAATTTTAAATATCTTTAATATATATATATATATATATATATTATTTTAGATGTATACTATATAGTAACTAATTTATATTATATCCTCACACATCCTAACTTAATAGTTAATACTATTTTACATTATTACAACTCACGGTAAAAAAATATTTTAAATTAAATTTAATTAAAATTAATATGTGCAAGAAAACGCCTTATATTAAGGGGTCTAATTTAGTTTTTATATGATGCAAGTACGATGATTTTAAATTTTTTTAATTATTTTTTATATTTTTAGTTAAAAAATAGAAAATTAAATCTAAAATATTTTGAATTTGGAAGTTTCAAATGTGAAACTTATGGTCATGTTCTTAACATCTAATATTAGCTATTTTTTCATGCCATATGTGACCATTACAACAATATATATATATTACATTTTTTTTAACAAAAACATATATTACATTTTTTTAACTAGATTTATTTTTAAAATAATATACATATATTACATTTTTTTAACAAAAACTTGCTCAACTATCCGCTGGTATATATAATGAGTCATCTTCTCTTAAGTTTCTCTCAATTATGGTAGAACCTGTGCACAAGACAAGGAATCTCATATACGAATCACTTGTTCCTATTCGAACTATCGGCTATGATGCTGCCCATTTGTTATACGTAAAAAGCATCGTTGGTCTCAAATTTATCTCAATGAATAATTAAATAGACATTACTTATATAAATAAAGACTACTATTTATATATGAACACTAAGGGGGCGCTTGGTTTAGTGTTATCTTAATGTTATATTATGTTATCTTTAGAAAATAATTGTTTGGTTTAATAACATCTTTAAATAACATTATAATTAATTACAAAAATGCCATTATACATTGACATCTAGATGTCACCCCAAATTGGGTGACATCTCAAGATAACACCATTTGTCATTATAATGTTAATAACTTTCAATTAAATAAAAATAATTTGAATAATATTGATATTTTCTAATATCATAACATTGAACCAAACAAATGTCCATTGATGAATGACAATGACATTTAGATAACATGACATCTAAATAATATTGACATTGAGATAACATTGAACCAAACGCCCCCTAAAATTTATTATTGAACTACCTATTAAGGTCAGTCAAGGAAATGAATTGTAATTTTTCAAGTTGAATTTTAATTCAATTTTTGGGATATTCAACTTTTATATGAAACATCAACATATAAATTACATATGTATGTATGTATGTATGTATGTATGTATGTATGTATGTATGTATGAATGTATGTATGAATGTATGTATGTATGCCGCTGATCTCCCTGCTTCCCTTCTCTGAAACTTCCTCTGAATTCCTTCGTGAATT
Source organism: Apostasia shenzhenica (assembly GCA_002786265.1). NCBI lineage: Eukaryota > Viridiplantae > Streptophyta > Magnoliopsida > Asparagales > Orchidaceae > Apostasia > Apostasia shenzhenica. The sequence goes on along the minus strand of KZ453008.1, from coordinate 1,677,777 downwards.
CTCTTCTACCTGACCTTCCTCCACATCTTCAAACTCCCCTGTATATATATATATATATATATATAATTCTCTCTCTCTCTCTCTCACGCAAAAGAAGAGCATAAGAGAAATAAATATGGAGGGAGGACTGACGGAGGCCGCGGCCGGCCGACAGGGAGGCGGCGGCGGAGCAAGTTCGGCTGAGCGGAGGGGAAGAAGATCAGAGGGGAGAGGAAGAAGTAAGCTGAGGAAGGAAGTAGTACTAGAAGTGCTGGAGCTCGAGGTCGCGCGCGCCCATGGCGATGATGATGATATTCATCACGAGGACGAAGAAGATAAAAAAGAGGAGGAGGTGAAGGGACCGCCGAGGAAGAGACGTCGTCGACGGAGGTTCAGCTCCCTGATCCATATCTACGAGGTAACGAAGCCGTTATAATTCATCTCTTCACCATGATCGATCAGCGAATCGAAGAAATTTTACCCCCTCCAGATTCACATAATTAGCAGATCAACCTGTAATATTTGACATATTATTTATTTATTTATTTTACTTCATTGTCCTAAATATTGCAAGTCTTTTCACCGCAATTAAGAAGTATTTGAGATGTTATATATAATTAATTAAAGTTATTTATGTAAAAATTATTTTAATTATAAAAAATTTTGTATATTATTATTAAAAATAAAATATTACATATATTACTTTAAAATTTTATAAAACTATAAATTTTATATTATTTTTAAATAAATTTGTGCTATATTTTAAAATCTTAATTAGTCTTAACCATAATCTATCATCTGAAATACTAAATTTTAAATATTAAATTCAATTTAATAAGATAAAAGTCTTTATTATAGACTTGTGAGTCGCACAAAATCGGATAAAATTTATAAAATACATCAACAATTTAATCTATAATTTTTTCATAAATGTTATATAAAATATATAATTTTATAAGATTTTTTATATAATATATATAATATTTTATTTTTAATAATAAAATATATATAATATTTCATAATTAAAGTACTGTCCTTCGTGTAAATTAATTTCTAATTAATTAACAGATTTTGAGCAATTTCGGGTTGGTATCTGATGAAAAAAAAGGAAATATTGCCATGCTCATTGGTTTAGAGTCTTATGTCATTTCTAAAATATTATTATTAATTACTAGAAATTTATTTAATTAGAGAATTATTTTTTTCTAAAATTACATCAACTTATAATATATACATGTATATATGTGTGTGAGTGAAAAAAAAAATATTAAAAGTTGTATAAATGTTATGGAAAATCTCAATAATAAATTAGATGAAATAAAAAAATACAAGTGAATGAAAGGAGATTGAACGACATAGAAATTTTTTACGTGAAAAACTCGTAAAGAGAGTTAAAAATCAAGATGCATAGTCGGACAATTAAGTCTACTATGGGGATCAATTGGATGAAGCGAAGATTAAGTCTACTTTGTGTCCTTGAGGATTAAAATCTCTAGCTAGTTCCACTATTAGGTCTTAGCTTGAGTAGTTTACTAGGGAGCAACTTAATTTCTTTCATAATTGTTGTGCCGAAATCGGTTTTTGTATTTTATTTAAGAAACATACAAACTCTCAAAATAAATGAATTTTGTTGATACAAAATGTATATTTTAATTTTTTGAGATGCAATATGTGCAACATTTGTACTTTAGAGATTTGCTTTGTACTCAAATTGGGTTGAGTTCAATCCCATCTTGAAACTAACCTGATATTATGATTGTATAATTATACTATACTTTTTACTTAATATTATAGAAGCACGTATAAAATACGTATATGACAGAAATATAAAGACAGCCACAATACGATGTATTAAGATATACAAAAGTGTTTATATTTTCTCGTACTTAGTGCATATCATGCAATTAGGTCACATTCCGCAACTTGAAATTTGGCTGTGAATTTTTATAAAATTTCCAAAATTCACTTATACTTAATTTAACAAGAAAATAATAATCACTGTGATCATTAATTCAAATATTTGATTACATATTTGATATTTTAAATCGGTTAAATTACTTAAAGCTTACTATAGTTTGAGATAGTTCATATTTAATATATATATTCCTTCCTTATTAGGTCTATGTGTTTCATTAATTCATCAATTAAACCTTTATAATTATAGTTTCTACTTCATCTACGTCACAATTTAATGATTTTTCATCAAATTATATCACCATTAAGCCCATTGATAATCTAAATATTATGCCAATATATAGATTAACTCTTTTATATGACGCCTAAATTATCTTTGACTTACTAAAATGAAGTATTTCTTAGAAAAGTGAAAATTTAACGAAATTTACAAAGGAGCAAAATCCAGATGATTGTATTTAAATTTAGCTTGATTAAGGGCTTATTAATTTCTCCTTTTGTCTTTCATTATTATGATTTAATTATTTATTTAAAAAAACATTATTATTTAATTATTAAACTGCATACAAGACAATTTGATGTTTTTTAATTTTCTTATATATTTTTATTAATTGATATCATATTTAATCTTCTTAAAAACAAAAATGCTAGTAACTCCTAAAAGCCGGTAACTACAAATATGTCATTAAAATTTAATTATTTTACATATTTAATATTTAAATTTTTAATATTATATATTGATTATTAAAATTATATAAAAATTATAACTTTTGTTACATACATATTTACTACTAAAATTACAAAATGTTTCAAAAAAAATAAGAATAAATTGCATCGAAGATGAGGTTGAAAGGATATTGCAGATAAATCTCAATTTTTGAAAGACTTTTATTTAGTTCTTGGGGTTTTACAAGTGCCGTCGTTTGATTGTAAATAAGAAATAATTGTTAACTTTAAACTATTATGTCCTAAGATTATTCCAATCATCAATATTTTAGCTTTTACTGATATAATTTTGAAATATTAATATTAATATATTTTAGTTTTCAAATTTTAGAGAAAAAAATGCAAGAGAAAAGAGAAATTAAATTATTATAAAATATTTAAAAAAATGGTGTGGATAAAAGGGTATAATGAATCTTTAAATTATATAAATAGTTCAAACTAGTAAAAATAATTAAATTTTATATTTTCTATCAAGAATGACCAACAAGAAAGATGAAATTTTGAAAAAAAAGAGCTAAAACTACGGTGCTTTATAATCTTAGAGATCAAAATTAATACTTTTAAAAAATTAAACTAATTTGCAACGCTCATCTGACCTTAAGGAGCTAAACTTAAAATATTAAATTTCTATTTTATTTTATTTATTGGGAGATTTAAATACATATATATTCTCTAAATTCTTTTCCAATAATATATTAAACATCTTATTCTATTATTTTACAACTTATTAATCCCAAATCTTCTAAAAATAATATATTAAACCCTTTTTTGAGATTTTTTCAAGATTTTTTCTGAGAATTATTATTGTTTAGATTCTTCGTACCAATAATAATGTATATATAAAATTTTCTTAATATATTTGTGAATACATGCATATTACTAATTTTTATTTATGAAATAAAAAAATTGAAAATTTAATACATAATTGAAGAAGAATTAAGAAATATATATGTTAATGACATCAAGATATTATATATATTTGAGGATGAAGCATTAATCCTTTTGGTTTCTGATTAACAGATAATTTATAGAATGACCTAATTGAAAGATTTTATAAAATATTGAAGAATTTTGAAATTATGGACGGATTTGTTATTTATCCCAAACTATAGTAACCGATTCGCAATCTTCTCCAACAAATCAAAAATCTCTATATAATCAGCTCTCTCTCTCTCTCTCTCTCTCGCATTAAACCCTAGCGGCAGAGGTTTATTCGATGGCAGCAGCGGGAGACGGTGAGGAAGCGTCGATGAAGATGAAGAAGATGACTCTACGGGCCTCGGATGGCGAGAAGGTAACGGTAGAGATGGCAGCGGCGATGAAGTCGGAGGTTCTCCGGTCGATGATTGAGGAAGGGATCGTCTCCCAGGCCGAGATCCCCATCCCTAACGTCACGTCCTCCATCCTCTCCATGATTTTTCTCTACTGCGAGAAGCACCTCCATCATGAGGATCCCAATGAAGAGCATCGGGATCTCGCCGTCTTCGATGCCGAGTTCCTCAATGTGGATGAGTCCGTTCTTTACCACCTATTACTGGTGAAAACTTCACCTTCCTCTTTCTCTCTCGCTCTCCCTCTACTGATTTCGATCGCCATATACCTATCATCGATCTTCTATCTAACAATGATTTTCATTATTCCTATGTACAGGGTGCGAATTATTTGGAGGTTAAGGGATTACTGGAATTGATTTTAGAGAAACTGGCAAGCATGATAAGGGGAAAGAGCGTTGAAGAAATTCGAGAGATCTTCAAGATCGAGAATGACTACACCCCTGAGGAAGAGGCAGAGTTTCGCAAGGAGCATCAATGGGCGTTCTAGTTTTCTTCAGATTGGAGTTTGATTTAGTTTTAAAATGATTCGTGCAATATTAGGGGTGAGAGTTTAGCTCGTTCATTGAAAATTTTGAGCTTGATTTTTAGCCTGAATTGAAATTTTTGAGCGAGTCAGATTACTGGTTCGAGAATTTTTTTGGCACCAAACCTGATCAAGTTGGTTCCAATGGATGAATTTAAAAAAATAATATTATGTAAATATTTAATATATTAAATAATTATCTTATATAATTAAAATGAGTAAATTTAGTGAAAATATATTTCTTAGGAAATAAGATTTCAAAAAATAACACTACACATTTTTAATAAATAATTCTAAATTTTGAATCTTATTAGAACTTTTTTGTGACAATATAATATATAAATAAAAATATTATTTTTATTTATATAATATTATTATCACATAAATACATAAAAATTTTAAATTTTAAATTAATTATTAGAGAAGCAAATTACTTCTTGTGTTGAAATTCCTTAGCTTCATTATTTTGAAAGGTCAAATGTTTTAAAAAGTTGTGCCTTCCCCTTAAAAAAAAAAATAATTTAAAAAAAAAAACTAATATAATTTAATCCCGCATGAAGTTTAAAGAGAAGAGAGAGATTTATAAAAATGAAAGGCCATTTGCTCAAAATTAAATCAAAACTCCAAGCTCGAGTGCATTCAACTCAATTAGCTTAAATCAAAATGGTTTGAGCTATGAGATAGTTTTGAGCGAACAAATTTCTAATATTAGCTCAACTCGAATTCAAATTGTTTTAAAAATACATTTAGGTGTGGATATTTAAATACAAATTTTAGTTCTTAAACATTAAATGCAAACAAGTTTTGATACATGAATATCTAATTTTAAACTTAAATTTTTTTTAAAGAAACCTAAACCCTAAAAACTTCAAACATTGACGTTGTTTTCGGGCTAAGACTACTCACAAATGGTCTTATCTTTCTCATCATTAACCTAAATTCTTACAACATTCACAATAAAATTCCAAAAAAAATTTATCTGAGAGATCCGAAATTTGCTAACAAGTTTGCCGTTAAACATGATGACTGTAGTTAATATCGGAGAAGTGAATCAATGCATAAGAACACTCTTCAGAAATTCAAATTTGAGAGCAAAATTTGCAACCTCTTAACGCACAGACTTTAATTTCAACGAGCTAAAGTACCTGAAGCAATTCTGAATCAGTTGCCATAAAGTTGGTAATTTCCTGATGCAAATTTTCACGTTAGTCTCAGTGATTTGTGGAATTCAACCTACCCAAATCGGAGCAAAAATATTGAACAAGTTGAGATCAGATCAGTGAACAGAAGAAAATCCTATTAAAATCAGTAAACAGACCGACATCAATAGAAGTTAAATCAACTATGAGATCAGCATAATTTGCACAACTAAGTTGATTCAAAATTGAGCAAACGATAAATGGATAGCAAAATTCAGTAGCAGCAGTGCAACAAAAAGAACAATGTAGCAGATCTGAGCAGGCCCCAATAAAAAAACAAGATGCCGTGCCAATCAGCACAAATAATTGAACAACAGAATCTACCAGCTTTTTAGCTTTATCTTATCACTAAAACAGATGAACTTTCAGAATATAGTAATCACTGTCAATCTGTTCTAAACAAATTTAATCTCCTGAATTCAGCAGAAACAGAGAAAGTTCGGCAACAAATAAACGTGAGTAATCTTAATCTACAGGCCAGCATTCACTAATCCTGTCAATTTGTATATCAACCTCAGCTAGAATTCCGCAATTTGGAGACAGCAGCTGCAACAGAACAGAAGAATCAATAGCCTGTAGTCAGACGGCATACAGATCAATTCATAACTGATCTAATATTTGAAGCAGCAGCCGCAAATTCAGTTCAGAATGTAGAAGACACACAATCAAGAAATGATCTAGCGATATTTGGAGTCCATTTCACATCAATAAATCTGGAAGGTCGTGATTGGATTTAGAAAAAAAGTGCCAACAACCGACAAAATTGTTGATGTATTTGTCAAAGAGCCAACAAAAAATTCAAGAGTCTGAACTCTGGAGAGAGGCAACATCTATGATTATATGAGTTACTTATTTTACAGAATTAAGTTACAATAAGTATTTTGATAAATTGATTGGTATTCATTGCCAAGCAAATTGAACTAAGGAATGCAACACAGCGGAAACAGTAGTTGAAGATATGTAAACCTACTAAGCATTAATACTTCATGGAACCTAATGTATCTGTATCAGATACTTAGACTCCTTGATACATCATCCACGTGGCATATCAGTCATCTTTTTTTAAAAAATGCCAATAAAGGTCTGATATGACCCTGATACTACTTGATACTTCATGTTAAAGGAAAACCTCATATGTTAGCCCACGATAAAAGAATAAAAAATGGACACATACAAAAAGACTATGACAACAATTATGCATGAACTAAAATCATGTTTCCAACAAATATGGCAAAACCACATTTACAACTTCGGCAAAACCCTATTTTTATTATATTATAACTATATTGTATGACAAAATTATTTATATTTATAATATTTATACTATAAAAGTAATTATGCTGTACAATGTTATGCAGAATGGTGTTCCTAAACAAAGCCCAAGCTACTAATCATTTGACTGTAGGCTTATTTTTAAGTTAGAGAGACAATACATAATATATGCATATGATAGAAAAGAAAGTTATTTTACATCTCTATAAAATTATTTTTTATTAAAGTTTATATTGAATGTGAAATAAAATTAATATTTAATGTTGAGATATGTGTGAGATGTAAAATAAAGTTAAATCTTAACATAGAATTTGTATTAAATATGGAATAAATATAAAAATGAGTGTACTATTTTTATGCCCCTTATCAAACAAGCTCCATTTTATGTCTTGCTTTTACAAAATAATTATAAACAATCCATTTATAAAATAAATATAAAAACATTCTTCATTAAACTTAAAAAAAGGATATTTACCTATATACCAGAAAAAACTTCAAATATTACCTACATATACCATCTTTACAAAATTTAAACTATGTGGTGACATGTATTTGAAAGAGGGTGCAAGAGTGATTTTTACCCCAAAAAGTGTTTAAGTACCTGCATGCTACAATAAACTTATCAATATATACATATATATATTTGATGGTAATCAATTTATGTATTACCCACCATACTTGACATATTACACAGTACATGTTTTTTTTTATACAATGCAAATCATAAACTATTAAAAATGATATGTTGGACACACTATGATTGTGGTATGAAGATTGTTTCATATACTTTGTAGTGCTGAAATGCAATCTATAAAGTATAGATGGTATCCCCCCCAACAAAAAAAAAACACATTATTTCATGCATTTGTACTTGTTAAGAGAGCGTCCTGGTCAGAAATCTCGTGCGGAGTGCTGCTCATTGCATTAGTACAAAATGCTGCGCTAGCACAAAGATTTTCATCATGCCAGCTTATGCTAACAAGAACGCAATCCTGAAATCGTCTAAGAGTGATCCAAAAGTGCATGAAACTAGTCTAAAATATCAAGTTCAATGGTTGCTGCAGTGGGTAAAGCTTCAAGCTGCACATTTCCTCCTTCCTAGAATCGGAGAGTTCAAACTTCAAACGAAGAAAATGCTGATCGATTACATGATTACACCGGAGATTGGGAAGTTTTAGCCAAAACAGTTTTCAAAATAACAGACAGGTTAACGAAAATTCTATTGTAATCATTTCATGATACGAATATATCGACATAACAAACTCGAATTCAAGGAATCTGAATGGGTAAGCACTGAAGAAGAAGAAAAAAAGAGCGAAATATAAAAACCGCATGTGAGTGTGACCAGCACATTGATGAGAAGTCGATCAAGCCGAATAATAATCAGCACTGCAACTGCAAGCCGTGTTCTCGCAGTGCAGGCCAGACGGTCAGAAACAAAGAAAAATCAGAACAAGGCACCAGCATTAATCTGTATCCCAGCGTCGGCAAACCCTCAAAAACCAACGGTGCTGAGCCAAACTCCGTTCCAAAAACCTGACGCCACGCCCGGTCCATCGCTTCCCCATAAGCACGGCGGAGCATCACGAAGAGACAGCGGAATTCCTCCGCTTATCCCGCCGGCGCCACTTCTAGTGGATCCGCCACAGGAAGTTAGCAGTACACCACCGGACTTCAGGACAAGACGTGCGATCGGATGCTCGCCAGAGTCCGATCAGCATCGGCCGGTGGAGGCGCGCAGGGTCCACTGTGCGCACACAAGCAGCCTCGAGTCGCCATTGGATTAGGGTTTTTAAAGGCGGCCGGCTCCATAGTTAATTTTGCCGCCCGGACTGTAGAATACATTGGTCGGTATTGATCGAGGAAATGGATCAGAGATGCAATACCAGCCGTCTGATTTTCACATTTTTTAAAGGGATAATTACCTACATACCACACAATATAATTTTATTTATGTCTTACCCATCCATTCTTAGTTAATTACGCACACTTAAAATATTATAAAATCTTACGTACACACATTTTAACTTATTTTTATTATAATGAGTAATCATAATTTTTTAATAACCTAACTATAGTTAGATTAAAAAAATTTGAGACATTCATTTTATTATTTTAAGAATATTTAAATATATTTTGAGTGAAAATTCTAAAAGTTTAATATTTAGGTGGCGGCAAAGGAAGGAGATATCCGCAACGTTAATTGATTTTAAGACAAATCAGCACTTTAGTGTAGTATTGAGGAAAAGAAAAAAAATATACTATTAAAAGTAAAAATATAATTTTAATGATTTACTAACAGGATATTTTTTTAAATAGATTTTGATTAAGTTTTAACTCAAATATGTGTATATAAAATTTTGTAATGTTTTGAGTGTGCATAGCGTAATTAACTAAGAATGGATGAGTAAAACATAAATAAAATTAAATTGTGTGGCATGTAGGTAATTATCTCTTTTTTAAAACGAAAATCAGTCATCTGATTTTTTTTTTTTTAGAAAATCAGTCATTTGAATTAGTGCTGTAAAAATAATCGGACGCACGAACATCCTTCTACACTCAGTTGAATTTGAGTTTGGTTCCAGCTTGACTCAAATCTATTTGCTCTTGTTTATTTGCGAGTTTAAAATTAACCTAATTTAATTTTAAACAAACATATCACATCACACAAAATTTAAAATTTAAAATTAATTTTATTTCACATTCTATGCATATAACTAAAATAATAACTAACTTATATCACATTCCTCACATATCTTAATATAATGACTAACTTTATATCACATCTCTCATATTTTTCAACATAATAACTAATTTTATTTCACATCATTCACAATTTTTAATAAAAAAAATCTCTATTCAAGTTTAATTTTAAACTTATTAAATTAAATCTTATAAATAAACAAGCCCTTTGTGTTCAAGACTCCATCTCTCTCAGTCAATAATATCAATTTTATATTCATCAATTTAAAACTTTAAAATTTTAAGTTAATTTTACCACTCAGTTGACCAAATAATTTATTACCTGCTCGCTAGGCAAAGAAATGCAACTCTGTATATTCTGCTATGAAAAAAGCTCAAAACCTGATTTCCTTGTAGAAGAATCTATTTGTGTAAATCAATTTCAGCATGTTTTTAACTTTCCAGATTTTTTTCTTAATTTTTTTATTATCTTATTTTTTATTTGTAACAAATTTCACAAATCCACTCCGTCGACATACTATTTATAAAACTCACGTATTTAGCATGAAAAAAAAATCATCCGAAACAACAGCAGCAGCGGTAGGCATTAAAGATGAGATGCTATGAAATATAAGAAGAGATAGTCACTCTTTATAGACTAATCATAAACAAAAAATATATATAAATAAAAAATTATTAAAGTTATTTTTCTTTAAAAATATAGATAATAAATTGTTAAAAAAAAATTATGATGAGTAAAAAATTGTTAAAATTATTACTGCTAATATAAAAACATATCATTTCAAAAAAAAAAAAAAAAAGTAAAGTGTCAACTTACACTATAGAGAAAGAAATTTTATTAGATTAAATTCGGCCGACCAATAGTTGGGAGCCACGCTACGTCAATAGTGAACCCAATATAATGTTAACATGATAGCCTTCTATGGAGCCGGCCAAAGAAATCCAACAATTGCTCATAGTTCTTCTATATTCAAAATGAAGGCCGACCCTTCTTTCTCTTAAAAAAATAGAAATTTTTACATACAGGATATGAAATTTACACAAAATTACACATTTCATCATTAATTTATAAATATTATCACTATCACACCATATTTATTTATAGGCTCTGATTGATCATTATAATAACTCTGTAAAATATGTGGAATATAAAATATTTAAATAAATATAATGTGACAATAATAATATTTATGAATTAATAATAAAATATATAATTTTGTGTAAATTTCATATGTCTGTACTTAAAACCCCCTCAAACTGTTGACCAGCGCACGCGAGGCCGATAACTGTTCGCCTCTTGGTATATAGATACACAGAAAGCAGGCTAGAGCGTGGAACCGTAGAAGAAAGGCTCGCGAGAATCCAGAATACATGGCCGGCAGCGCTAAAAACCCTAACAGGAAGGCGAATCTCCTCGATCCCCATTCCATCAAGCACGCTCTCGACGAATCCGTTAATGAGGTCTGGAATCTATACCTGGAGACAACTGCGATTCTCTCTTTATCTGTCTGACTTGCGTCGAACCTTACGCGTGTGTTAGATCGTGACTAGCCGAGGTTTTCCTGAGGACTTTCGTTTGAGCAACTTCAGACTGCTGATCGGGACGGCGATCATCGCCATCGCTCTTCTTGCTCAGTTCTACCCGAAGAAGTTCCCGGAAAATTGGAACGTGCTTATCGGATGTATCATATTATATCCTTCAGTCTGCCTTGTTGTGGAAACTTTGAATCATGAGTTGTATTGCCATATTGGTTATTTTTTTACTGTTTCTCTTTGACTATGGCAAGTATGTGGTGCTAAACGTGATCTTGCTGCTGATCAGCTTTACCAAGGAGAAAAGTGCTATCATGTTCACTTATCCTCCTCCGGTGAGTTTTTCTTTTTACATTGGATGCTCATTGTTTCTCTCTAGGTTACTCAATTTGCTTTTCAAGATTGTTACATAAATCTTTGGTACCTTGATAGGAGAAGTTTTTTTGTTCTTTGTATATCATTTTTTTTATGAGGCGGGAAGATAAATTTATAAATTGCTGTAATATATGCAAATTTGGATCTTAGTGAAGGTTTATTAGGAATGTTGTTATATCATTAATATTCCAAATATGAAAAAGGGCTTTTGTTTGTTGATCATCATATTTGACACTCTGTGGTTTAAATGTATTAACTAACAGAGTTTCTTATGCTTGGAATCTTCAAAGAGAAAGTCAATAGGATGGCACAAAGATTAAGAAATCGAGAGATTCTCAATTTGTCAACAAGTTATTCAAATAGGAAATTGGATGTTGTTGGAAATTCTATATGTCAATATGAAATTCATTGGAGGAAGCAAATGAATGAGAATCTTAGTGAATTTGGAAAGCATGGAGAATGTCAAATGAAAATATGTAAGAAGTTCAGAACTGCACCTCAATCTAAAGGTGATTGATGTCTAATTATGAGTTTTGAGCATATATAGTGATTAGAACTTGACTGCACTATAAGGCGGTAGTATGTGATGCAGCAACTGAATACACTAATAAGTTCCTACTTTACTTTCCACTGATCATATAATTCCTGGGATTTTGTTCTTTTCTTTCTGATGATAATGTGTAATGACATGGCACCTTGAACTGGGAAAATTTAGAGTTTTAATTGTTTGTGGGTTGAAAAGTTGTCATTGGAGAGTTGAAAATTTAAGATTGTATTCATGATGTACTTGATGATTTAGGATCTTCTGTGATAGTTGTAGCTTGTGCATGTTTGCTCTACTTCATGCATTTGACTTAATAAATTTGCATATGTTGTCATTTATACTCAATCAATTTCATTGAAGTTTCAGCAAGTTTTTTGAGTATGTTGCCAACAGATGTGCAGGAGACATTTGTCTTGGTTGTGTCTTCTTCTTAACCATTATAACTGTGTGATCGCAGAAAAATATGCTAAAGACTAAAATAGCGTTGTGGTTTTGTCCTGAACCGAGTTGTATGGTTTTCCATGGAAGTAACTAAGTATCAATTACTTTGTTAATATTAGTATTTGATGGCACTGTTGATCTCTAACATTGCATGATTTTCATCAGAAACTTATAACATGAGACTATTATCACGTTGGGGTTATTTGGTAGGAGTATATTTTCGGGTTGGATTTGGTTGTTTTGGGGATAGAGAGAAAAAAATTATTTTAATTATATGATGTGAAATAAAGTTGAATTTATTTTTGGAAAGTGTGTGAGATGTGAAATAAAGTTGATTTTTAATATTAAACTTTGTGGAGGATGTGAAATAAATATAAAAAATTAGTGGAATAATTTTAGTATGGTTTTGTGTTGAGGCTCCAAGCAAATAGGACCTTACACACTGTTACAAAACAAAGGTTGGAGTGTGGTTGTGTGGAATAGGATGACATAAAAGTTCTCTTCTCATATTGAGTGGTTTTAGAAGAAATATCATCCAGATGGACTTTATTTCTGTCCTTTGACCAGTTAGAGGCATAGTGATTAAAATTGTATGGTAAAGTGTAAAGACTCTAAAGAGAGGGAAATTAGAAAATTCAGCATCAAAATATAGCAGGTTTCTACTTGTATATTTTGGTTTGATAAATGATTCCCTTTTTGGATATGTTTTCCTTTTTGGATATGTTGAATAAATAATGATTTATGATCATTCAAAAACAATGATGTACAGAATTCTTAAAGAGTTTATTTATTCTTGATTTTGAGAAGACATGAGTTTTGTTTATAACCTATTAATGCTGATTTTCTTGTTGATCATAGGGGTTAAACACATGGAAATTTGTATCACTTTGATTCTAGTACAAATCACAGTTGTTATCTCTTTGTGGTTGTCTCCTATTTTTTGCTAAAAGTTATTACAGGAAATTCAAAAGATTCGGCATTTGTGAAGCTTGGTGTTCCATGCATATTTTTAGGGGTGATGGCTTTTTGTTAGCTGTCCAAATGTATGACCTAAACCTGAAGTTCTTTCACTATAAATATGTGAACCTGAAGCTAATCCAATGGTTTGGTTAATCAATTTTTGTTTTAACTTGTAATTTTCTCTTGTGAAAGTTAATCTTTAATAATTTTAGGTGTGTTTGTTTGCAAATATTAATTTTAATAAGGTTAAAGTTAAACTTAGATGCGGTTATGTTTTTATTGGGTGTTGTGATGATGTAGGGATGTGTGAATATGATATAAGTTAGTTATTATTTTGATATGCATGTAAGATATGAAATAAAGTTAGTTTTTTATTTTGAAATATGTATATGATGTTAAATATAGTTAAATTTTAATTAAAATTTATGTAAGATGTGACATACTAGGTTAAAGTTAACAATGCTATTTTTAACCTGACTAAACAAGCACACATGAAATTAAATTTTAACAAATTATATATAACACAAAATCCACCTAATACTATTAAAAAGCATTCAATAACGTAGTTTCAACAAATTCTTTTTCAAGTACATTTTTAATTGACTTTTAACAAATTCTTTCATTGTTAATGGGTTCCTTATTTTTGTTGATTTGGTTAATTTTAATGAGAAGTGAAGGGTGGTGAGCAAAGTTGCAAGGAGATAATGTGGCTCATGTTAGTGTTAAGCACCAATTTGGGTTAAATCTGTTTTGATACTACAAAGGTGTTTGTTAAGCTTTGAGTTTACAAATGGGTGATTAGATTAGTTAATCGAGCCAACTAACTGATCTGAACCAAGTTCTAATACATTGATGATGCTCAGGCTATGGAGTTAAAAAATTGAACCCAAACCTAAAACCCAAAAATTGAAAAATAGAAACCGAACATAAAAGCCTGAAAATAGTTAGAAAACCAAAAAAATTGAAAAATAGAAATCAAACCCAAAAGCTTGAGAACTAGAAACCGTACTGGAAACTATCTATCGTTAAACTGAAATATTCAATTTGAATTGTGCAATTTTATTTTGGGTTTTGGGCTTTTGGTTTTTTGATCACCCTACATATTTTTAACCAACTGCTTACAGCTCATAAGCAACTTGTAGATTGGTCATTTTCCTTCAAGGCCATTATATGCATAACATAAAAAAGGTATTATTTATTAATGCTTGAATCTAGTATTTACTATTAGAACAAAAAGAAGCTTGAGAATTTGCAAAATTTCAAATAAAGGTTGTTGCTGTTAGTTAGAGGCTTATGAATTTGATGATGCTATCCTAGAAGTGTTCCTCTTGCTCCTCAATGCAGTCCTTTGCCTCCACAGCAGTCATTTGCTTCTTCTTCAACAGCCTTATCTGTAGTCCAACTTCAACCTCCCTTACACTTGGCGCTTTGTCGCCAGCGTGTCAATTCCATCTTTGCCTCCTGTTGGCCCTTGGTCACCTTATCTACATATCCTTTGATGACAACCATCTGTTCTCTTCCCACCTCAGCATCTCCCTGTCCTATCATCAACCATTCTGTTTCTTATTACAGTTCTCCTCCCACCTCGGCATCTCCTAGTCTCATATCAATCATTATGTTTATTATTACATGGTCGCTGCTGGGATGCTTTTTTACCATACTAACATTGGTTGCTGCACTCGTCTAGAAGATATTTTCTAGTTATAAGAAATCCTCTTCTTTTCCTTTCCTCTCACTTTTACATCCTCATCGACTTTGCCACCAAATTGTTCCAGTGTTTTAGATCGACATCAGCACTGACGACTTATCTTGATGTACCTTAGGCCTTAAATCCCTTAATAGAACGTTTAGCAGCAGAATTACAAGACGTTGCACTGGTATTAATTTGGTTAATATTGTGAGTTGTTTTTTCATCATATTTGTGTATAGTAAGCGTTTGATTCTAATGCTGAATTTTGCTGCTTGTTTATGTTATGTCTATGTAATCGCTTCTTTTCCTATAGTGTTTAGTATGTTGTTTAATGGTAAATCAGGCAGATTTTTGTTGTATTATATGCATTCATCCTTTAAACCTATCATGGTATGATATTTAGTCATCCATAGACTTAGATATATATATATATATATATATTATGATAGCTAGTCTCAGGTAATTCAATGTGCTACTCTACCGTTGTTTTGATGACGTGCCAATTAGATATGTTTTATGTTATAATCTCTATGGCAGGTAATTAATATTTGATGTTAATATATCGGCATAGGTGCTTTAATTTGCTTACGCATGCTTTATGTGCCAAATTGTTCGCTGATGTTTGGTGAAGTTTATACTGCGGTAACTACTAAATAGTAATAGATCAACATTCTATTTTTCTATTGTAACTCTATAACCATATTGAGCATGAATTGACAAGAAAAAAAGTGGCATGTGTGGTTTTAATAGTTCATCAACCCAAAACATTGGCATTCTTGTATTTTTTTTCAAACATGTTCTGTTGATTTCTTTTGACAGATGATGAACAGAAAAGCAGCGGTTAAGGCTAGCAATTTTATGCCAAACTTGAAAAGCACTCATATTTCAGCTCGACTTGAAATTGAATTGAACAAATTTGTGTTGATTTTTGAGTCAAATGTGAAGTTTTAAATTTTTTTGAGTTGATTTCTAATTTCACATTATTTTAGATGCTATCTCGAGTTAACTAGAGATCAATAGGTAATTTTCTCTTTGGTCAGCTTAATGGTTACTGTGTTTCCACCCCTAGCTCTTCAACAGTGCTTTTAAGCCAAGTTCCCAACCTGTTTAAGTTTTTCTTTTTTCCTTTAGATGTTTATTTTATTCTTTTTGGCCAATGGGGAATTGTGCGGGAAAAGGAGCAGCCAGGCAGGGCAGAACATGTGTCAAGGGTCACTGACCCTGTTGTTGCTTGATGATGGCTGAAGTGTCTAATGGCCATCAAATAGCCGAATGCACCAGAGTTTTTGAGGGAGTACTTTGCTTCCATTAGTCTGTTGCTTCTTTTGTAAAGTGCTTCGCCGGGTGACTCCTCTTTCCTTTATTGCACACGACTTCAGTCTTTGCTATTGCTATTTGGGAGTCGACTCTAGTTTTTGAGTCATATTGTCGTTAATGAATCTCCTACTCGTGTTCTTTCTGGAATTTTGTCCATGAGTATAGATGCATGGAACTATTGTTCTCCTTTTTCTCTTGCTTTGAAGTCAATTTGCAACCTGGTTACGGGTTTAGGTAAATTCACTCAAACTCGACTTGTTGCTTGTTCTAGTAGTAATTGTATTTAGGGTCTTATAAAAAAAAAGTAATTGTATTTAGGAAGTGTTTGTGTGATGACTCAGGACTGAAGAGGGCGGGGAGCGATTTCCAAGGTGATGTCTATATGATTGAATCGAAATCACTCAAACAAGCAACAGCTCTTGGAAGGCTTCTAGGTGGAGAGGTACAATAATGAATCGTCCCACGTCAAAACAGAGGAGAGTTCTTATAGAAGATGTATAAATATATAACGTGATCCCAAATGGTAAGTGCATTTTTAGGGAAAAAACTGTGAGGCTAATGATGGAAAATTCCGTAATTAAATGTGTTTGAGTTGAAGTAGTACTAGATGGGTGATCTCTTGGGAAGTGCTTAAGTCATATAGTTATCTAAGGTCAAAATGGACAATACTTCTAGATTCGGATTATATGATTCTACAATTTAGTTCAGTATTATATTATTTGGAGAAATGAGTTGTTTAGTTTGATCATATGTTTATATAACTTTTTAAAAATTTATAAAATTGTTTTTTTAAAATGACATTTAGATATCATCCAAAATTACGTGACATCTAAATTCCATAACATGGTATTGGAAAAGGTGATGTATAGAATAGTTAGTGAAGCTTAGGATAACAAAAATAAGTTAATAGCATTGTCATTTTCCAATATAATGATATTGAACCAAATAAATAATAATTTATTGATCATCTAAATAATAATGACATTTAAATAAAACTTACATCTAGATTGTATTGAACTAAACACACCCTCAGTTTTATGATTCAGAGGGTTTGATTTCTCAGTTTTCAATTCATGATAAATTTCCTTTTAGGTTGGCAAGTTTTCTGCATATGATTTCATTCATGATTTTAAGCAGCTTTGTTGAGCGCTGGGTGATATGAGCACATGCGTATCACATTATAGCACAATTAATGACTTGCTGGAGTTTGATACCCTTGAGCTATGTACTGGATAATAGCATTATATGCAAAATTTAATAGCTAGTTGCAATTAGCTGCAGTATTAATGTAAATTATTCCTGAAAATCTTTTAGTTTCATGACAGTATCTTGATAGCTTTATGGGACTTGATGTGTTTATAGTCGTAAATGATGAATAATATTGTGTGCAGATATTGGAAATAAAGCCCTTAGTTCTGTTTTTAATATTATTCAGATTATTGCTCTTTGATCCATGTTTCTTGAGCACCTCTGCAGTCCAATATCAGGAAAGTCTGAAAGCCTCTGTTGGTGCTTCTAGGAGTTGAACAGATCAAAATTATGTATATTAATGGATGAGAAGCTGTTGTACATTCGTATTAACGAATATGAAGAATGTATGTTACACTAATACGGAGCCTTTGTTCTTTCATGCGGATTCCAATTGGTGCTTTGTCTCTCTATTTTGAGTTCAATCATTCAGCTCTGTGTGCTTATTTGTTTTTTTAACTTTTAAGTTTTCGTCCATTGATTCTGCGTGAATGCTATGAACTAGATGGTAGAAAAAATTCAAATCACCTCTTGTTTGGACAACTAGCCTTGAAACTTTTCAATAAAAATCGAAGGCTTGTGAAAGTAGTGATGCAGATGCTTGGTGAATGACTCAGAGGATGTAGAAATATACCTGGACACACTATCTTTTGGAATGTAAGTTTTTTGGATTGTAACTGAATCTTGCAATGTTGTTTGTAATTCTTTTGATCCAATTTCACCATCGTACCCATAAATTGCTGAGGATAGGCATTCATCAATTGCCTCCAATTCGTGTAACATGGTACAAAATAGGGAAGAAAAGATGTATTGTAGTCTAATATTGAATTCGCTTTTCTTATAGGTAAGCAACATATAAACATTGGCAATCTTCACTGGCAATTTTTATCTTTGTTTAGGTAGCTTTATTACTCAGTGTACGTTATCTGGTCAGATGTTTAATGTATCCACGAATCACGTTTATTAACATTTTTTATTTGCAAAATAACCAAAACTGTATACCCAATTTCATGATTTCTGCTTAGCATAAGTCGTTACATCAAGATGGCACTTCCCCTGACAAACCTGTATAAGTTGTATTTTTGAAATTTACCCATTTTATGCTGCTAATGGTAATCTGATTTGTGACAGCTTGTTCCTGAAATTGTTGTGGTTATCTCTAATTTAATGTTCCTCCAATGTTGAATGTGCTTTTGAAGACGGAATATTTGCTATTAACTTTTTTCAGGGATCTTTTAGTAGCACAGGGCTGATTGTATCCTCAAAGCTTCCAAGGTTTTCAGACATGTATACTCTTACAATAGCTAGTGCAGATCCAAAGTCCATTTCTGCGAACAAACAAGTGCAACTCTCCAAGAGTGTCACAAAATGGTTAGTTCCTGTATCAGTATCAATTCTGTGATTTAAGGCTTTAACTTCCTGTTTCCTGTTAACAAGTTGAGTTCGAGTGAGTTGGCCCCAACTCTAACTCTAACTCTAACTATTCGAGTTTGAGTTGAGTTTGCTTTGAGTCGAGTAAAATCTTTGGGTTCAAGTCGATTATCGAGTTGAATTGAGCTTTATTTTTTATTTTATTTTAGGTAAATTACATTCAGGTCCTTGAGCTTAAGGTATAATATCACGCAAGTCTATGGTTTTAAAAATTTAACATCTGAGTCCCTGACTTTTGAATATAATTATCAATTTGGTTCTTTTATAATTTTTATTATTAAAATTTTATAAAATCCCCAAATTACCCTCTTCCCCCCTTCTCTTCCCCTCCCTCTCTCCCTCCCTTCCACTGCATAGGCGGGCTATCTCTCTCCCTCTTTGCTCTATCTCTCTCACCTTCCCTCTCTGTTGTATCTCACTTTGCGCTCTCTCTCTCTCTACGTGTGATCGCGTGTTGGAAGGAGAGAGGGGGCGAGGTCGAGCGGTGCAGCCTCAACGCCTCCTCCACTGACTTGTGTAGTTAGGAGGGGGAGAGAGAGGGGAGACAGGAGGATAATCTGGTGATTTATAAAATTTTAACAATAAAAAAATTATAAAATGACTCAATTGATAAACATATTAAAAGTTAGGAACCTAGATGTTAAATTTTTAAAATTATAGACTTGCGTGATATTATGCCTTAAATTCAGGAATTTGGATGCAATTTACCCTTTATTTTAATATATAATATGTATTTTTATATTTTAACCTCTTGAATATATATTCTCTAAAATATATTTATACATGAAATATCTTAAATACACATTTTCTCTCTTAAATACATATTAGAAAAGCATAAATACATATCAAAATATACATATCGAGTTTATTGTGAGTTGAGTCAATTTTATTTCGAATGAGTTGATTTTGAGTCAAGTGAAAATCGAGTTGAGTTTATGTTGAGTAAAATGTGAGCGAGTTTTGAGTTTCGAACAAAATTAACATCTCTTGAGACTATCTACATCTTTTTTAAATTGGAGCATTTACATACGTGCCATACAAAACTCTTAATGTCATACTTTTATTCAAATACATGTTACCCTATAGTTCAAATTTTGTTAAGAGGGTGATATGTAGGTAATATTCAAAGTTTTTTATGACATGTAGATAATTATCTCTTTTAAATTACACTGGGAGAGATGTTTATTTTGGAATTTCCAAAGCGAATGCTTACCTCAACATGTTGAAAATTATTTGAATAGTAAATTTACAAGAATATATGTTAAGCTAAAACTATGACATATAATTATAAATTGAAATGATTGAAGAAGAATAATTTATAGCTCTTCTCTTGTAGTTCTTGTGGCATTAGACCAATCTGCTAGCATTTGGGTGGGTTTGAAATTATGCATTCATATTAGGGTTTATAATTCGCTAAGTTGCTGAGGAGTGGAGTTTGAAGAGTTTGGGTAGACACGAATTTAACTAGAAATCCTGCAATAGGGTTTAGTTAGTTGATTTCAAGTCTGATTTAAAAATACAATAAAAAAAGTTTGACTTAAAAATCAAGTTAAGTTACACACGGTAATGCTTTTGTTTTTACAAGTTGCAGCAGTGAAAAGATTATTGTGTTCGATTGAACCATTCGGCCGGCCAATGGGTGGACGCCATTCAATACCGGGCGGGCCTATTGCTAATGTGGCGGCCTCCTATTGGCCAGCCAAATATTCGTCTAGCTGAACCCAATAATTGTTCGCAGCATTGGGGTGGAGGCAGGGTTAGGGGAGTGGAGCTGTAGCCTTGTGGTTGGGGAGGGCTGAGGGTTGGAAGAAGTCAAAATTGCTTATCTAAAGTAAAATAATGAAAAAGTTATTAGACATGATTTTAATAGGAAAATTGCATATTGGTTCCTGAGGTTTGATTGTTGCATTTTGGTTCAAAGTTTTTGAATGTTGCTGTTATGTCATTGCATTTTGGTTAATATAAAAATGATATATTTAAATGTTAAACACTATAACGTGGAGTTTTCTATTTTTTTTGTTGTATTTTAAAATTTGAAGTTACACATGAAAGGTAAAACAGTAATTCTATCGAGGTGTTTTACTAGTTAGTATCAACTAGATTGGAGGTATCTTAATGATCTAAGTGTCTCTTTTCAAAAAAAGAAGTGCAATGACAATTGAACCTTAGGGACCTCTGTTAGCAATGTACCCTTTATAATATTAGCTTATTATTTTAAATTATTATTCTGTAAAAAATGTGTTTCTACTTAACTTGAAATTGGTTTTGATTGAGTTAGCTTTTTCTTAAGCTTGACAAGTCAGGATGGCTCGAAACTTACCTCAAAATTACTTGATTCGATTATGAGTTGTTTAAAAAATCAAGATAGTTTTGAGTTTCAATTATTTTTGACGATCGCTGACTCTCCCCGACTGCTACTTGTTGTTGTCGTCAGATAATCTGACCATTTTGTAAGCAGTACATTTCATGATTTTTTGTCCTTTCAAATGCCATAGGTTCACGAAGGATGGGATCCTTGTGGAGGGACTGTTCTGGAAGGATGTTGAGAAGCTGATTGACGACTACAATGGAGAGAGGAAGAACAAGTGAGTCAAAGACATTTCATGCACAGATGAAGCTATCTTTTTAATGTTGTTAACTGCTGCTATTCTCCAAATTTCCCTTGCAACATTTATGGTACGCCATCTTGAGCTATATTTTGATTTAAGAACCTGATGCTACATTATTCCAAATCAAGAGTTTTAAGAAACAGACATTAGGATTTTGCATCTGTTGATATCTTATGCCCCGTGATGATGGGCATCTAAGTTTGAAATTTTAATTCATTTGTGTTATTTCTAGCATTTAAGATTTGTTCAACTGAGATGTAGATGCTAATGTGAATTAGTCCAACTAAGTGAATTGCATTAGGAGTGATTAAATTAAGGATTGAGTCCACATTTGTTTGGCTATTTCCTTCATTGATGTCTGTAGAAGTCTATATATAAAAGTGAGGGAATGTAAATCACGACCTCAAATAGAGGGAGAGGAATATCAAACATGTAGAGGGAAAGAAAGATAAAAAAATGCTTCTCTATAGGATCATGTTTACTGAAATACAATGATAACTAATCTGGAACTAAAGTTCTAACTATTACGAAATTAATGTTTGGTTTGAGGTGTCACACGATTCTTGACGCTGAGGCAATTGTACGTGAAATCCCAAGAGTCATGGCCTAATAAGTGTTGGAATAATAGTACTTTGATAATTGTGTTCTAAACCTCATTTATTGCAAAATATTCTGCATATATTTCTAATTTTGTACTTGAAGTTATTAGTTATATCTTATCTTTTTTTATTTAATTGTGCACATTTGAAAATCACCACCATTCAGACTAATTGTTTAGATCTCACCTTTTGAAAGTACGAAACTTTTGTTCGCTATGTTGGAGTTTTGCATGCTATTAGACCCCTGAAGTTGAATCGTGATTTTAATAGGTTCATTTGCATGGAAAGAGAATAATAACTTATTTGATAGCAAGAAGCAAATACAATAAGTGGAGTTTTTCTTAGTCCAGTGGGAGGGAGTTTACCCGGAACTAGGATGTCTCGGGTTCAAATTCACACCATTATAATTCCCAATTAGGGGGAATTGTGGCGTTTGGAAAACGAATAAGAAAAAAGAAGCAAACAAAATATAGGAATTCTTTGAGCATAAAGTAGCTATAGAAACAGAAAGCAATGCTCTAAGCAAAGGATCTGTTTGCAAATAGTTCCTTTAAGGATATCAATGTTTAATGCTGCTTTATGCCCACAAGCCGCAATGATCCTATTTAACTTCGTTGAAAGTAATTAGTTTCTTTGGAGTCAGGATTTGGCGACATCCTCGGCTTTTCTGGAACTTGTTTAGATCAGTTTTTAATTGAGCAGCTGGCAGTGAAACGAGGATGAATAGCAATGCAAGGAAGAAGTCGAGAAGTTGATTGGCTATGGATCATCTTTAAATCTGTGGTGATGTCTCATGGTTTCATCACTCATCTTTGTGAAAATATTCGAGGGCAAAAACGTTAAGTTGTCTTCAAAAGAGTTTTCCTTTTAACTAGGATTTCTCCGTGCATGTCGGGTCTTTAGACCTTCTTCCTTAGGACTTGTTCACGAGCTTTATCCTCGCAGCTTTTTCTTCAAGATCCTCGTGGCTTCCTCCTAGAGAAAAACACTTTTCTGTGTCCTTGTTTTGAGAATCTTTCATCTTTTGTGCTAGAATTCTTTGGTCCCTCATTGGGTTGTCATTTTTTTGTGCTCGAGATTGCCTTCTTTCACGAGCATTTCTTCGCCATTTTTTTTTGATATTCGCCTTTCGACTACTGTAATGGGTTGTTTAGATAAATTTGTATGAATATGCATGTTGGTCTGCCAAATTTGAATAATTGCATGTACATTTTGAATTATAATAATAATAAATAAAATTATTTAATCATTCAATATAAATTTTAATATAAAAAATAATTTTTAATAAAAATATTAATTTTATTTTATATTTTAAATTAAATATTTAATTTTAGTATTTTGATTTAGAACGTAAAATAAAATTATTAAGTATGTGAAATAAAATAATATTTTTTTATATTAAAATTTATATAAAATAATTAAAAAAATTATTTATTATTATTATTTTTTAAATTAATATTTGGTTCTTGCGGCAAACAGGTCTAAGAATGTATGTTTAAATAGAATTTTATTGACAAAATGACTTGGTTTTGATTGTCCAAGTTAAACTTTTCTTTTCGTACTTGAAAGAAAAAAAATTGAACATATTAATTCCCTATGATAATAGAGAGATGGAACAAAAAGATTAGTGTTTCAAATATTCTGAAATTTACAAATTTTGCAATTTGTTTGTCATGAAATTTGATTAGGATTGACATCTGCACAAAAACAATTTTATTTTCATCTCTTAAATTATAAAAACAATTTTATTTCATATTTTATGTTCAACATATATTTTAATATAGTTTATATTTATATATTATATATATTTTATTATAACAAATTAATTTTATTTCACATTAAACACTTTTATCTATATGTAACAAAACTTTTATACCGTATCTATGCTTCAGATATTTGCAAGTAAAATTGAATCCTCAATATATGACTAATAGCATATTTATTTCTATAATTTGTTTTAAAATGATATTTCCTTTATTTTAGCAGACGTGATGGATAAAGGAGAGTAACAAGAGCTAACTTGTTTGAACAATAAACTTATTTAATGCTCACTAAATATATTTGGATATGCACAAGCTTATTAATCATTAGTAATTAAATATATTTTAGAAATATTATCATATTTTATTTGTGTTGACTTAGGATGTAGGGGATTCCAAGAAACATAAAAAAAAAAGAGTTCGAGAGGCGGCGACGCGCAGATTGTTGAGCCTGATGATTAAAAAAGCGCAGCTGAGGAATCATCGTCATCGATGTTAGCAGGAATGATCCTTGATCGTCGTGGACGATGTTGGGTCGAACTCTTATGGTCGAGATTGGAGACTTGCGAGAATAAGAGCATTAAAATAAAGAGTTAGTGCCACCTGGGAGCCATGTGTATGACTGGAATGCAGTGCTGGAACTACACGTTAACAGTTTATGTGCCATACCAAATTAAATTAAGCATATTAAGATGATTACAGTGACATTTTTCTATAGAATATTACTTATAGTTGGTAATATATGATTCATTTGTTTAATAATAATTAAAATAAAACTAAGATGATAATATTTGTCTTAAAAATTGAGTATGATGTAAAAAAAGAGTACTTACTATCTTGAAAAAAATGCATATATGAAATATTATTGTTATAATTTTATGATGTGTAAATGTGAAATAAAGATATTTTTATTTAAAATTTATGTAAAATATGAATATTATTTGTATTTGTATAGATAGTGACCAGGCATATTAAATTTAATTTAAGTAAATCGTATTTAATTTAACTTACTAAAACTACTAATTTTTCACAAAAAAAATACATGTTTGGAATATTTGTGCTGCTGATATTAGTCAGAGAAAGCAAGATACTCTCAAATTTATATTAAATAGTTAAATTTTAATATAATATTTTAAATATGATATTTTTTGACACATGTGACATGCATTGTAGTTAAAACTACTAATTTTTAATATTTTTAAATTAGAGACACTTATGTTGTTATTGTTATTATTATTATTATTATTATTATTAATTGTATTCTGTTTTTTTTAACATACAAATTAGTTCAAATAATTGAATTTAAAGAATAATTTCATCTGAGCTCTTACAAAGTATAAGATTGATTTCTTATAAATTCATAAAAATAAAAAAATATCAATTGAATCTCTCTTGCACAAAATATTTTTATATGTTTTTTTTGATGAATTTTATTAAATTTCACTATTAATCTATTTTTTTAAAAAAATATATATTTAAGTTTTGAAAAAATATTGAAGTTTTTCGATTGCTGCTACAATATTAATTTTTTGTTTTTTCTCTACATCTTAAATTATAATAATAAAATTTAAAGCTTAAGTATTATTTTTAATTTTTAAAATTCATTTTATCAAGTAAACTTAATATAATTTATCAAAAATAAAATTCACAAGAAAAATATTTTGGTGAGAAAAACTTAGATGATATCTTTTTATTTTTATATGCTTTAATTAAATTGAGTATCCACCTCAAAAAAACTAGATTTGTTTTTTAAAAAAATCAAGAGCCTAATTTGAAGTCACTTTGGGATATACAAAAATATGAAGATTGATAATTAAATATTTAATATAGAAATAGAAAAACAATTATTATAAAAAAATTGTTATATATATTCATAAACAGGAAAATTATATTTTTGTCGCATTCAAATGTAAAAATAATAAAAGAGAATGATGTTATATAATTAGATTGAAATATAATTTATTAATAATAACTAGTACATTCAATAATAACAATTAGTCATTATAAAGTCCCAAGATTCGAATGCTAAAGATAAAGAATTGTGATATCCAATTTATAATTAATATAAATTTTATCAAATAAATATGACATAAATATTTTATAAATAGTATAAGGTAAAATTTGAACTCAGTATTTAATATTTAATATTTTTTTTTGAAAAAATATATATAAAATAAAATAAAATGAGTTATATTAAAAATTATGTTAAATATTAAATAAAATTATTATTAATATTAAAATTTTTTAAGAATAATATATAAAATAATTTTAAAAAAATAAAATAAAATTTTTAGTTGTACCCCGGGCCTTTGTATGTAATTTCTCCAGAATAATTGAGCAACCGATTTTTACCATTTTAATTTTTAACTGCAGTCTACAGGGTCTAAAAAAATCACTGCATATTGAGCAAAAACAAAAAAAAAAAAAAAAAAAAAAATCAGTGCATACGGCTGTTGACGTACTTCTCGACGACGGCGCCTCCAACTCGCCTGATCCCCAACAAGAAGTGAGAGGAAGAGGTGGGTTTGCGGGCGACGGAGGAGGCGTCTATCTTCTCTTCACTCGAAGGTGACCGTCGATTCTCTCTTCAAATCAGTTGTCTTCTGGGCTCGGCGAGATCGAGTTGGATGATTTATCTTCCTGAAAAAGAGTTTGTCCAGTCTGGCTAGGGTTTCCTTTCTTCGCGTTGAATGATCTTTGAGAAGTGGTGCTTTATTTGATCGCTTCTCTACCCGAGAGGTTTCGTAGTTAATGGAGATGTGATTCTTCTGAATGCTTGAGATTGGATTTCTTGCTTGAGATTGGATTTCTTGCTTGCGTGGGTTAATGGTTGCTTTTCTTTTTAACTTGTCCAGGGTTTGTGCTTTATAAAAAATGTTCTTTTGATTTTTTTCAAAGAAACATATGATGGGTACTCAGAAAATTGTCCATTCTGGCTAGGGTTTCCTTTCTTTTCGTCGCATGATCTTTGAGAAGTTGTGCTTTATTGATCGCTTCGCTACCCGAGAGGCTTCGTTATTAATGGAAAATCTGTTGTGAATGCTTGAAGTTTGATTGCTTTCTTGTGTGTGGTAATGCTTGCATTTCTTTTTAACTTGCCTAGGGCTTGTGCTTTGAAAAAAAATGTTCTTTTGATTTTTTTCAGAGAAACACGTGATGGATACTCAGAAAATAATAGAGCTACTAAATATTTGGTATCAGATGGCATTTTATGGGTAAGTAAATAAAAAAGAGAGAGGGAAGGAGGGAGGGACTGACAATTAACATCTCTTATGAGTGGAAACATTTTGGATTGTGAACCTAGCATTTCCCGTGTTTTTTATATAAAAGTTTTCTCCCCTTTAATTCCTTCTAAAGTATGAAGAAACTTGGATAAAGAATGAAGATGGCATGCAGGTAAGCTTGAAGAAACCGCACTTGGGATAGAAGGATAATTAAAAATATCATGTCATATTCTCCTTTTTGACAATGGTGTTTTATTTATTGGCCTCCATGCACTTATTGTCATTTGGATGATACCTGATACTTTTTATAACAAATTTCTAAAGAATGTTCACTCAAGGTGCTATCTTAGCTCAGGAAAGCAACTTTCAGTCCTTTATTTAACATCTCAACCAAGAAAGATGTTTTTTTAAAATAGTGTGTGCTTGTGTGATCCTGTGATCTTAGAATGAGCTGATGGATTTAAGCTATGAAATGTAATACAAGATCATGTGTAAGTACTTAGTAATTTGAGCATAGTACCAGGTGAACTTTTTGGGGAAGTTATAATTGTGTGTAGAATTTTGTAAGTGACACTAAAGTTATAGTATTTAGAATTTATTTGTATGCTCGTCCATCTTTCTCGTGCATCATGCTTACTACTTTTTTTTTTTAAATCAGAAAATAATCTTGCTATACATGTTCTACCATAATGAGGCTCATACTAAATTATTTAACAATTAAAGGATACCATAATAACAATGCAAAAAAGTCAAAGTTGATAGAACTGGAAGTTTTTATTTGTTTTTCTCATGATATATCTATATTGTAATAGCATTGTTTACATCAGTTTGTTCTAAGCTGATGCACACTTAACAGGTTAGGGTGGCATGGTAGTGCATTTACATATTGCTTTTAAGCTATGTGATGTTATTTTATACTGGTATTGTGTGCTTGCATGCCAATTTGGGATTTTGGGCAGGCAACAAGTTGATCTTGATAGAGTTTGAGTTGCCTCAAACTTAATTTGAAAAAATTAAGTTGAATTCGAACTCGACTTGAAAGAGGTTGATTTTGAATCCAGAGATCAAGCCAACTCAAATCCATCTTTCATTGAGTATCCTAGGTCCTTCATGTGCTGTCCATGCCTCCATAACAATGCCTCCACAAGGAGAGAACTAAGAAGAGTCAAGCGTTGATCATGATGAAGTCGACCAGTTGACCATGCCATGGACCAACTTTTGTGTTGGGCCTTGCCACTGAGTCCACACATTGATCATGTTGGGCATTAGCACAAAGCAATCAGCGTATGTTGTGTTGAAATTGTTGGATTTCCGACGTTATGAATAGATTGTAATAAGCGTGTCAGCATCAACAAAAGGACATCAATGTATAATATTGTTCATATGAGCTAGTTTCATCAGTTGTCAACTAAGGAACAACTGACGATGAGGTTGAGTGCGACCTTGGCCAAACCAATGTCAAAAGTATTGATGTATGGGAGTTGTGGGAAGTTAATCTGTGGGGGTCAACATTTAAGTCTCAAGGAAGGGCTTAAAAGTAATTGGTGCCTCTAGCAGTCTAGTTTCTATTGAAATTCAGTGCAATTTAGCATTTTTGTTGCCCATTTGGGAACACTAAGTCTCTAAGGTTGGCCATTGCCATTTCCATTGTTAAATAACAATAATCTTTGATAACCTCCAATTAGCAGACAAATTCAAGATCAGCAAATCAATTCCAAGTCATACAGAGTCAGGGTGGTTACTAGGTCGGACTGGTTCCAGGTTCGGTTGGACCCGGAACTGGTCCGGTCCGATTCCGAATCTGGTCTGGAACTGGTTAGCTTAGTTTGGATCCGGTCCGAATCCATATATTTGGGTCCGGTCGGGTCAATCGGGTAAAATAATTGGGTCAGGTCGGATCGGATCAATCGGATAAATTAATTTAAAAATATATTTTTTAATGTATTTTATAAATTTTTTTTATATTTTGTAATATTTCTGAAAAACATTAACATAAAAAATTCTAAAAAATATTATGAATATTAATGAAAATATTTAAAAAAAAAATTACAGTTCGTACAAATATTTCACATCACAAAAAAAATTATTCGTCGTAATTACAAAAAGTTCTTCTCGAATACTTCTCGTCTTCTGAACTACTATCCTTAAATTCTTTCACAAAATTATACTATTTATTTTGTGACTCAGCAATAAACCAATCCTGTAGACAGGTAAGCATGCAAAGGGTTGCAAGAGACAAACTACTTCTGTAGTCTCCTATTATTCTTCCTGTGATGGAAAAGGCTTATTCAGAAGCCACAATTGAAGCTTGTGCTGCTAGAATATCTCATGCCAAAGCAGATAGAATGAGATATTGCTTTGATGAGCTTTTCCACCACTCCAATAAGCTTATATCATCATTAAATTTCTCCCCGAAATGTAAATAGAACTACAACTCGTTCAAATTTGTAGGTGCTTAACTCGCTAGAAGTTGCTCTTCGTTTCTCTATAATAAGAGATCTTTTTGTCGTCGCCGACCTAAGATTGTTGAAAATATCAGGCTTGTTTTGTGTTCCTGTTTATATCTCCACACGTTGCACGTTCTTGCTCGCAACCTGCTCACTATAATAAAGAGAAAATAACTCTTAAAGAGTTGTAAAAATTGATGCTTTTTCGGCATCAGTATTACTCCCCAAGAAATCAGAATATTCCGCGTAAAAATTTTCAATAGCTTCGGTTTCTTGACGAGGATCAAGCATAACAGCTATTGAATATAAAAGTAAAATTTTTTCTCAGTATTTTTTAAATTTTAGTTCTATGTCAGGAATAAAAGTTTCAAGAATTGGATCTGATCTATACTCTAAAATTTTTTGAAACATTTGAAAAACATAGGGTAAAAAAATAGGCGAAGTCGGATAATAACAACCTGAAAAGCTTTCAGTAGATTCTTTAAAAATAGACAATAATTCGATAATATTTTTTAAAAAAATTCAATCATAAGATCATAATTGAAGATCATGATTAAGTGTATATGAATTGTAAAAAGCAGTTAGCAAATCTTCGTATGGTAAAAGTGATTTGAATAAACGATGAAGTGAATTCTGTCTAGTTTGTACAGGTAATGAAAATTTTACAAAATTTTTTCCGGCACTTACATAAACACGTTTCCATTCACGCCTAACGTTTGAATTTAAACGAATCCATTTTGCAGCATGCTTAAATTTATCGATAATTAAATGTTCAGAATTAAAAACACTAGAAATACATAAATTTACGATATGACATGCACATTTAATATGAAATAGAGAACCATAAAGCGGAGGTTTTAAAAATTGCTGCAAAAAATTAATTACAGAATTATTATTTGAGGCATTATTCAAAATAATAGAAAAATTTTATTCTCCATACTCTAAATTTTACAAACATTACAAATAAAAGAAAAAATGATTGAACTTGTATGAGCTTCATCTAATATATCTAAAGATAATGTCTGTTTCTGCATTTCCCACTATTTATCGATCAATGACAAGTAACAATTAAGTAACTCGCGCCACTAATGCTAGTCTAAATATCGGATGTTAAACCAACCCTACAACTAATATTACTTAGGTGTTGAATAAGACATTTTTTATATTCTTCGTATTGACATACAATCTTTTTTAACTGTATGCCTAGAAATACGGTGATATTGAGGTTGTAAATATTGAATAATATATTTTAAAAATTCCTCATTTTCACATATTATAAATAGTTGTTTGGTTCGTACAATAAATCGATCTAAACCTCTACGTGCCTTATCATTTTTAAAAGACCATGACATAGTTCCACTCTGAGGATTCAGTTGTGTTTGAGTTGACTCTATAGTAGTAGGTTGACATGTTCTTTCATCAAACTTATAAAATCTAACTAGATGTTTCTTAAATATACCAGTTTCACCACCAGTACCGCATTGTTTGTATGAGTAACAAATTTTATAAATAGCAACTTATTCGAGTCTCTCCGAATTGCTATTAGGTTTAATTTGTAATTCAAAAAATTCACATACCTTACTGGTTTCGTCCGATATTTGTTAGAGACACTTGAAGATTGAGTTGACGGGCCAGTCTCGGTGTCAACATCTCCACTTGCCTCAGGATCATGTTCGGTAGATAGGTCGACATCAGGTTCTGAAATTTCGTCAAAGTTCTCACCAAGTGCAGGAAGACGATCAAGTTCTGGAACGTAATTCGGATCCACATTCTGTTGGCGACTTGAGGAAAGAACGCTAGAGAATCGACGTTGGGAAGCCATTAAAATGTATTTGCAGAATTTTTTACAAAGTAGAAGAGCAGAAAAATTTGATGAAAATTGTAGAATTTTTTTTCATAAATTTTTACTATTTATAGAGAGTTCAATATATGTTAAAAAGTCTAAAATAACTTTAAAATAGTCATTTTAGAGTTTAAAACGGTCATTTGACTGTTGTTGGGAGCAGAAACGATCAAATGATCGTTCCATTATAAAAAAAAATAATAAATTTTATTTTATTTTTAAATATATACAATGCAATTGGCAGCATTAATACTGCCATCTGCCACTGCTGGCGTTGCCCCCAATATTTTTATTTTTTTTTTAAATTTGGAACCGGATCGCCGGAACCGGTTTGGTTCCGAACTGGATAACCGGTTCTGCACTTGGAGAACCAGTCCGGACCGGTTCTGCGGTCCTGTCCGGTTCAACCGGTTCTGGACTGAACCGGTTCTTACTGGACCAATTTTGGGTCGAACTGGTCCAATAAGCAGCCTTAATACAGAGTTTGGCCCATATCTTCGCAGTGGCACGATAGGAAATCTCGCACTTTTAGAGCCATAAATTTCCAAGCTTGATTGTTGCTTTGGTTGATTCTACACTTTAAAATGCTTTTATTTTGAAAGAAGTTAGGGGGAGGTTAGGACTCACGATATATGCTTTTATTTTGAAAGAAGAAAGAGCTTCATGGCATTGTTGAATCCTCATCTTCTCTTTAACATCCTTTCCGATCAACCTTAGTTGAAAAAAAATGCAAGAGAAAGCTGAGATACTTTGTTTAGCTGAAGTGTAGACGAAGGGGTCAAGAAGGATCTCGGTCAGTATCACCTCGATTGCTCTCCTAATGATTCTAAAGCCATCGACAAATCAAACGGATGATCGTGCGTGAATGAGAGAAAGAACTTTCAAACAACTTCTATGCACCACACAAGTTCTTGGCTTGCATTGTGTCCCTTTTCCTCAAGTTGAAATGAATTGTGACCCGTCTTGAAATTTAGCAAACATAAAGCAAACCTATATTGATGTGTGCCTCTTTCTTACTGTCCTCTATGGAAGAGAGGGCTGAGGGGGTTGATGTGGAGATGTCAACCTACAAGTGAGAGTGACTGGGAAGTTGAGAAAGGAAATAAATTAATTAATTAGAGGGGAAGTTGAGCAGCCGACTATTAGCCTGGGAATAGAGAAGAGGTTGTGCCTGTGGGTGTGGGAGGTTAAAGAGGAAGTTGGGGGTGTGAAAATGGTAATGACGAAGGAAGAGATAGTTCAAGAGTTTCAAATTCATGTTCTTTGTATCACAATAAAGTACTTTTACTAAACAACGGGTTTTAGATGTCAAAAATTTTCATAGTTATTATATGCATTTTCAATCAGCTTGATATAGATTTCAAGCAAATCAGAATTGTCATGAACAAGTTAGGGATACGACTTGAAACTAAAATTAAAATGTTTTGCTTCTTTTTTAAGTTGGATCAAAAATATGAGCAACGATTGAGATTCAATTAATTTTAAAGAAATGAAAGGGAAAAAGCATTGTGTTAATACCTTTTAGTTTTAACAGCTTCCATGACTCTTTAACTTTTAAATTGACAATTTTAGTCCAGTACTGACTCATACAACTTTTTTCTTTTTTCATGAATCATTTGGGGTCTATCTAGCTTGTAATGGAGTTAAACGTGATTATATTATATTTTAAGCTGATCGGTGCTAAAATGATGTATTTTTCGTTTGTGATTGTAGTGATTAATGCTAAGGATTCATCACTAGATTCATTACAATTGTTTCTTATTCCTTTCTTCACTTTTTAATTTGCCATTAGTTTATTGTACTCAAGTTGCCATTGGAATTTATCATCATTCATCAGGTTAAATAGATTATGGAAGATGGAGCAATGATGATTGATCTGCAAACTTCTATGGCAGAGATTGAATCGAAGCAAGAGTTGGAGAGTTTCCAATCTCAAGTTGATGCACTGCGGGAGAAGCTTCAGGATTTGAAAATCGACATTCAGTGGTCTGAAAATGTCACTAAGATGGAGCTAGAGCTTTTTTGGTGTAAAGTTGGATCTATTTCAACGATTCTGACTTATCTAAAATCAAAGGCAAGAAATATGGCCGTGATGCATTTAGCCCACTGCACGAAACATGATGAATTGAAGTTTATAAGCGAACATAGCACAGTCTCAACTGATTGTTCCAAGGATGCTAATACTTGTGGCTTGGGAGGTTCAGCTGAAGCAGCTCTATTATCAAGTGATACTAATCTTGGAATGCTTGCTGCTAGTAGTTGTTCATATATTGGCAAATTGCTTAAATCCTTTTGCACGTTCACAGATATTATGGAGTCACTTATTAAAAGGGTTGTTATAGCAGAAGCTAAAGTTGATTGTGAGAAAGAAAAAGTAAATTTAGGATTGATAGAAATAAGGAGGAAGGCACTCCAGATTGAGAAGATGTCAGCGAAAGTCAAGGAGATTGAAACCTTTGCGGCATCTACAATTGATAAATTGAATGAGATGAGGCAAGAAGTTGAACGCATGGTGCATGAAACATACATACAGAAGCAACATGCTGCAGAAAATGAGCTAGAGCTTTCTCGTGTGAAGCAAGATTTTCAATTGCTGAAATCCTCCGTCAATGATCTCATAAGATCTAGAGAGGAAGCAGCGCTCTTGGAGAGCCAACTCCAAAAAAGGGAGATTGTTGATAGGTATCCTTATCTATGCTTTTGGATTGATCTACTAGCTTGTAGTTTTTCCTGCCTGACCTTATTACTATATGATTTCGTGCCACTGAGGTGTTTCAATGAGCCCATTAAGTCAGGTTGTCAATAACTCGAGTTCGAGCAAGTTTGGGTCAAGAAATTTGCTCAGACAATTACTCAATTAGAACTTGACTCGGACGCAGCTCAAACTTGAATGGTTTCAACTTTGAACCAACCCGATAGTCAATTTGAGTTGACCTGAAATAAATTTTTAAAGGAGAAAAAGATGAATTTGAAATGTGACAACCTTTTATGATTGAACCCAAGTCTATTTCTTTATGATCTTCACTTCACCATCATGCCGTATATTTGCTTATGGAATGTAAGATTGCAATTTGTATATATATAATAATAATTTCTAGTCAACATAAAACTGATTGAGTCATCCCTGACTTAAGTTTGAATAGAAATTTTTTTAAAGTCACAAATGATCTTGAAACTCACTCAAAATTATTCTAGTTGATTGTAATTCGAGTATTAACCGGCCAAGTTTTGAGTGGTTTTCGAATTTCATTTAGAATCGTGTGACCTTTACAGTAAGCATCACTATGTAGTTGTACTTCTAGAGGCCTCTGTATGTGAATGTGAGGGATCCAAGTCATGATGACAAAGGGAGAGATCCAAGGACTAGTAGTGACTTGTTATGTGATTTTTGACATGAGCTTGACTCAATTACACTTAGAGAGCATTGCTTCAAGAAGTGCTAAATGGAGAAGAAAATCACTTTGGCGTGTTTCGAGTGACTTTGTGAGTGGTCTTATAGTAAAAATCAAATTGCTTTGCTATACATTGCATAAATACTTGTAGATCTATATTTGAATTGAGAAAGGTTGCATTCTAGAAAAATTGACCTTTTCTTTCAAACTTCAGTTGTCAAAAGTTTTCTTGCTTGAAAGCATTGTCTGACAGAATGGGATCTCTGGAACAGGCTAGCGGAGAAGAATTCTAGGCTTGAGCATGAAAAGGTGCAGAAAGAGGCTGAAGTTCAGAAGATGATGGAAGAGAATGTGAAGTTAAGGAATTTATTAGACAAGAAAGAAGCTCAATTGCTGGCCATGAACGAACAGTGCAAGTTCATGGCATTGAATAAGTCTTGAATTTAGCTGGTAAGGAGCCTAAACTATTACTTTGTATACACTGCAATGTACTAGGAATCTATGATGTTGCGTTAGTAAACTTTGAAGTCCCTACACTGCCGTGTTTCTTGTTTGATAGGCTTCAGTAATTTTTTTGGTAGATACCACTTCAAAAACCTTTTTATTGTTATGTAGAAATTCTTTTTTTTTTTAAATGTTTCTGTATATTGGCATATTGAACTTGGGAGAAGGTTAAACTGGGATAACTAGGCGTCCACAATGCACATCATGAATTGAATAGTAAGAATGGGCATTCACAATTTGATTTGTTTGTGCTTGGTGTGAGAAACAAGGACCTCATGCATATATGTGTGTGTGAGAGGAAAAATTATTGGGTGCGCTGTGCGCATCGTTCGGACGCCCAATCAGAGGGCGCCACATGTGCCCGGACCCAGCTGTATGGCACACGTGGCGCCCTCTGATTGGGTTCTGGACAGTGCGCCGTCCGAACCCAATAACTTCTTGTGTGTGAGAGAGAGAGAGAGAGAGAGTTCAGTAGATTTGTTTCAAAATGTGGGGCGCACCGTCCGGAACCCAATAACTTCTCGTGTGTGAGAGAGAGAGAGAGAGAGTTCAGTAGATTTGTTTCAAAATGTTGGGAGAATGCTCAGTTCTGTGCGTACATGCCGACTATCATGCGCTAGTAGGGCAGTAAAACACCGAACTGAATGGAGCAGTTGTCTGTTTAAGTTCATGTTTATTTACAAAAATTGAGCTCGAACTTGTTCGTGCTTGGTTCGTGAACATAAAAATATGTTTGGGTTTAGTTTATGTGTGGGTTTAGTTCATGTTTAGTTCATGAACGAACTCACTAATTGGTTTGTGAATGAGCTCATATACATTTGAGTTCACAAATATGAAAACTAATTTATAGAATGTAATCTTAATTTCATACAATATTCTTGATTTGAAATTAAATTTTAGTTTTTATTAAAATTCCAACTGCGGATAAATTTAAGGCCCGCGAAAATCAGAGTTAGATTAATTCAATTAGATTATGTATTGTTAGTTTTAATCCCATAAAATAAATTCATTAGGCATCTGAATGAATCTTTTTTTGTTGTAAATTTTTGTTAGGTGTTTAGTTTTGATTATTCATAAAATACATAATTACAAAGAACTTGAGTTTTGATTCATGAAAAAAGTCTTCAAAATTTTTATCCAATCTTCAATTAGAGATAAAATTAATTAACTATATTAAAAATTATGTGTAATATAAAGTAAATTAGATGGTTATATTAGAATGGTATAAAATAAAATAATTTTTTGTAATAGAATTTATGAAAAATATAATATGTAATTTTTTTTTATTATTTTAAATAAAAATAAAAATTTTCAAGCTCTTGGTAATTTTCTCCATGGCCAAACGGATAAATGAAAATGCAAAGCGAAATTATATCTTACACTCTTTATTATTTTTCAAAAAGGCAAATAGAAATATTACGTTGATGATTTTTTAAAAATAGTCTATTTAATTAACTAATTAATAAAATCATTAACAAAATCACATTATCAAAAAAGTAATAAAAGGTCTATCTTTTAGGGCTTGTTTGGTTGGAGGATGAATTATGGTAAGGAAAGAGAAAATATTTTATTTTATAGAGTTGATGGGAAGGAAATTTATTTAAATATTAGGAGGTGTGTAGGATGTAAAATAAAGTTGATTTTAAGGTTGAAATTTGTGTTGGATGTGAAATAAAGTTGATTTTTAAGGTTGGAATTTGTGTTGGATGTGAAATAAAGTTATTAAAATTTATAATAAATTTAAAATATTATTAAGATATTTTTTTGCCCATTTTTGGCTTCATGCCAAACAAGGCCTTAGACGGCATGAGATTTGTGTCATTAAGAAATGAGATTTGTCATTAAGAAAAGTCATCGGTAACATGAGATTTTTTAAAATCTTATTTAGGCATTAATTAAAATTTGTAATCCTTATTTTATTTTATTTTAATTTTAGATCTTTATTTTAGATTTTAGGAGCTTAAGTGAAAATCTTAAAAAAATATCAACAACCCAAGCAACCTATGAGAAATTTTTAAAAATTATAAACCAAAATGCATTTATAAATAAACTGTAAAACTTATTAATGATTTGTCCATTTTTGTAAAATTGCTAAAGACTAAGCTAACAAAAACAAACAACTAAGTTTTTAATTCTCTAAAGTTAACAAATCTTAAATTTGTAAAATTATTCTTTATAATTTCTTATCGTACCTTTTTTAATCTTTTTTTTTATATATAAGTAAATTTAATAAACCAATTTTCTTTATTAGGAGTTTCAATTATCCTATGATTTATATATCCAAATTATTTAAATCAACACTCAAAACCATAGAATTTTCAACTTATTGCCATGATTCTATTCTGAATTCTTTTTAGTTGCAATTACATACATACCATTTTTAAAAAATTATAATTACATATTAATGTTACTCTACCAATATTACTATCACTAAACTATGATTAACTTAATTTAAACACTTATAGTAGAAACTGAGCCGGAGAACAACGACGCCTAGTAGCTGGCAGCAAAGCTTTGACGGTGTGGTTGCCAGAGATGGCCTACTAATAATTATGACAACAGATGATAATTGATAGTAACTAGATTACAACAGCGAGGTGCTCAGTAAAACGCTCATGGGACGATGCTTGGCAAATGACACTCTATAAATAAAATATTCTATGTATATTCTATTTATTTATTTTTTTAAGTGTTAGCCTGAATAGTATCTATATAATATTTAAAATTATAGAATAACACCAAGCATAAATAAATTTTAAAAAATATAATTTTACAATGTGATATGTATGCAGTTTTTCTTTTCTTTTTTCTTTTTCTTAATTTTGTGCAATCACATAAACTTGTATTTTCACCACCAACCAGAATAATACAAGAACAGGCAACATGTACATAAGTTTGGCAACATAGATCCTTCCTTTCATTTATTTGCTTGGATGTGAATAAAACCCATCAGATAAAAAAATATTGGCAAAAAGGCTGAAATTAATGGGGAATAGTGTGAACGATGATAATCATCAGGGTCGAGATTATAGTAAGTGCAGATATTCGAATTAAGCAAGCATCAGAAGTTCCATTCGGAAACTCACTGGAAGATGTATTCGGTTTGTATGCATTCGTCTGCGGCCGTGGAGCCGATGCCGTCGATGTACATGTGCCAAAGGTACCATTGGACTGCAACATTAACAAGAGATTAAAGCAAAGCTAGTAATTCTCAAAAATTTATCAAAAATATTTTCATTAATATTTAATATTTATTTTATATTATGCATAAATTTAAATATTAAAAATAATTTTGTTTTTTTTTTTCTTAAATATATTCCAGCTAAATGAAACACAGTCGTAAATATAGATAGAATCTCATCCAAAAAATAAATAAAAAAAAAAACTGTCCAAATAGGAACTATGGCTTTATATTTTCATGTATTCGTCCGATCAATGTTAGGGAAAAGTCCAAATTTTCGGCCTGATATAACTGAAAATTCAAGTAATAAATAATAAAATTATGAGCTTCAAGCTTAGGTGCTCCTAATAAAAAAACATGTTCTATTCCTGGTAGACAATTTTAATCCCATATAATGCCATGTAATCATAATGTAAAATTCACTTTATGAAATATTATTCAAGTTTTAATGCTATAATTGGCCTGGGCCATGCTTTTGTTGGGTATCAATACAAACAGAATATTGCATATAGATGTCGATTATATAAAAGAAAACAAGTAACGTGATAGTATTTTAATAACCATAAAAAGTGTCAAATATGTATAGAAAAATTTAAGTAGCATGTATGTAATTCCAATGTCCTAACTAATATTTAAATATTAAAAAATTTTAAAACAAAAACTTTACTATCAACTCTATATGAATACTGAAACTTGAGAATGAAATTTCAAAACTAGCAAAACTAAAATACTATAAACTACTC
Source organism: Apostasia shenzhenica (assembly GCA_002786265.1). Taxonomy (NCBI): domain Eukaryota; kingdom Viridiplantae; phylum Streptophyta; class Magnoliopsida; order Asparagales; family Orchidaceae; genus Apostasia; species Apostasia shenzhenica. The sequence continues at coordinate 1,638,286 of KZ453008.1, read as the reverse complement.
CCAAACCATAATCAAATTTTAAAGAGCAATACTTATATGCACCAATTTTACGAAGTGAATAACAAAATAAAAACATCTTAGTCGTACACATTACATTTTTAGTTATGGAAGAAGTAACTTTTTTTTTTGCATTTTTAAAATATAAATATGGTTATTAAAAAGCTATTCCAAATATATGATATCTTTTCTTATACAAGACCAAACATGTAATATCTTCTTCTTTTTTATTAGACAAAACATGTAGTATCGCATGGCAACAATTATAGAATTCAATTTATGCACTTAGGGGGCGTTTGGTTCAGTGTTATCTCAATGTTATGTTATATTATCTTTAGAAATTAATTGTTTGGTTTAATGGCATCTTTAAATAATATTATAATTAATTACAAAAATGCCATTACATGATGACATCTAGATGTCACTCCAAATTGGGCGACATCTCAAGATAACACCATCAATTTGTCATTATAATGCCAATAACTTCCAACTAAACAAAAATAATTTAGATAGCATTGATATTTTCTAATATCATAACATTGAACCAAACAAATGTCTATTGATGAATAACAATGACATTTAGATAACATGACATCTAAATAACATTGATATTGAGATAACACTGAACCAAATGCCCCCTTATTGCGCTTAAGTAATGCTTAATTTTAAAAACCATACTAGCAACCAAACATGACATCCAATGTATAGGCATGAAAGAAGATAAGTTCCATACCTTGCAATAAGCAATGTTATCACATCCACAGACCATGTGTCCATTCGCTATATCCAGTGCTTCTGGTGCTCCACCTCCATCACTTTCCTGAATCTCAACGGTAAGACTTAAGTTTTTTACAATGGTTTATTCAAACGTGTTTTGATTATCTGATACTGTTAAGGCTATTCCCTCACCATGTAGAAGTCGACAGCGACGAAATTAGGCCACCGTCTTCCTGACAGTCTATAACAAGTGTTGAGCATGCTCACAAGAGGAGTTGAATTCTCCTCACAGGCAGCTGTGCTGTTTGGACTATCAGGGAAATAGTTCATGAGAACAAGAGACTTTGATTTTGTGCTCATCGGAGATGATTCGGCTCTGTTAGGGCATGAGTCTTTCTTCATGCCATCATCACCATCTAAAAATGACGGCATAGTTAAAATAGCAAGAACAGGCAAAAAACACTATGATTAATATATTTGAGAGATTACATGCATTTTGATGCCTCTCGATTCACTAATTTGGTCCATACAATTTTGATAAAATCAATGAATTGTGAGTATTTGATCCATTCAACAATTGCTCTGTGTTTTCCTCCTAGTTCAGGACATTTTCATAATAAAAAAATCCCTGTTGGATGGATTTTGCTCAGAATTGTAAAAGGCCGACAAATTTGTAGGATGCATCAAAATGCTTATTTCATAAAAAGTGCATATCAATGTCACAATATGAAATCAAGAAAAAAAGGACCGAAATATAGGTAACCCAAAAATGGGACATAAATGCTTTTTCCCAAAGAAGAAAATCAGCACAATCATGTTTTATGAAATCTGGGCCAAAGTTATTACTTACATTGGTTTTCAACAACATAGTTCCACTCATAAGCTATTCCTTCAGAATCCTCCTTGTTCTTCTTGGAAGTGAAGACTAATAACCTCTGGTTTCTGTTGATCATATCACTGAGCAGAGGCCAGTCCCCTCCATTCTTGGGCATGTCTGACACCGGGAACCAGTATTTAGTGAGGCCGGATGCATTGAACACTTTGGTCAGGCCTTGAGGGGAAGTGACATAGTCCTCAATGAATATAGTGATGACTTCAGAAGGGTTTGCGTGGAGGAAGGTTTGGATCTCGTCCAACACATTGATGGCAGGTTGCTGATAAATTTCTATTTGTCAGTAATTGGCTTAAACCGTGTCTGTTAACTTGTTCAAATTTAAACTTGTTTAAATTAAATTTTAAGCTTTCATTTGGAAAGCTTTTACCAAGGGATTTGTATAATTTAGCATTAAGTTAAAAATTTTCATTTTTGAGAATAAAACTTTAAACTTGCAAACAAAGGATGATGGGTTCAAAGTTGCAGAAAAATTTACAAAAGCAGTGAAATTGTAGCAGTGGCCTCCGAAGGAGTGGCACAACCAGATGTCATTCTCAAAGTCATACATGTCGAGCATCAGTCCCCTTACACCATTCTGCAAACAAATCGACATATATTTGGTATCAGCTTGAGAAAAGCAAAAGGTGCATTACCTATTTGTCTCTGTATGAACTTATGAACAGATAATATATAGATGTAGTTGGGAGGCGCATATGCATCTTTGTTAAAGTCAACTTGACTAGCATGCTATACCTACTTTATTCATTAACTTGATAATCTTGAATTCTACTTATAATTTCAAAGTTCAATTGTTGGATGGCCTACTCAATTCATTTTTGCTACATAAAAGGATTATTATTGAGAGTATTGGAAACTCAGTAGTGTGCATTAGTTTAACAAGAAACGCATGTCCTAAATCAAAAGCATTTGTTTATACGCAATAATGAGATTATCATTAGGGAGGTAATACTTTTTAAGGGCCCAAGTTGAGCCCAATAGACACCAATCAACCAAAAACTTAGGCTAATAAATAAGAGCCAAAATTTTATATTAACATTTCAACTTGTGGTGGACTCATTAATATAGGACTATTATCAATTATTCTCATGTCATCATGTGTACTTAACAATGTTCCCCTCACATGAGAATCCAACCACACTCAATCTATTTTCTATCTATCAGACTGCCAATTAAGTACATGTCAACCAAGATCCTACCTCACACCACCAAGTACTACACTGTGAGATCATACTTTGTATCTCTTAACCATGATTGAAGAAACAAGAGCCACAAGAGCTAACTGTAGATCAATCGATCGCATCTACAATGTGTGTGTGTACCGGAGGGGGGCGGTCTAGAACACTACTCACAAGAAAAAAACTATGCAAAAGAAACTAGTTATTTAATTAGTAATAAAAAAATGCAAATGCAAAAGTAAAAGAATCATCACTGAAAAGCAAACAACAATATAACATGGTTTGGCATTATCCACTTTCTACATCCACCCCTAAGTTCTCACTAAAGACTCCCTTTACACTAGGTCACCAAGACTCTTTCCTCCAATAGATTTCTTATACCTTTTTGATGAAATTCTCCACTAGGTTTTAGTCACCTAGTAAGGCTAGTATCCTTCACTAAGAAGATTACCACAAAATGTACTAGAATCCTTCACCAAGAAGGTTCACACACCCCAATTACACTCTTTCCCCTCTATAACAACAACAACAATAACCAAGCCTTAATCCCATTAGGTGGGGTCGGCTACATGAATCATTTATTTTCATTACATTTTATCAATTAACAAATTCTTATCTAAGCCTAAATAACTAAGATCACTCCTTATAGTTTCTTCTCATGTCTTCTTTGGTCTCTTTCTTCCTCTTTGTACATAAACAAGATCTAATAACTCGAATTTTCTAACTGGAGCTTCAATCGGTCTACAATTTATATGTCCAAACCATCTAAGCCGACTTTCTCTAAGTTTATCCTCAATTGGTGCAACACCAACTTTCTTTCGGATATACTCATTTCTCATTTTATTCTTTCGTATATATCCACACATCCACCTTAGCATCCTCCTTTTTGCAATATTTATTTTATTTGTATGTTTTCTCTTTGCAGGCTAGCATTCAGCACCGTATATCATCGCTGGTCTTACTATAATTTTATAAAAATTACCCTTAAGTTTAAATGAAATTTTTTAACGCCCTAGGTTTAGCGCAATTTTCTAAAGGATCTATATCATAATTGATTCAATAAGTTTTACACTGGCTGTCGACTGCCTAATGCAACCCTCAGCGTTTCTTATCGAAGACTTGGGACCCAGCAACGGCGAGTTACTTCTCCCCGTTTGATATAAATTGAAAAGTGATATGCAAAAGATATACTTAAATCAAAAAGGTTGAACAAATTAGATACCAATTGTAACATAAGGAACAGACATATTTAAACATGCATCACTATCAAAGTAAATAGGACATAGATCTAAGCCTACATAAGGGAGGAACTACAACGATTAATCATGCAAAGATTAAAATATGATTTGTTATAAAAATTCAAAGAGCTACTCCTTAACCTTGACTAGATAAAAAAATAAAAATAAATAAGCATATAAAAAAATGTTATAATAAAAATTATACTAAAATACTTTAAGCACATGGCTAGTCAGTTTTGTGTATGTACTTATCAATTACAATGATCTTATTCTTCCATGCTTCTTCCTACAAGGAAATATTAAAATACTTGGTGCCCAAAAATATTTGGAACCACCAATGTAGTTAATAAGTGTTGAAGGACCGATGAGCATAATTTCTCTCAATGAGTGATGTATATGCAATAAATTTGTGAGAGGTGTATCCTAAACTAGTCCTATTATAAAATGTTTGCTTGTGACCTAGTATTATATAAGATTTTTGGTGCTATGATTAAACCGCCCTAAATCTTTATGAAGCTCTTCTACCATGTTCTTAAGTTCTAAATTTTCAATCTCCAATTCCTTAACCAGAGTGAATTCATAATTAAAGCTAGAGTCTCAAGGCATTGAGAGAATAGTAAACAAGGTGGATTTTGTTTCTAGTTCAAGTGAGGCAAATTCCTTTCGAAGTTGTTAGGTTTTTGCTCCGGAGACTCTTCTTTACAAATTCTAAATTGGTAAATGTGGATCTTTAATTTTGTTTTAGCAATGAGCGTGAAAGTAAAAAAAAAAAGAGAAGCGAAAGAAAAGAGACTCAACAATGTTATATGGAAAATTCAATTGCAAAAACCATGAGAGAATGTGAGTACAAAGATTAGAGTCTTAAGCTTTATGACAGTGTTAGAGAGCTCAGGATCTAATCCCTTGATCAGTACGGTTTACATATATTTATATGTGTGTTGGTTGGACCTCAACAGCCCCTAAATTGAATGAGAACACAATAAATGTTATTATTCGTTGTATAAGATCTTTAGTTAAAATCCCTAATAATAAATAACCATTTGATAGTAAAATTTTTTTTCAACACTAAAGTCTTTGATCATGACACGTCTTGATGTTGTCTCATCATGTGTACAATGATGATCCAAAAATGACTTTAAGATTAGTAATTATATTGAAATATCTATAAAATATGAAATAAAATTAAAATTTTATATTAGAGTTTATGTAAGATAAGAAATAAAATAAGTATAAATTATTAAAATTATGTTTAATTATAAAAATTCATAATTTTTAGTCATAACTATTTTTAACTATTGAGTCAAACGAAATTTATTTAGTTTGAAATAGTTGAAGATCCAACTAAAAAAAGCAAATTGATCTGACACTATCCTAAAATTAATATAATATTTTTTAGATTTATTTTTTTTTTTTTAAGAATTTTTTTGAGATTCAACATAACTAATTTGAGTATTGATATATATATATATATATATATATATATATGACAAAATGCTATCTTATTATTCAAAAAAATAATATAGCGTAACATAAATAGCCATAAGCTAACAGCTAATATGTAGTGAGCACCAACTTAAATTAGCAACAACACAGACTTACAGCCACCATTGGAAGTAATGGGAGACCTAGCAAAAGGCCAATAGTAGCTATAAGTTTCATGCTAACTCACATATGAATCATGTACTTAGGCATATCGTAAATATATTTTTTCAATTTTTATTTTATATACTTACACATATATAATGTAATGTAAATAGTGCGGTCAATTTTTAATGTACTATGCTATGGTAGACTAATTTTGTTAGGAGAGAGATATGTCCCTCTCCATGGATTTTGCAATATCCTCAAAGGGCATATTGGTTGACCTTTGCATTTTTTGTGCTATCTAAGGCCCTGTTTGGCAATAGACTAAAAATCATGGCTAAAATTACCCATGGCCAAAATCTTAAATTTATTTTAAAAAAACTTAAAAAATTATTTTATATCTTATCTCACACAAATTCCAACATTAAACAATCACTTTATTTCACATCCAACACAATTCTCAATAAATCAATCAACTTTATTTCACATCATACACAATTTTTAATATAACCAACTTACTTTATTTCACATCATACACATTTTTCAAAAATCACTAAAAATTCCAACCAAATCTTCTTTTTTTTCTTATTACCAAACAGAGCCTAGTGTAATGCTATGGCAATGGCAAATCTCATGGAAAAAAAGAAGAGATAATAGAAAATATAAATACATACATAATTAATTAAATAAGAAAATAAAACGCCTTTCCTCACAGGTATCTAGGGTTCGGAGGAAGGAGAAAGGGAGAAAGGAAGCGCGGCTTACTTCGAGCTGAGAGGTAACTGAATCCTGCTGGTTGGTGGGAGTGATCAGCTCGGATCCGGTGGCGGACTTCTCTCCGGCGAGCGCATACGAATTGTGCGTCGTCAACCATGAGTACCGATTAAACGGCAGCCCCTTATCCTGAAAATGGAAACACGATTTCCGAAGATCTTAAACCGAACCGATCGATCTGCAGAGGAGCAATGGAGAAAGCTGTATGAAATCTGCACCTGAGATTTCGGATCGATCGGCTTGATCCGCGTGCAGATGGAGCCGCAAACATCGCAATGCAGGCCGGCTCCGCAGTCCCGATCAGCCGAGCATCCATCCCCAACCTGCAGATCGGTACCGTCAAAGGCTTTTTTCACTCTCCCTTATGTTGCAGGTTATGTAGTTGAGATAAAAAGAGACTGAAGGGATCGGGATTGTGCGAAGATTGGAAACCTGCGCGGCACCGGAGAGTAAAGCTGATCCGAGTAGTATGACGAGGAAGAGTAACTGACCCGAGACGTAATTCTGTCGTACGAAAGAGTAACAAAAATTAGGGAGAGAGTGAAAACAGAGTTGGACAGAGAGAGAGAGAGAGAAGGGAAGAAGAAGATACATCCATTAATTTCTGGCTCTGCTTCTGCTGTGAAGTTCGTCCGAAGTTAACGAAGAGGAAAGACGAAGGAATCTGAAGGCGGCCAAAAGCGCGCAGCCGGAAAATCATAAACATTGACAATGCCGTGGTCGAGGTCAAAGGTCGAGCGGGACGTTCATTCACGTAACAATCTTAGTTCTATTTAAAATATGTCATTTATAAGACTTATAAAATACTTCTCACAGAAAAATCATCTAAGAGATGTTTATTTATTTATTTATGATGTTATTTTTAATTAAAATAAATAATAATTTTTAATGAAATATTTTTATTTTAATATTGATAAAAATAAAATTAAAATTAATTATATTTTATGAGAGGTATAAAATAAAAAATAAAGTTAAATTTTATTTTAAAACTTATAAATAAATTGAAATAAAATTAATTTTAATATTAAAATTTATGTATAATTTGAAATATTACTAATTTAGTGTTAAAATTTGCTATTATAGCTTGTAAAATTAATTTTAACTCAATTAGAATTTATCAGACAAATAAATAATTCATTGATATTTAATTTTCTCCTATTTTCATATTAAAAAATTGCAATTATATTGACAAGTTAATATCTGTCTAAATTTTATTTATATTGGATCTATCTTGTAAAATTAAATATTATATATTATTTACATATCATTGTATATGATATTTGCTTCATCAATTACAATGTTTATCTAATTATATTTATTTTAGCTTTTACAAAAATATCCAACCATTAACGATGATGTATGGTTTTATCCTGTTTATGTCAGCTATGATATTTTATCATTCACAAAAATCGCTGTCACTCAGCTAGATGGAGACTGCCACGTCAGCATCCTATATCTCTAATTTCTACGTGTCCTCTTGAGCACTGCTTTAGCTCATCTATAAATATCTCTTAGCAGAGCTTTAGAGAAGGATCATCATCAGAATCAACACTTGATAAAAGAGAAGCAAGTTTTCTGACCAAACTTTTTGAGTTCTAGTAAAAGTTTTTTCTCTAGCTCCTAGGTGGACATAAGGGAAGCTATCTCTGAACTACCTTATATCTTTATGTATTCTTTTGGATGTTCATTAGTTCCTCTGTGATAGTATTATGGGTTAAAAATATTATGTGCTATTAATTTTCAGGACTCTGTCTCTCCCCGTCAACATATATACAAACACTACGATAATTAATATCTATTAAAAATAAATAGAATATATATAAAATATTTATTTATAGACTATTATAGACCTAATAATATTTCTTAATGGCAACTAAGTTGTCGACCCCATCAGCAGCCACCAATAGTAATATTGATGCAGTCTCACTAATAAATATTAAAAATTATTAGGTCATATATGTAAATCAATTTTGAAGAATAAAATACATAAATATAATTTTTGAAAACAATTGGAATAAAAAAAGCTACTCTTTCTTTTATTAAAAAAATCCCTTATTGTAGTCTCGTGTTGCTAGAACCAAGGTTTTCAAAACCGGACCGGACCGACCGGTTCAACCGGTTCGACCGCGAACCGGCCCAAGGTCCGGTCTGATTCAATGTTAAAACCCAAATCAATAAAAAACCGGATTGGACCGGTAATAACCGGTTCAACCGTTAAACCGGACGAGCCGGTTATTAACCGGTCAAACCGGATTTGAGCGAGGGCTCCAGAAACAAGATCGCGACTCGGAGCGGGAGCGGGAGCGGCGCGGCGCGGCGCGGAGCGGAGCGGAGCGGCGCCGGAGCGGAGCGGAGCGGAGCGGCGCCTGAGCGGCGCCTGAGCAGAGCGGTGCCGGAGCGGAGGATTGAGGATTCAAAGTTTCTAGGGTTTCCAGTTTCTCCGTTTTATCTTTTTAATTTCTGTCATTCTGAGTCGTCCGCCAGTCCGCCTTCCACAGTTCCTCATCCTCTGATCTATGATTTCTGCCTCGCCGTCTAAGGATTCTGAGCCGCAGTGCTGCGCCGGTACTCACTTAAGTCTCCAAGATCCTTCTGCTCTTAAATTATTTTTTTAAAAATAATTTTTATCATATTTTAAAAATTAATCTTATATTTAGAAAATTTAAATGTAGTTATGATGTAATTATTAAGTCATTCGGTTGAACCGCGGTTCAACCGGTTGAACCAGTAAAATCATGAACCAGTCGATTGACCGGTTCGATCTTCGGTCCGGTTCTGAAAACCTTGGCTAGAACATGCTAACATCGAGCAATTTTTTAGGTTAGATGTTAAATTATTTAGCACCCAATCTTTGACTTATGTATGGCTGGTGGGCTCACCCACACGTGGCAGCTAATAATTCGGTACACAAATCAAATATTTTTATGTAATATCTGTTGAGATTTGCTGTTGACTGTTTATTTTATTTTTTTTATATATATATATATATATTTATATAATATTATTAATCGAACAAAGCTAGAAGGTAGATAATTAGATTATATACTAATAATATGCTAAGAACGAGGTCACATTATTCGATCAAACCAAATTTCAGTAAACAAATTAATACTTTAGTTAAAGTAATTCATAAAATAAAAATTAACAATTCAATTAAATTTAACTAAAAAAGGGTTTGATTTAGTGTTATTTTAATATTATATTATATTATTTTAAAAAAATAATTATTTAATTTAATATTATTTTAAATAATATTATAATTAATTAAAATATTACAACACGTGGCGACATCTCAACATAACACCGTATTATTCGCCCTAATTCTCTTCGTATCCTCCTCGCAGTCGTCGCGGGAAGAGAACAAGCTGCAGCTCCTCTCGGGAGAAATTTTTGTGTGAAACATCAGCCCAATTAGCACACGCCACGTGGATGAGTGTCGTGTGCTAATTGGGCTTGTGCACCGATGCACCGGTGCAAAAAAAATTTCTCCGCCGACGGAGGCAGAAAGGCAGCGGCCGCCTGGCGCCTCTGCAGCGCCGTTCCCTTTCGGTTTGGAATTTTTGGCGGTGATGCAGTAGATGATCCGCCAAGAGGTGAACAACTACATGCTTGGTATGGAGCAGAGAGGGACGATGCGCATGCCTCAGCCGGCGCCGGAAAGTGTACGGAACACCGTTCTGAAGCGGATCGGAGTCACTAAGATCGAGTAGTGCAGATAAGCCCTAGCTCTGAAGAAGAAGGGGAAGATCCCTTCTTCAATTTGAAATGACATCGTAATTCTTTTTTCTTCCTCAATTTTATTTCGTTTTTTTTTAATTTTTTTTTCTCTTCTCCATAAATTCCTTCTCCCTGAGATCTTTATACAAAAATAAGCTGCATCGGTGACCATTTTCTCCTGTACAAAATGAAAAAGAATGATGATGCTGTTTCTCAGTCCTTGAAAAAAACATCAGGAAATAGTTTGATTTTCTGTTGAAGTTGCATTTTGATCTGAAATTTGGCATTAACAAGATTTTAGCAAAGATTAGGGTTCGTAATTTTGTTGAATATATTCTACCATTTGGATTTGGGATAATATTAGAACTTTAGAGTAAGGCTGTTTGGATAGCATTGACATTTTCTAATATGTCCATTGATGAATAACAATGACATTTAGATAACATGACATTTATATAACATTGACATTGAGATAACATTGAACCAAACGCCCCCTAATAAAAATTGGTTGGACCGATTAAATTTTATGAATATATAAGATAAGCAGAGTGAGTTTTTGTTAATTTTTTATATTCAGCTCAACTTAATAGTTAAATATTATTTGTGAAATTTGTATGGTGAAAATTATTTTTATGTAAAATTGTGAATTAGTAGTTATGCTTTTTAGTTAATTTTTTTAATATTTAAAGCATTACCCTTATATTCTTGATATTTTTTCATTATTTTCCTTTAAATTAAATATATTAATAATGTTAATAGGAGATCACAGAGTTGAAATAAGCTAGCTACTTGACTAGTCTGGCCTTCACTTCAAGTTTGAAAACTATGTTCTTCGGATTTAAAGTTTGAGAAATAGTAGCTCGAGAGTTAAAATCAGAAAAGTTCATTCTGATTTAACATAAAACGTACGTGCTGGGAACCTTTTTAATCTGAATTGCACATCTAATGGATGCAATTCGATCAAATTTAAATTCTTTGAACTGCAAGGAATAAAGCCTAAAACTTGTAATCTGATTATAATTTAATCCAGAAGTATTAATTAAGATTGATGACCTCAATTTTTTTGACACCACCATCTTAATTGAAAAGTCTCTTCACCTGTAATGCTAAGCATTAAATGTAGTCAATCCATGCAATTGAAACTATTATCTTTATCTTTTTCCTTCATCAGTGTTCAGGTGATCGTCACAAAGAAAATCAATCATAAAGAAGGAAGATGCAATGGGATAAGTTTCATGAAGAGAGCAAGAGACTACAAGATGTAAGAACCCCGCGACAAAGTCTAACAGCTCTCTGCTTTATAATGCAAATGAGATTTTTGATATTTATGGTGTTATCAAAGTTCCAAAAACCCAGTAGAATTGCATCAAATGTTTGTGCCAATTATGCTTTTGGATTTCATTATTGGGCTCTAAATTCTGAGGCAATCATAAGGACTTTGAAATGGTGCCGTGAAACTCAGTCTCTCGTCAATGAGCAATCTTTTCATGCTCATGTGATCAAATATAATCTTTTGCAGAATATTTTCATTACAAACAGCTTGATTTCAATGTACAATTACCTCAACTTGTGCTACCATGCAAGGGAAATGTTCGATGAAATGCCTGAGAGAAGTTTGGCAACTTGGACGGCTATGATATTCCTTTTTACTCATGCTGGTGATACTACTGAGGCCATAAGAATGTTTAGATTTATGTTGAATAAGGGATTAGAAAAGCCTAATTGCTATACATTTTCTGTTGTGTTGAATGCCTATGCAATATATCACTGGCAATATCGCATGAGAAAGTAGGTACATGATCACATTCAAATAATGTGTTTTGATGACTGCGGTTCTTGATATGTATGTTAAATGTAATTGCCTTGTGAAAGCAAAGGAACTGTTTGATAGAATGTTTTCTCGAAATTTGGTTTCATGGAACTCATTGATTTCCAGATATTATAACGCGGGTAAAATATTGAAACAGAGAATATGTTTTTCCAAATGACTGTGCTTGACGTCATCTCATTCAACACCATGCAAGATAGGAGAACTCGAAAGCATTGTTTTATATTAAATTGATACTTAGAAAAGGTTTTCAACTTAATGGTTTCAGTTACCTTTTGCTTTGAAGACTTGTGATTGTCTAGGTATGGGTGCAATGGGAAAACTTCATGGATATATGAATCAAGCATGTTCATCAGGCCATCACTCCTCGACATGTATGGAAATTTTGATCAGGTACATTTATCAGTGAAGTTTTCTGATGAGTTATTGGGCAAGAGATTGACTTCAGATTGCAACTCTTGAATTCCATGCTTTATGTCTACTCTAATAATGGATATAACATCTTGCTCTAGATTTTGTATCGGAGACCCATAGTTTAGAAGCAAATCTATGCGAACTTGACAACATTGTTATCTTTGTTATTTTGAAAACTTGTGCTATTCTGTCATGCATCTATAGTGGTCGACAGGCTCATGCTTTATGCATAAAGAATGGGGTTATAAGTAAGAGTGTAATCTTTACTTTCCTTATTGAAATATATTATAAATGCGGTGAGATCAAAGATGCTTTAACATTATTTGCCTCTTCTTCAGAGAAAGATATTGTTTCTTGGATCGAAATGTTATTGGGATGTGGGTGCAGTGGAAGAACAGACGAAGAAATCAAGTTATTCAATCAGATGTTGGAATCAAGAGAGGAACCAAATGAGATCACCTTTTTGGCATTCTTTAAGCTTATAGGCATGGTGGCTTAGTGAGAGAAGCAAGTAATTTCTTTGAGGCCATGGAGAAGCAGCAACATAGAATAAAGCCTTCTTTAGAACACCACTGCTGCATGGTGGATATGTTAGGTTGAGTTGGTTTGTTTGAAGAGGCGAAGCTGTTAATTTTTAATATTCCTTATGACTCGAATCAAACAATATGGAATTCATTGATTGGGTCTTCTAATTTGCATCAAAATGTTGACGTTGGAAAGATATCTTTGAATAAATTGCTTCTAAATGCTGGAAACAATGCATCAATGATCATATTTATATGTAATGTTTATCCTAGCTTTAATATGTGAGTGTTCAGCTGAAATAAGGGAGGCTTGGTAGAAGTATAGGGGAGAAGGAGCCAGGAAGAAGCTACAGATTGAAGCCAGGTGAGTGAGTTTCTTGATTGATCTCATCTTATATTTGTATTTTAATTCTGATGTAGATTTACTAAACCTGAAAGAAAATAGTTGTGTTTCATTCATCTATTCTCTAACTCAGTTTTTAAATATATGCAGCTACAAAGAGTTATTTCATGTAATTGCATTAGAGTGTAGAAATTTATTCCCAATTTACAGTTCAGTTCCTATCGCCATGCTTTTTTTTTTAAGGTTCAAGCGTATAGATACGTAGGCTTTGGGCAAAAGAGAAAAAATATTTATTTTATAATTTTTTTTTATTTTCTCTCCAAATATTATAATTCCTCCCACCCCAATTAAGATTTGCAGTAGTGTGAATTCAAACTCGAGATCTCCACTACCCGCCTGTCATAATCAGCTCCACCTACTGCGCCGTTCCCTGTACAGGTCGCCTATCCCCAAGACCCACAAATCAAGGATCCGCATGCTTCAGCCTCCCACCCCAATTAAGATTTGCAGTAGTGTGAATTCAAACTCGAGATCTCCACTACCCTAAGAGTAGCTCTACATTTTATAAGTTTGATAAGAAAATTTTATTTTAATATTGAAAAGTGTATAAGATGAGAAATAAAGTTAATTTTAATATTAAAATTTGTATTTGATGTAAAATATAGTTATTAAAATTTATAATAAATTTTAAATATTTATAAAATTATAATTTGCTAAAAAAAAAGTGCAAATTAAATAAGGCCATATTATTTCAAAGTGCTTAAACTTTAAGTACTAGGAAATACTAATGAATAGTTATTGCAATTTGATATCATTTTCGACAATTAGTTGCCTTTTATTCTTTTATAGGTTAAAATTATTTAGGTCCCTAAATGTTAAGGGTAATATTTCATACACAAGTCTACGATTTTAAAAATATTTTAATCTCTAGATTTAAAAATTAGTTTCAATTGAGTTCTTGAGGTCGATAGATATTTCAATCAATTTTTTTTTAATCAATTCCATTAGTTAACAATCATTTAAAACAAAAGTAAATCTTAGATTAATTATTTACAGATAGAATGACAAAATACCCTTGTCCTCTTCCCTTCTCCTACTGCTTGCACAGGGCCTCGTTTGGTTCGAACTTTTTTTTTAGACATAAAAAAAAATATTTTATTTTTTAAGTTTAATGTAATAGAAATTTATTTTACTATTAGAAAGTATGTAAAATGTGAAATATTTTTAATTTTAATATTCGTATTTAGATTAGATATGAAATAAAGTTGATTCTTATAGTTAAAATTTGTGTTGGGCAAAAAACTCCCCTCGAGCCAAACAAGGACAAGAGCCAAAAATTGAATCGATCTAAATGAGCCGACTAACGAGCTAAAAATTTGGCTCAGTAATAATTTCGAGCTGATTTTAAGCTGGGATAAGCTCGGCTTGGTCTAGCTCGAAATTGCTCGAATTAAAATACATTTTATATTATAATACATATATATAATATATGTATATAATATTTATTAAATATAATATATATGTTATATAATGTACATATATATTATAAATCGAGCTAATCTCGATCCAGATCGAGTCGAGCAATCGGCTCAAAAAAAATTGAGATTTCATGATTCATTTTCAAGCAGGCTCGAAAATGAATCAAAATTCGCTCGAAGTCGATTGGAATCGACTCGAGCCGGCTCGAAGTCGAACCCAATCGAGCTCGAGTCGATCGAAATGTAATCAATCTGATTTCGAGTTGGTATTGGTTCGACTTGAAATCGGATTGGTAACGGCCCTACTCCTACTCACAAGCAAGGTTGTGGGGGCGACTCTATATAATTGATTATGAAATCGATTGTGACTTTATTACTTTTTTTTGGAGATTTACTTATATCACTCCTAAAGGCTTCGACTTTGCTCATTAAGCTCTCATCTTTTTATTTATATTAAAAACACGAAAGCAGCATAAATATTTTTTATTAAATTCTAGGGGTGTGCAAAAATACTCAGGAACTGAGAATCCACCTAAAAGTGACCCGAACCAATGGGTTTAGATTGAATCTAAAATAATTCGGGTCAATTCTGATTTCTAATATATTTAAAATTGATATTTTGGGTTATTTCTTAGGTCTAATAAATTTATTTAGGTAAATCAAACTGAATCAAACTTGGAGTTAATTTCATTCTATGAGTCATTTGCTCATTTACATATTTTTAAATATATTATATTATTATTGTAATTATCTTTAATTATAGTTTTTTATTATAGTATGAGACTTACTAGGCATTTTAATTATCAAATTTAGTGTCAATACCTTACTATAAAAAAAAGCTCAAATACCTAACATTAAATTAGATTCATACAGAAGAGAGTTAAGAAAAATACATTAAAGTGGATCAGAGTGTGTCAAGGATGAACACACGGGAGTTACGAGTTGCAAATTGAACTTAACTCGGACCCAATGGTTCGAGTCTATATCAGGTCAATGGGTGTATGAGTCGATTCTAGTTCCACATATAGTGGAGCTGATTTGGCTGAGGTTGGGTCTATAAAAACTATGAAACTGACCCAACTCGAACTATGCACACTCTCATTAAACTCCCAACATTTTCTCTTCATAGGTCAAACTTAACTCCCTCAAATATTAATAGCTAAATCTCTAAAGCTCTCTATTTACATTTAAATCCCGAAGTTATTGTTTGTTAGATACTTAAAAATACTTTTAAAATATTTTGTTCATTCTAAAATTTTCAAATTAGAGGATTGATTCGAGTCAACTCATTTTTTGACCAATCACAATTAAGTTTGACTTGTACTTAACTTATTTATTAGACATGTTAAGCAGTAAGGCTTGTACTTAATATGTTTAATAAATGTGTTATCTAATCTATCTACCTAAATTTATTATAATTTTTGAGTTATGTGAATTTAGCAAATTCATTTTTATATTTTTTCATGAATAAAATGTTTAATTGAAAAAAATGAAAAATTAAATAAAAGTATGTGATATATATATACTTAATATTAAAACTACTACTAGAAATAGATAAATATTAATTTTAATAAATTGATTATTGATAAGTCATAAATAACCTAATAATTTGACTCATACTTGAATCTCTTATATCGGTCATAATCAGATTGATTAATATATGACCCAAATTTATATATATAAATTTATTAAGTAGTTCAAGTCAAAAAAACAAGTTAATCCAAATTATGCTAACCAATGCAAATATTTTTAAATTTTTTATATATTTTAAGAATATTTTTAAATATTTAAATTTTGTAAATAGAAAACTTTAAAATTTTATAAGTAATATTTATGCTAAGCGTTTTAAATGTAAAAGAAAACTTTGCACATTTAATAAATAATATTTGTGTTAATTTTAAGCTTTAAATGTAAATAGAAAGTTTTGAGATTTGAATAAATAATAATATAGTAGGTTTTAGTGTGTCATTTTTTTTTTAAATGCTTTGAACGTGTTGACGTAGGATGTAGGGGATCACAAGAAACACCGAAAGAAAGAGAGAGTCCCGAAAGACGGCGGCACGTAGAGAGCTCTAGCAACTAGAACAGTACACAGAGGTTTAAGGTAATTCAGGGAGGAAATCATTTACGTCCACCGAGCAATCAGCGAAAGGGTTTTACTATATAAAAAGTAGCCGTGAGGGCTGATACAATGCTAGAAGGAGAATAAGCTGGAGAAGAAGAGAAGGGAAAGAGAGAGCTTCTCAGTTGGGGTTCTAATACAGTGAGAATTTGAGAGAATTGCTTATGCTCTGGTGGTTGTTCCCGGATTCCCTCCTTGAAGCCTGTTTAAGGGTATTTGTAGGTAGTGGACCGTACAACTTTGTCCTAATTTTCTAGAAGGAGAGGGAGTAAACAAATCCTGGGCTCATGCTGTTTTGTCTGCCACTGGAGGGACTAGAGGCAGTAAAAGGAGAGCTAGGCTTCTTGATCTTAGTACTGCTCCTAGGGATTTGTGAGGATTGGAGCACGTGAGTCCTTGGTTTACGCGTCTGGGAAAAGTGTTTTGTACTGGGAACAGTGCGGTCAGGCCACGCCGACTGCGACAGGTACAGCTGAGTAAAATCGTCATTGATATTAGCAGGGGATGATCCTGAACCATCGTGGACAATGATAGGCCGAACCCTTGTGGCCGAGATTAGAGACCTGCGAGAATAATAACATTAAAATAAAGAGTTAGTGTCAAATGGGAGCTATGTGTATGGCTGTGATGCAGCGCTGAAACCACGTGTTAACAGAATATTACATTGAATCTAAGAATTTTTTTTTGTGATATTTATATAAAAATGATATCACATAAATAAAATTATTATTTTTGTTTATATAATAATTAAATTAAATTTAAAAATTAAAATTTTTTATTATTTATATTAAGGAAAGCAAACGACAGCTTAATGGCATATTTTAAAAATTAATAAATTAAGCAAGTGTATTTTTGTTATTTTTACAATACATAATAAATTCTGAAAATTAATGAATTAAAGAAGGATATTTTTGTCATTTTTACAATACTGGCCTCGTTTGGTTCAAGTTTTTTTTTTAAACATAAAAAAAATAATTATTTTTTAAGTTTAATGGGAGAAAAATTTATTTTACTATTAGAATATGTGTAAAATGTGAAATACTTTCAATTCTAATATTTGTAAAATGTGAAATAAAATTAATTTTTATAGTTGAAATTTGTGTTGGACAAAAAACTTACCTCGAACCAAACGATGCCATATAACAGATTCTGTCATGAAACGACTACGATATTCTATATAATATTTTTTTTGAAATTAAATGATATATTTTGAGATTTATGAACATAATGAGGGACTATAATGTTCTATATAATATTTTTTTTTGGGGCTAAATGATATATTTTGAGATTTATAAATTTTTATGGCCTAAATGAAATTACTTTTTTTTATGATTAAATGACGATGTTACTTTTGGAACCGATAATAGTATTACGCAGACACACACTGCATCCTTCCTCACATCTATCATCAAGGGAAGACGGCGGCGGCCGGCTCATTCCTTCCGGGATTTGTTTCTTTCCCCACGAATGGCGGAGAACTCAACGTGTCTGGTCTCATCTTCTTCTGTAAAAGGAGGAGGAGGAAACAGCGAGGAAGAATCTACGGAGACAACGAAATGCAGTCATCGAAGGAGGCGGCTGTTGAGGACTCGGACCAGCGAACAGCCGGCACACCGGCCCATCTCGCCGGCGGCGGGAGACGGAAGGCAGTGGCCGTTAACTGGTTGTGGTTGATCATCTCGGATTCTGGGCGCTCGTACCTCGAGGAAGCTGGTAAGCACTCGATTATGCGGCGCACGGGGCTACCGGCGCGAGATTTGCGGGTGCTCGATCCCCAGCTGTTGTACCCCTCGACAATCCTCGGCAGAGAGCGGGCGATCGTGATCACTCTGGAGCACATCAAGGCGGTTATAACTGCAACGGATGTGCTCGTTCTCAATTCCAAGGATCCCTTTGTGGCTTCGTTCGTGAAGGACTTGCAGGCGAGGGTTTCCATTCCCTACGGTGATTCGAAGGACGCGGTAATGCTGAACTTCCATTTTACCACAAACTTTTCCTCGTTTTCACTTCTTGTTTCTGTGGCGTTCTGAAATGTATGTGGCTTGGCTGATCAAGGCCCCTTTGAACTTTCATTGTAATGTCTGGTTTCCTACGCTCAATGATTTATTTTCTGCCTTTTATTTGCCCTGTTTTGAATAGAATCTTTGTTATTTGATTAGTCTCTGCTGGTTCCTTTGATTTTTCATCCATTACAAAATGGAATGTTCAATTAGATAGCCATTAGATTGAGTTCAAGCTTGACATGAAGTAGCGTTGCCTCTCCGTTTCCATGTTTAATCTGTGCTAACATCTAAGGCTCTGTTTGACATTGCTGTACTGTATAAAAAAAGTGTTGTACTGTATAGCTATATAAAAAAGTGCTGTTAAATGAAATTGTTTTATATGTTTTATATGTTTGGCAAACTGTTATAGCCTTGTATGGCATGAACCCATTTTTAGGCAAAAAAATATCTTAATAATAATTTAAATTTATTTTAATAACTTTATTTCACATCTAACACAAATTCCAACCTTAAAAATCAACTTTATTTCACATCCAACACAAATTTCAACCTTAAAATAAACTTTATTTCACATCCTACACACCTCCCAATATTAAAATAAATTTCTTTCCCATCATTCTATAAAATAAAATATTTTCTCTTTTCTTACTCAAATTCATCCTTCAACCAAACAAACCCAAAGATGCTATCAAAAGCAGAACTGTTTGGTTAAAACTACTGTACTGTCTAAAATATTTTTACTTTTGACTAAATTAGACATTTGATTTAATTACTTTTTATTACATATATTCTATAAATGTATAATAATTAACTCATTCTATTAAATAATTAACTTTATGTGCCATTAATTTTACAATATATATTATATTATTTTTATAGTTTATTTGCATATTAATTATAAATTTTTTAAATAAATAAAGTCTGCTATGAGTTTATTTTATATTATATCTACATAATTATGTATATTACTTATTTTACTATATCAATAATGTCATTTAATATATTTTTATATTAATTAATATGTAATACAAAAAATTTGTTGTATTATTTCTCTTTACGAAAAATTAAAACAACTATATAATATATATCAAAAATATTACAACAATAATAAACTTTTTTCGTCAAGTTTTATTTTAGGCCGGTTTTGGGTTTTGTAGTTTAAAATTTAGGATTTAAAATTCAAAATTTAATTTTTTTAAAATAATGAACCCTCACTGTTTTAAGGGCGTTTTTGTCCATAAATAATTAGAGCAAAATCACTCTTTTGAAAAGCTATTTTTTTAGCTTTTCTTTACAGTTGTTTTTTAGATTTTTAAGAGCTGAAAACAGTTTAAAAGTTATTTTACCAAACACAGTTTTTAACTTTTAACTATATAAAAAAGAATTTTTTATACCAAAAAGCTTTACCAAACACAGCCTAAGTTTCAACCTCTATCTCTGCCCTAGGTCAAGGTGTGATGAGAATTCAACGTGGTCTAATTAAGTGGTAGTCAAAGTGCATAACATTGTGAAATTTGAAAAATGCAAACTGAAAGAAATTATTTGACTCAACTTATTCGACATCCCTTCTTCGATTTAAGTGTTCAACTAGATAGGACAGCGGAAGCTTATGCCAGTGAACAAAGTCAATTTGTATAACTGATCTTTATGGTACTTCTACAGACGTCAGCCATGCAGAAAGTGACGTTCTGGGAAAGTTATGATCTTCTCCAAAAAATGATGGTCATTAGTAGTTTTTTTGCTGTCAACTATGGCAACTAGACAAAATGACAAGGGACCAATTGCAAGTAGAATGGGCTGATATCAAGAATGGAGACTTTGGAGCATGTGATCATCATGAGGAATATTCTTTTTGCCGCTATAAATGGGAGGTTAGGACTAACGAGAAAGGGGGAGACCTTTGAAGAAATTCAAGACTAACACATTATTACAATCTTTTCTACACTCTGTTTCTCAATCTTTTTCTCCGTCTATGATGGAACCCCTGAAGCTCTAGAAGCTTCGTGTGCACCCTTTTTTCAACTATGTGGATTCTCAAGCTGTTGTACTTGGAACTGTGGTTTTTGTGTCGTATCTCAGGTTTCTATGCAAAAATCCCTTGTGTTGATAACTTGTTCACTAAATCACAACTCTTTAGTGTGAATGTTAATTTCCATAGTAGAGTTGTTGTCTTGCTTGTTCATGAACTCAAAAGCAGCGGCTTATTTAGTTGGCAATAACTACTCAGCTGTTTTCATTTTTATATAAATATCCATGCTGATTATAAAAATAGTATTATAATTTTTGAGTATAAGACTGCTTCAACTTGAATATTGGATAATGTCTATTTTAACCAAGTTTGTTTATTTTCAAGGGTTCTCAATGCAAGTGTCTCTTTTTTCTTTCGTGGTGGGACACTATGTTGGGCATTTAATGGATGATGTAAACATATCAATTCATTGGTTATTACTTGGCATTAGTTTCCATGACCTATTTCAGATTCATCTCACTCGATATCTTACATGGTTTTGGTTCATTGTCTTCTTGAACTCACGTTATATCACCATCAGATAAAATTTGAGTTGGGGCTTCTTTTTCATTATTAGTCATTGCTTATTGATATTATGCTACATGAAGGACCCAGGATCTTATGAGGCAGACGCTACTCCTAGGGCTGTGTCAAATGGTCAAGCTCATGTAAGCAGCCTTAGAGCCACTTTGGAAACATTCAACAGTGGGAGTTCTATAGTGTTGCCCTTTGAGTTCAGAGCTCTAGAGGTCTGCCTTGAATCAGCTTGTGCACTTTTAGAATCTGAGGTATGTATTTGCAGACACACACAAACAAACACACACACATATATTAACATGAGAGCTTGTAGCTTAAAATCATGCTGTTTTTCCTATAATAGGCTTCGACATTGGAGCAAGAAGCATACCCAGCTTTCGATGAGCTGTCGTCAAAGATCAGCACACTTAATCTTGAGCATGTGAGACAAATAAAGTCACGTCTTGTTGCAATTTCTTGGCGTGTACAAAAGGTACAAAGGGATAGAGTTAACTGAGACTTGAGATTTTTTCCATAAGTGCCACCACATGTTGCAACTATGGATCAATAAAAAGTTTCTGTACGACATTTAATTTGAAATGATTTTATATTTTCTTGATGGTATGAATGAAAAAAAAAATCTTTCAAAACAAAATCCACTCAAGCATCGACACCTATAATTTCTAGCTATATGCTTCTAAGACGTGTTTTATAGGTAAGAGATGAACTTGAACACTTATTAGATGATGGCATGAATATGGCTGAGATGTGCTTAACTGAAAAGTTGGCTCGTCAAAGGGCAGGTGAAACTTCATCAAGAGTTGATATCAGTGATGAACTTGAAATTGAAGAAAATAGGTGAGTAAACCACTTTTTTCCAACCCTACTTGTGGGTATCTCAACCAAAAGTGATAAGGCAATAATAAAAACATAATAAATCAAATTAAACACATTAATCTTTAATTTTACTTTATGTTGTATTATGTAATTTTGAAAACTTGGCATTTTCATATCTTCTCAGAGCTCTTTTGATCAGTTTGCATAAAAATATTCGTTCATCTGTGGTTGTTTCTATTTCTATCCATAGCTTCAAACCTTGTTACGTGGTTTTGAAGTTAGAAAGTCTAGGCACTGGCTTTTCCATGAATGACTTGAGATCTAATACTTTTCAGATAGTTCTGTAATATATATTTGGAAGGATGTTTCGTGTAGCATATTGTAGTTTAGGGCCTAAATTTTGTGCATTGATCATGCCAGTTATGATTTGTTTTTTTTCCAAAAGGTAACCTCATGTATCCTAGCAGAGCTTTCTATCATGTGTTCTTCATTTTGTTGAGAATGCAGCTTAAATCTACACCATATTCTTTTACCTGTTAATGCACATTTCTATTCATTAGTATCCGGATGGGGGGCGGATATACCCCTAATGATTATTTTGTTTTTGTCCTTTGTAATGAAATTTTGATCTTTTGGGGCAAAGTCATGTTGTTTCATTTTTCATCTACTTATTCTTAGAACACGACTATTGATGGCGCTTATGATATACTTTGATTTTTTTGAGCTTATGATTCATAATTTGTTATTCTGTATTTTCATGACTACTCAATATATTGCCAACTCTCATGCTCTTTTGATACCTGTACCAAATTTTTATTTTCTTAGGGATGAAGATGACAAAACTGAAATAGAGAGTGGAAACGAAAGATTTAGTAGCTTTAAGCTTAATATCGAGGAACTGGAGATGCTTCTAGAGGCTTATTTTGTACAAATAGATGGTACCTTAAATAGATTATCTACGGTATGTTGTACTTCTTTTTTCTATTGTTATTAATCTTTCTACATCTATCTCCTATTGCTTTAGTATTATAGATTGTTCTTATTCTTTTGTATTTTAAATTGTTATTATGTTTTGATTGGCATCTTTGTGATCATGGCTTAGACTAGATCTGTCCACCATGATACCTTTGATCAGTTAATGTAGGTTTGTTTATGTTTTTTTTCTTTTATTATTCATTGTGTTTATTAGAGTTGACTTAATCAAGTTCCTTTAATTAATCATGTTTAGTCCTATATCGTCTAGCTGTGTTAGGGTGTGATTAGCCTTTTTTAAATACAGTTTGTACTTAAAGCATTCTAATTAGATTACTATTAATGCAAACTTAAGTTTGAGTGAGATTTGATTCTTTGATAGGGTTAGTGTGAGATTGTAGAAGGATTCAATATCTCACGATAGAATGGTAGGAACCTAATTTGTATTGATTTTTTTTTTGGTTGAAGAGAGAGAGTGCTCTTCAATGCCACCAAAACCAGTCTGGCTACAAAGAGAAAGGCACTTCTCCTTCCTTCCTCACTTGTATCCAATGGATACACAAGGGTTTAGGGTTTTTATTTAGAAGGTTCGAGTAGCTTCAATTGAAAATAAGCTCAGAGCGAGTCAGCTTAAATGGTTTGAACATATAAATTGTAGGTTGATAGAAATTCCAGTAAAGAGAGTTAAGTTATTTGATTTTGTCTATGAAAAAAAAGGAATATGAAGACTAAAAAAGACATAAGAATATATAAGGAACGATCTTGTATATTTGGAATTAAATGAAGAATTGTTATTTAATAAAGTTTAATGGAAACGAAGGATTCATAGAGTCGATCCCATCTAGTGGGATAAAGACTTGATTTTGTAAAGGCTTCAGGAGGCTTCTCCCACGTGGATCTAATGTACTTATGCATTCTGATGTCATCCAACACTCCAGACAATCAACCTCAGCTATATTCATCAAATATGACATTTCATCATAAGAGTTCACAATGCCAACACACGTCTTCTGTGCATCCAGACTGCTATTTGGAGTCATTTCTTATTGATTTCACATCTAATCTTCAATTTAATTTATAATTTTTCACCGAATATTACTATCTACTGGATAGCTGATTTCAAATTATAATTACTTATAATCTTTGTCATTCAATTTTGCTCTAAATTGATAGAAACAAAACTTTGATTTAAGACTCAGGTACTGCTTGTTTAACTTGAAATCTCAACTTTATTTTTGTTCCATAGGTTTGATTTATTTATTTATTTATTGATAATTTAGATCCGTTTTGTTAAAAGAACTAGATAGCCCAATTTAATTCCATAAAATTCTAATTTATTGTAGATCCTTTTATATTTATATTGCACTTGAGATGACATGGAACTAAATCGTTGATCTCTAATTGCATTTAGAATTCATCTATGTCCCACGCTGAAAGCAATAGCACTTGGAAAATAATATATATCGAGTGCCTTTTGAGGTTTATTTGGGATGTTATTACCTTCTGCTAAGTGTACCTCTGTTGTCTTTCTTTTGCTTAGACGTCTCTACTACATCACTTGTCTTAGTTCATACATAAGGATATTGCTAGGTTCGTTGATAAACAGCTTATGGTTTCGTTTTTCATTGAAATGGTTGCCAAATGCCATTTTTGTGAAGGCTCTATATAAGTTGATTGAACCTTATAATCATTGATTCTCTTTTGCTTAAGGATGTTTTTTTTAGAATACTAGCGACTGAAGGGGTTGTATAATATTTCTATTCTTATTTATTCTTGTGTGACGAGATATTTTTGCCAAAGTAGTTTAGGATTAAGGCTTTATTGTTAATCTCAGTGTTATTGTTGGTGGTGTTGTCTGAGTGAAGGTAATTTTAAGAAAATTAGAAACTTAATAAATGTTTCTGGTGCTAAGCACAGTAGAGAAATTCTTTTAGTGTTGGTTTTATTTGTTGAAGTTGCAGTTTGACTCATATATCAATGGACAATAGTAATTCCTGTTCAGTTGACATCTATAGGTAAGATAGCACGAATGGAATTAAGGGAACTTCATTCTTCTAGCTGGTTTAGATATGAAAAAAAAATTACATAAGCTACGAAGGATTTTATAAATTGAACTTGAAATCGGTGAAACTAGCCTTCCTATGATGACAATGATAACATCTGCATTTCCTTGGTTGTACTTTTGTTCATCTATCTACCAACAAATGCCAGTAATAAAACATTTGACAGCACTGCCTGCTAAAGCTTCTGAGTTGATAGCGTATTCTTTATGTTTATAGCTGAGAGAGTATGTGGACGATACCGAGGATTATATCAATATAAAATTAGATGAGAAACAAAATCAACTGCTGCAGATGGGTATTCTGCTGAGTACTGCAACGCTGGTTTTCACGATTGGCGTTGCGGTTGTCGGAGTATTTGGTATGAACATCAACATTGAGCTCTTCAACGTTGAAACCCATCACCAGTTCTGGGAAACTACAATTGGAACCATTGGAGCCTGTATCATACTATACATTCTGGCAATTGGATGGGGTAAAAAAAGCGGTCTTCTCCAGTGAGATGGCATTGCCCTTCGATCACTATTAAAGTCGGCTGTCATCTCAGTTCAATGTTTCACTGCCATGCTCAAGTTCAAGGTGCATTTGATCTTGTAATTCAACTTTTTATTTATGGTTGTGCTCATTTAAATTTGAAGAGTCTTATTTGAACTGAGAAGCTACATGGTTTCTGCATAAGTTTTTAGTGCTAAAGAAGTTTGTGCTGATGTTTGGAGTTTTCTCACATTATGCAATTGTTTAAGTTGAAGACTGGCCCGTATATTATGTTGGTAGTTTGTATCAAATTGGTCAGCATCTGGAATTGATGTTTTTTAGATTATCCAAAAAGGACAGCTAGTTTTGGGGGTGAGATTAGAATCCTTCACCTTCTCTTTAGAGGTTTCACAACTTACAACTTAGCCAACAAGCTGATGATCCAATAAGGTCAGATAGAACTAAACTCGATAACAAACATGATTTGAGTTGCTGGGTTGGTCCAGTTTAACCTGCTAAGTTTTGAACTGGTATGTGATGTATATGTATTTATCTGAACGTGACACCAAATCAGGATGCTAGGACCAATGTCGCAAAAAGTACCTAAATCTATAAAACAAGGGCTCAAGGAAGAAGATTGGAACCTCAATGACCAACAAAGTTGAGTTCCTTTAGATCAACACTATCAGCATGTTAACTTGAGGACCTGAGAATCCGAGGCCTTTCGTCAACTCCAGCTGTAGGTCTTCTCAAGAGAGAAGGATCCCTAAGGCCCTTTCTCGAGGTATCATACACGATAAAAAGGCAACAAGTTTCGAGTAAACCTCATAAGTTCTTGCAGCCGGATTGACTGTCAGCATGACAGCTGAAAGTTTTGTAATCAAGAGAATAAATGTATGAACTGTCCATTCTTTATTGTATTAGAGAATTTTCTTCCTTGTGGATAGGAAATAATTTGTAAATGAATAGAAGTTAGAAATGGACTTTTAAAGGAAAACTGACCCAAACTCAAACAAAAGCTCTTGCTCTGTTCAGCACTTGGACTTTCCAATGTCTGATGGATCATTTTCAATTGTTTTGAGACTTGAAAAAATAAACCTAGAAATGCTATACCATTTTGTTTTATGAGGCTCAATGAAATCACAAACTTTGCTTATATCTCTACAATGTCTTTACGAATGAGGTCGTCTTGAAGGGAGAATCTGAAGAGTGATGGGATCGCTATATTCCTGCCAAAGAATTAGTAGAAAAAAAGAATGAAAATGACTCATTGTCTGTGGAGCTGATTTGTGGGCTACGTGGATAGCAAAGATGAGGCGTGCGATTTTCACAGCAAACACATTGGTCTCAATACCTATCAAAAAGAGAGCTCGCACCATCAAGTGGAAATGGAGCTATTATGAACACGAGTCATAGTGATGAAGGCCTCTAAGGGGCGATTGAAAAAGAGAAAATAGTATCACATATTGTCTCTGTACTGATTGTGGGTCACCGTGTGGAAGCATATATGAGAGGCGGCGATTTTCACAGCAAACACAATTGGTCTCCAATACCTATCAAAAAGAAGAGCTCGCACCATCAAGTGCAAATGGAGCTATTTATGAACACGAGTCATGTGATGAAGGCCTCAAAGGGCAACGAAAAAGAGAAAAATAGTATCACATTGTCTGTGGAGCTGATTGTGGGTCACGTGCGATAGCAAAAGATGAGGCGTGCGATTTTCACGCAAATACATTGGTCTCAATACCTATCAAAAAGAGAGCTCGCACCATCAAGTGTAAATGGAGCTATTATGAACACGAGTCATGTGATGAAGCCTCAAAGGGGCAATGAAAAAAGAGGAAAATAGTATCACATTATCAGTGGAGCTGATTTGGTGGTCACTGTGGATAGCCCAAAGATGAGCGTGCGATTTTCACAGCAAACAAATGGGTCTCAATACCTTATCAAAAAAGAGAGCTCGCACCATCAAGTGTAAATGGAGCTATTATGAACACGAGTCATGTGATGAAGCCTCAAAGGGGCAACGAAAAAGAAAAAATAGTATCACATTGTCTGTGGAGCTTGAATTTTGTGGGTCAGTGGATAGCAAAGATGCAGGCGTGCGATTTTCACAGCAAATACATTGGTCTCAATACCTATCAAAAAGAGAGCTCGCACCATCAAGTGTAAATGGAGCTGTTATGAACACGAGTCATGTGATGAAGCCTCAAAGGGGCAATGAAAAAGAGAAAATAGTATCACATTATCAGTGGAGCTGATTTGTGGGTCACGTGGATAGCAAAGATGAGGCGTGCGATTTTCACAGCAAACACATTGGTCTCAATACCTATCAAAAAGAGAGCTCGCACCATCAAGTGTAAATGGAGCTATTATGAACACGAGTCATGTGATGAAGCCTCAAAGGGGCAACGAAAAAGAAAAAATAGTATCACATAGTGAGTTGCTAACTCACTACATTTGTAATCTATGACTCGGATGTTTTCAGTACTATATTGATGAAATATAAGAGAGAATCAAATACATATTTGTATATTGCACAAATAAAATATTCCTCAAAATTATTGAGATAATCCACCAGCAGTAGTTTTTGTAATGCTTTCAAGATCTCTATAAATTTTTTGATGTGAAAAAATATTATAAACAGGCATAAATAGGACATGTTTTGTTCTGCCTCAAATGTTATACGAGCAAAAGCTAAAGCTAGTTTATGATCATTTGTTTAGCTTATCGAACAATTTTGATTAATTTTTCAAATGCTTGAATTGTAAATAAACAGTATTTATATGAATTATTTGAAAATAGTATAAGCAAGATTTTTTAGGGGTGCGTAATAGGTTTTATTTATAATATGAAACTACGTTAAATTATTCATTTATTAGAGTTTTTATTCAATAGTTATTTTTTATTATCTAAGCTCCATTAATATTCTTTTAAGATCTTGAGCTATATAAGAAATTAAATAAATAAGCTTGAACACTATTTATAAACTCAATTGATCCTTTTTATAGAAATTATTTTTTGATTATTTTATAGAAATTATTGTATGAGCTTGAACATGGCAATAATTTGGCTAAGATTGGAGACTTTGATATCCAATTATTCAACATTAAACTTAGGTTTTAAGGTAAGAAATAGTTATATATTAACATGTGAAAGTCCCGTGTGGGACTATTCCTATGTAATAATTACGGGATAATTACTTACATGTCACACCATTTAGTTTTATTTATGCTTTGCCTATTCATTCTTAGTTAATTACGCTATGCACACTCAAAATATCATAAAATCTTACATACATATATTTTAACTTATTTTTATTATAATGAGTAATCATAATTTTTCAATAACCTTAGTATAATTAGATTACAAAAAATCTGAGTCGTTTATCATATTATTTTAAGGATATTTAAATATATTTTAAGTAAAAATTATAAAACTTTAATGTTTAGGTGGTGGCAAAGAAAGAATACATCTGCGATGTGAATTGGTTTTAGAACAAATTACCGCTTTAGTGTGGTATTGAGGAAGAGAAAAATATGTACCATTAAGAGTAAAAATATAATTTTAATGATTTACTAACAGAATATTTTTTTTCAAATAGATTTTAATTAAGTTTTAACTCAAGTGTATATATAAGATTTTGTAATGTTTGTAGTGTGTAAAGCATAATTAATTAAAAATAGATGGGTAAAATATAAATAAAACTAAATAGTATGACATGTAGGTAATTATCTCAATACTTACATATTAATAATATTTTCCCACTTATCTGTCTACGCTATAATAAAGCCAAAAATAATTTCGTTTTTTCATAATCATAAATCTCAAGTTGTAATATCATAATTAGAATTTAACTTTAAAATTAAGGTAAATTGCATCCAGAGCCTTAAGGGCAAAGAATATTACAGGTTCGTCTCAACTTTTTAAAAAATTCAATCTGAGTCGTTGAAGTTACAATAATTCTGTAATTTGATCCTAAGACACAATTATTAATTTTTTATTAATATATTATAATATTATTTTTATTTATTAATTTTATGATTTTTTAGAATATAATTTTGAAATATTAATATTTATATTTTTATTTAAAATTTTTAATGCATAAAAAATAAGATAAAAGAGAAATTTATTTTTAAAGAATAGCGAGAATGTAGAGATGTAATAATTTTTTAAAATATATAAATGATTTAAATTAATTAAAAAATGATCAAAATTTATATTTTTATTGAAAAAATTAATAGAAATAGTAAATTTTTAAAAGAGAGGCAAAGTATAGTATTTTTACAATTTTAAGTGCTCAAATTAAAGTTTTTCAAAAATTAAAATAAATTTATAATGCATTTCTAAACTCAAGAGCTCGGATGCAATTTACCCTTAAAATTAATTAACGTTGAACTAATTAAACAAATATATGCTATAAAATCTAAAATCAAAGGCAAATTTTTCAGCTTACATGCCTCTTATAATTTCTGCAAAGGGATAGATTGTATGTAAAATGATATATTATTTTTATTATTTAGTTTGCTTTTACAATAATTATTATTTATTATATTGTTTTGAAATATTAAAATCAATTCCTTTCTCATCCCTTCCATAAAAAAAAAAACCTTTTTCATTCTAAATTAAAATCAATATTAGGCTGACGCCGGCCCTTTTAAATAATCAAACTGTAATTAATTTTAGTGACGTGCTGATACGTCACTAAA
This sequence comes from Apostasia shenzhenica, assembly GCA_002786265.1. NCBI lineage: Eukaryota > Viridiplantae > Streptophyta > Magnoliopsida > Asparagales > Orchidaceae > Apostasia > Apostasia shenzhenica. The sequence continues at coordinate 1,607,901 of KZ453008.1, read as the reverse complement.
GTAGACATTTTGTGTCAAAATTATAAAAAATTTAGGTTCAATGCTTAAAGCATAATATAATTTATATAAATAAAAAATATTTATTTATTTTTTAAAGTCTGTAACAAATCTACAATTTTAGGTATTTTTTATAATGTGACGTGCCCACATTAGCATTCACTAATATAAAAAAAATATTTACCTCTGTCACCCAAAAAATTTATTATTTTCAAGTGACACTCTCAAATTTCATTATTTTCGGACAACACCCCTCATTTTAAAATAAATTTACATAAACATTCCATTTTTTAAGTTAGATAAAAGTGTTGAAAGAAAATAGGAATAATTACTTACATGTCACACCATTTAGTTTTATTTATATTTTACTCATCTATTCTTAGTTAATTATACTATGCATACTCAAAATATTATAAAATCTTACATATACACACTTGAGTTAAAACTTAATCAAAATCTATTTGAAAAAAAATCTATTAGTAAATCATTAAAATTATATTTTTACTCTCAATGATACATATTTTTCTCTTCTTCAATACCACACTAAAGTGCTGATTTGTCCTAAAATCAATTCACGTTGTGGATGTCTCATTCCTTTGTCGCTACCTAAACGTTAAAATTTTAGAATTTTTACTCAAAATATCTTTAAATATCCTTAAAATAATATGATGAACGGCTCAGATTTTTTATAATCTAACTATAGTTAAGTCATTGAAAAATTATGATTACTCATTGTAATAGAAATAAATTAAAATATGTGTATGTAAGATTTTATAATATTTTGAGTGTGCATAACGTAATTAACTAAGAATGAATGTGTAAGACATAAATAAAACTAAATGGTGTAACATGTAGTTAATTATCTCAAGAAAATAATGAACTTTGAGGGTGACATTTGAAAATAATAAATTTTTGAGGGTGACAAATATAAATTATACTATAAACAATTTTAGTGGCATGTTAAAACGTCACTAAAGTAGACATTTTTGTGTTAAAATTATAAAAAAAAATTATGTTCAAAATTCAAAAGCATAATATAATCTATACAAATAAAAATGTTTATTTATTTTTATAATCTGATACAAATCTATAATACACATCCGCATTCAATGATGACAAAAAAAAAAATCTTCTTGAATTTTTTTTTTTCTTGAAACCTAAAACGTATTATCTTCCAACAAATATACAAGCGTAGATTTTTTTAATTAAATTACGTGTGATTGATACAAAAAAATAAAATTATTTTTTAACATTTTTTAAAGTAGAAGATCATTTCTATTATGTAAAATCATGTAGAAGTGATTTTGAATACATGCGAACAAACATTATTTTGTAAAGTGACAAAAAATATAATCATGATTTTATTGTCCACTATATAAAAACATATTATGATTAATTAAAAATCTTTTATGTCTTTGCATAATTTCTAAAGCGGTGCATAATCGGACTCCTAATTTAATTTCAATTTTTTTGCTAGTTTTAATTTTATTTTTTTAATAGTCAGTATTAATTTCATTACTATGTAATATTCTGTACATCAAAGTTTTAAAACTCGATCGAAACTGGCAAGCTTTGATACTTTCAAATTAATTTCGGTGAAAACCGATCCAAAAAAATTACTGAAACTATAGAGTTTTGGTCGAAACTGAAACTCGGTAAACAACTGAAACTACTGAAATTCAATCGCAATTATTGGAACTCATTCTTCTCCAAAAAATTAATAATATTTCAATAATTATTAATAATAATTTAAATTCTAAATTTATAAATTTAAAAAATTTATAGAAAAATTGAATCTGTCAATATTGAAGCTATTGAAAACCGGACCGGATCGGCCGGTTCAACCGGTCGAACCATGAACCGGTCAGCCAACCGGTCCGGTTTACTTTATATAATCAGATCCGCTTAAAACCGGCCAGAACCGGTCTAAACTGCGTTCAACCGGTGAACCGGTGAACCGGTACGGTTGGACCGGTTGAGTTTAAAATTAAAAAAAAAAACTTTCCTAAACTCTGGGTCCCTAACTCAGCCTCCTTTCTGCGGCTTTTACTCGCGCGACAGTCACGAACTCGCGATTTCTCTTACCTCGCACTCTCCTCTCCAGCTCCCATCCTTTCGAAATGATTTAGTATTTTAGTATTTTAATGATACGAAATGATGAAATGATTTAATATTTTAATATTGATAAAGCATATTTTGTTCAGATCTTTTAAAGATGTACTAAATATTATACTCAATTTGTGATTTGTGAATATTTTATTGGGTTATTGTTATTTTGATTTGCTTGGAATTATTTTTTGGGTTATTGACATAAGATATTATTTGTTAAATTCAATTATTAAACATTTATTTTATGTCTAATTATTGTGTTGATGTGTGAATAATATATATATCTTAATTATATTTATATTATATTTTATTAGTTTTTTAAATTTTTATTTCATCCCGGTTCGACCCCGGTTCGACCATTGAACCTTGAATTTTTCAGTATACCGGTTCTGAAGCCGGTCCGATTTTCAAAACCTTGATTGAAACCATTAAAATCGATGAAATTGATAAAATTGAAATAAAAATTGAGTTTTAAAACCTTGCTCGACAAAAAACAAAATTTAATTTCTGATGTAATTAATGAAGGATACATCACACCTGCTTCACTGATGTCATTTGGGAAATGAAATTATGAGATATTTAGACATTGAGTTGAGTGGGTTGGGATTAACTCTAAATTAAATTTAAAATACATTTGGTTCATTATTATGTTAGTGTTATATTATATAATCTAAATAATATGTTAATAATATTATTATTTTAAAATAACATTTAGATATTAAAATAATAGAGAGAGGTTAGATTATATTAATTTTTCTTTAACTTCTAATAAAATGATATTGAATTATATAAATAATAATTTAAAAATAATAAAAAAAATTATTTTAGAAATAATATAGATATTTAAATAATATGAACTTGAACTAAATCCCTCATCTTTTTTAGGCAAATTAAGTATTTTTTTTTGTTGAAGCTTCAAAATTTGTTCATTTTTTTAACATTCTTTTACATTTAACATACATTTTATTTTTGTCAAAAAAAAAACATATATGAGATATATTATACAATAAAAATTAATTTTATATTATATTTTATATGACTTTTAATATTAAAAATTAAATTTATTTTATATCTTAAATATATTTTAATAAAAAAATTAATTTTATTTTATATTTTACATAAAATTTAATATTAAAATTACTTTTATTTCACTTCGAGCACGAAATTCTCTGACAAAAAGAGAGAAATTTTTTTAAAACAATGCAATTAAAAAATTAATTAATAATTAAAATATAATTTATTAAAAATTTAAAAATGAACAGAATTTCGAGTAACTCCTATCTATTAGCCTAAAAATAAGTCAATGATGCTAACGGTCAATGACTCCCTAGAGTCATTTTTTTTATTATTTTGAAAGTCAGCCCCAAACTTTGCATAACTTCTTAAACATTTCATTTTTAAATTTATTAATAATAATATTTAAATTAATAATTAATTTTTTAAGTACATTCATTTTAAAAAATTAGCCACAAAAAGGCTTAAAGCACAAGTAAAAAAATAATAATAACATATTTTTAAATTAAGTTATGATATTTATGATAATCCAAATACTCATTGACATGATTGACCGCATAAACTCTCTTATGATAAAAATGAAAATTCATGTTTGAATTCGTGAATTTGATCTAAAAAATTTTCAGAGTAATTTGACATTAACACCATTTTTTTTGTTATGTACAGTTTTTCAAACAATCTTTAATTTTTTAAATCACAATAATACATAAATTGTAATATTAAATTTAATAATAATTTAAATCTTATATAAAATTTAATATTAAATTAATTTTATTTTATATTCTACATATATAAATTATAATATAAATAATTACTTTTATTTTATATTTTATATATCTCAAAATAAAGTTAATTTTATTTAAATTTTTTTATAATTTTTAAAAATAAAAAATCACACTAAAAATTATTTTTTATTTTTTTATTAAAAATAATCGCACAAATAAATACCTCTTAATTATGTGGCTAAACCAAAATGTACTGTGAATCAGGGTTACACTTTATAAACTGTTCACTAAATTATTATTGTTATTATTATTATTATTATTATATAATTTTTTTCATTTTATATAATAGAATAAAACATAAATATAATTATTATTTTAGTAAATCCCCTAAAGTCAGAAAGCAGCCACAATGTTTTAAAACTTTTAATTCACGTCATTGACTTTACAAAATGACTATAATTTTAATTTCAATTAAAATATAATTATTAATTTTTATTAAAGATAAATTTAAATTATATTTTTAAAATTTAACTATTTTATCTAAAAAAGTCAAAACATATTATCCAAATTCACAATAATTATTATATTGTTCACTAAAATTCTATCTATTTTTTAAATTATTTTAATGAAATTTAATATAATATATTTTTTTTAAAATACTGTTAATTAGTCTAAAAAATAAATTAATATTTTTAAATATATTATACGATTACAACGGGCTGGCAGTTCAAGAGAAATTTTTGTGTGCACAACGTGTGCCATGTAATCCGTCCGCACACAGATAAAATTAAGCCACGTGACACGATAGGCTGTTACGTAGCACTTTTTTTTTGCTATATAACATTAATTTTTTACTACATAGCACTGATTTTTTGCTACGTAAGACTACATAATATTGATGCCTTATTATTTGGAGCTACATAACACTAATTTTTTGCTTCGTAGTACTGACTTTTCCTACGTAATACTGATTTTTTGCTATATAAGACTACATAATATTAACGTCTTGTTATCTACATAATATTACGTAGCTTTATGTAGTAAGAAGTCAGTACTACGTAGCTTCAGATAATAAGACGTCAATATTATGTAATCCTACGTAGTAAAAAATCAGTGCTACGTAATAAAAATCAGTACTATATAGCAAGAAATTAGTGCTACATAGCTTCAAATAATAAGATATTAATATTTTGTAGTATTATATAATAAAAAATTAATATTATATAATTAAAAATTAGTATTATGTAACAGCCCATCTGACTTAATTTTATTTATGTGCAAATGAATGACGTGACACCAACTGTGCACACAGGCAGAGGAGCTCAAAACGCTCTCATTTTTCACTAAAGTGCACTGAAGGAAACAGCGGGAAAGAAGCTACGGAGAAGACGATATGAAGTCATCGAACGCGGTGGCGGCGGAGGACGCACTCCAGCGGACGACGGGCGTCCCGCCGCATCAAGCCGGCGGCGGTAGGCGGAAGGCTACGACGGCTATCCGCTCATGGTTGGTCATCTCTGACTCGGGGCATTTGCGCGTGGAGGAAGCTGGTAAGCACTTGATCATGCGGCGAACTGGGCTACCAGCTCGGGATCTGCGGGTGCTCGATCCCCAGCTCTCGTACCCTTCGACAATCCTCGGCAGGGAGCGGGCGATTGTGATCAATCTGGAGCACATCAAGGCCGTTATTACGGCAACCGAGGTGCTCATCCCCAATTCCATAGATCCCTTGGTGTCTCCTTTCACGCAGGATCTCCAGACTAGGGTATCCAGGTCCTGCGGCTCCCCTCAGCCCGAGGTAATGCCTTCCTTTCGGTTAAGAAAGAACTTGTATGACCTAAAGCAAGCTCCTCAAAAATGGGACAAGAAGATTGAGGTATTTATTACTGAACACAAGTACCAAAGAACCACTTCAGGGCACCATGCATATGTGAACTTGTGAAGAAGTTTGCTGGTGCCCTTGTTCTCTATGTAGATGACACACTGATTGTTGGTTGAGATGTCGAGCAAATCTAGAGGCTAAAGGTAAATCTTACCAATATGTTCGATAAGAAGGCTGGACCGCATAAAGTACTTGGGTCCAACTAAGCAAACACTTGGCATGAAGATCAAGAGGCACCGCAAGACGAAGAAACATTGGTGATCGCAAGAAAGTTATGTTGATAAGATCCTCAAGAAATTTTACATGAACGCGATGAAGCTAATGACAACCCCTCTTGGTACACTTTTAACTGTCCATGATGCAGCATCCAAACAGAAAAGTTGGAGATGCTGAAGATCCTATTGGGGATTTGGATTCTTGGAAATCAACCTAGGTGCAGTTGCTCGGCTATCTAAGCGGCCAAAGTGTGTTGCCTTATCAACTTATGAAGTCAAGTACATTGTAGCTATTGAGGGCTGCACAGAGCTATTATAGATGAAGAAATTTCTTGAAGAATTGGATCACATTCAAGATGGGTATTCATTGTACTTTGATAGCCAAAGTGTCATCCATAATCCATTTACCAAGAATTCCAATTTCCCCTCCAAATCAAAGCACATTGTGGTGTGATATCATTGAATTAGGAATACATTTCACGGCATGAGCATACAATTAGAGAAGGTATACACACGAGAGAATTAGGCAGATATTCTCACCGGAAGAAAAATCAACTCCAAGTTAGAAGCTTACTAGAAAGCAGTAGAGTTTGGACCTCTCTCTCATAAGTTTGGAGGGGGAATTGTTGTCTCTTCGTATGGGAGAGAGATGGCGAAAGTTTGACAAATTAGAGAAATCATCTATCGAAGTTTGGTAGAAGTGTAATTGGAAACCTCGATGGGTAAACTGAGCTTCATCCGTATGAAACCTTGATACGGACATGCAATGTAGAGGCAACCTCGTTGGAGGAAATCTATATGTGTAAATATAACTTCGTGGGTGATTATGTAACCCGAGGAGATGGTTCTGGATTAGATATAGTCTACTTGTTCACATAATCATTGAGAAGATATTCCTTCTATTTCTTTAAACAAGAGGTTTTAAAAGATCAAAGAACCTAAGGTGGTTATGGGGTAGTGGTCATGTCAGTGTTTACCAGAACTTATTGTGGAAGTTGCATAATGGAGAAAGCGATGCTAAGGTTATGGGGTAAGAAGAGGTTTTGGGAATGTTTTAAGCATTTAGCTATTTTGAAGATAGAGAAAAAAGTAGTTATATTAATATTATGATGTGAAATAATATTATTGTAATATTGTGATTTGCATAAAATGTGAAATTAAGTTGATTTTTAATATTAGAATTTGTGTAAGATGTGAAATAAAGTTGATTTTTAATATTATAAGTTATGAAAGACGTGAAATACGTATAAAACTTATTTGGGTGTAGTTTGGATGAATCAGGCTGTGTTGGGGCCCCAAGAAAACAGGACCAAGAGTCGTTACTACTTTCAAAAGTCGAGTGATTTCTACTTTTGCTCACTATAAAATGTCACTTAGAGCTCCTAAGGGCATTAGTGGCTATTGATATTACTACTGAGAGAATATTAATTAGGGAACAAGGTTATCTTGTGTGAGAGTCACAACGAAAGTTGTATTGGTGATCCATTGCCAGTGGTGAACTCAGGCATTGATGATTAGCATGGAAGTTTGATAGAGCAAACAACCGGCTATCTAGAAGTTTAGTCTCTTTTGAAGTCTTTCTGTAGACGAAGAGGAATAGTAGAATAGGTAGGTTTCTACTAGCCAGTCAGGTTCTAGGTAAGAAAATCGTACTACTCTTTGAACTCAACTGGTTGCTTGTCTTGTGGCAACCCCGAGAGGATATTATCATGTTAAACTATGCAAAGTGTTTTATCATGTCTCTTTTAAGTTGTTTAAGGTTTTAGTTCGGAGAAGTATTATCTCCAGTGTTTGCTCTGCGCTCTTCAAGATTTGTTTGACTGTCACTGGGGTTTTGTGCCTTGTTTCTGTGCATTCTCACATCACATCAAGTTTTTCTTATTTTCAAATGCAAATGACTCTTGTGTTGCATGCTGAGAAGCAGTATTTGGCACTTAATGACTGAAGCATTAGTCTTGATGTACCATGCCAATTTGGCAAATCAGTTCTTAGGTAGCATTGATTGGCAAATTTTGGTTCTGACTTATCACACTTCTGGGGTTTTTTTTCATTACTTGTTTTGTTACTTAATACTACTATGCTACATGTAGGATCGAGAATCGTGTGATAGGGATTCAGACACTACTCCTCGGGCTGTTTCAAATGGTCAAGCTCTTGCAGGAAGTCCTATGGCCGCTTTAGACGCATACAAAAATGGGGGTACCAAAGTATTGCCTTTTGAGTTCATAGCACTTGAGGTCTGCCTTGAATCAGCTTGTAGGCTTTTAGAAGCTGAGGTATGTAGTTGTAGGTATAGTCTTTTGGAAAGCTTAAAACCATGTCTCTCGTGAACTTGTTTCTTTGTTGGAAATATTTGCAAAGACTCAATTATGGTTGCTTGCAAATAGGATACATGGAATTAACAAATAGATTTCAAGCTATTTTGTCCAAAAATAGGTTACATTGCATGATTTTGAAACAAGAGTTATGGTCAGAGAGTCAGGCAATTGGCTCTGCATGGTTGGTTGTAGGAAAGAAGTTCTATCCATTTAATTTGTAGTAAATTTTTATACGCTAGAATGCTTCTTAGCTGCTTCTGTCAATAGTCCATTTTAAATTACATTTTTTAATTACCTAAGTCCTTCATGCTTCCTTTTCTGGGTTTGATTTGATTAGATGTTATTTTTCCTATTATTAGACTTCAACATTGGAGCAAGAAGCATACCCAGCTTTGGATGAGCTAACTTCAAAGATCAGCACGCTTAATCTTGAGCATGTGAGACAAATAAAATCACGTCTTGTCACAATTTCTGGGCGTGTGCAGAAGGTGAGAAACTGGGGGAAGGAATTAACTGGTACATAAACACACTTACTTCCACCCACTACCTGTTCCTGTTGAAACTTCTGTTTAGGTCGTACTTTCTTTACAACACCTAATTTGAAGTGATTATTTATCTTCTCATGGTTCATATGAAAATGGAATTCTTTGATAACAGAACCTTCTTAACCTTTGAGCCCTGTAGTCTCTTGCTATATGTCATTGTCTGCCAATTTATAGGTAAGAGATGAACTTGAACACCTTTTAGATGACGACATGGATATGGCTGAGATGTACTTAACTAAGAAGCTATCTCATCAGCGAGTTGGTGAAACTTCATTTAGAATTAATGTCAGAAACGTGGGCCTTGAACCTGATGAAGATAGGTAAGTTAAATCTTTTTTTCCAATCCCATTTTTCTGTTTCCAGTGGAATAAATAAGGAAGTAATCAAGTTAAAATAAATAGAACTAAATAAATTTACATTCAGTGTTTTCTGTGCATATAAACAATGCAACTTCATGTGTGATAGCAGAGATTTCTATTAGGGTTGCAGGCAGCTCAAACCTACGTCAAATCCGTGTATTCCTTTGTGCTCATTTCTATGAAACTTATTTTTTTTTTTAAACTTGCTTTGTGCTCATTTCACTTATTAGGAAACGCTCTTGTTTCAATAATGGTGTTTGTTTTTGTCTTAATTAAAATTTCCATATAAGAGATGGTTTTTTATTTCTTTGGAATGAAATGTAGATTTTTTTGGAGAAGTGCTGCTCTGTTCTTTATTGAACTTTTTCCCTTTAATAGGGATAGGATGTTTATAGTTTCAGCTACATGTATTTATAAGATTATGATTTCTGTCAAATTCCATCACCACAAAACATAAGATTTTGTTTGTTCCAGCGTTAAATAACATGTTGGGATGAATTTGTTTGTATGCACTATCTTAACACATTGCATTCTGAACTATCATGCTCTTTTGATAACTGTGCCTTATTTTTTCAGGGATGAAGGTGATAAAACTGAAATAGAGAGTAGAAATGAAAGCTTTAGTGTCTTTAAACTTAATACTGAGGAACTGGAGATGCTTTTAGAGGTTTACTTTGTACAGATAGATGGTACCCAAAATAAATTATCTACAGTAAGTTCTACTTCTTTTTTGTCTATTTATTAATCTTTTCTGCTTCTTTTTCCTGTGACTTTAGTACTCTAGGCTGTGATTTTCTATTTATGTTTACTTTGGACGTGGCGTTTATCTATGATAGTTGGACTTATCAAAGGTTTTATCTTCAGTAACTTTTAAGAATTATTTATGATGTTGTCACCTGCCAAGGCTTGACTGAACATTTTGTTGTCTTCCTTTTGCTTAAAATGCCAGTATTTCTGTGACATCCTTTACAACAATATGGCATGTCTAAGTTCACGTCCCTTGAAATATTACTAGAATCTTTGTGAATAACCACCTTATTGTTTCTTTTTCTCGTTGTTTTGTTTTTTTCAAAAACTCTCCATTTTTGTTATTTTCTGCTGAGGATGTTACAATAGAAGCATCTCATGGGTTTTTTTCTTTTTTTTTTTCCGACTTATTCCTCTGTAAGTAAAAAGAGTATCCCTATGTTGAAGGCTTTCTTACTTTACGAAGGTAGTCTATTATATACTGAATTTACTTTTGTTTTTGGAAAGAGTTATTTTCGGAACTCGAGCCTATGACTTTCCAGTCACAAAGGAGCATCATTTATCATTGCACCAAGGACCACCCTTACATATTCTTGTACAAATGAAGGTGATTAATTAAATATTTATATTTTCTTTATAATGTGTAAGGACTTAATGATGAAGAACATATTAGATAATCAACAAAAAGTTGAGGTATTGATATATAAATGTTAGCCTTTACTTATTATCCTAGGCTTTTAAATCGGAATGTGTCTATTATTTGTGTACTTCCTCAACTTCATTCCCAAAATATGACTCCCCCTAATACTCAATATATTATCTCAACTTCATTCCCAAGGTGTGATTCCCTTAAATATATTTCCTCAACTTCATTACCTAGGTATGACTCTCCTGACACTTAGCAGATGCTTCTTTTTTTTTTGTGTAGGTCAGACTATTTATGCATCATCGAATTTGTAGTTTGGCTCATATTATGTAAAACTGATAAATAGTATTTCCAGCTCTGTTTACATCTGCTTAGGAGATAGATACGAATGTGAGTCTCTTCACCTTTTTGGAAATTAAATATAGTATTTTGTCTGCACCATGATGAACGACGAAGGATATATAAAACCTAGTCAAAATCGTTGTTATGAGCCCACTAATGTTAATGATCATTACATCTGCATTTACCAAGTTATATTATATATTTGTTCCTTCATCCACCAACAAATATCTGAGATAGTTAAATTGAGCTTGTGTTGGTGTTCAGTCTTATAGCATTTAAGCTATTGAAAATCAATAAATCATGCATTGGGTATTTCAACTTTATCCTCTTATTGTTCCTACTCCTGATGTTATCACTCCTATTCTTTAGTTCTTGCATCAATGTATGATATTCCACGTACAACGTTGTACATCCCTGCCTACATTCTACCTTCTTTATGTGTAGCTGAGGGATTATGTGGATGATACTGAAGATTATATCAATATTATCTTGGATGAGAAACAAAATCAACTGCTGCAGATGGGGGTTATGATGAGCACTGCAACCCTGGTTATGATGCTTGGTGTGGTGGTGGTCGGCATACTAGGTATGAACATCAGGATTGATCTCTTCAACTATGGAACGTACCAGCAGTTCTGGGAAACTGCATTTGGCGTCTTTGGAGGCTGTTTCGCGCTATATATTCTGGCAATTGTGTGGGGTAAGACTAGTGGGCTTCTCCATTAAGATTACACTATTTTCAACGACTACTGAAATCACCTCGCTTCTCAGTTGAATGATTCACCATCAAGCTCAACTCAAGCTTAAGGTGCGTTTGATCTTTGTAAAGTATGAGTTCATTTCATTTTGTATGCATGTATGGGTGTTGCTTTTTAAATTTGGAAATTGTTGTCTGGGCTAAGAAGGAATGATGTTCGAGGGATTATGTAATCGCAACATACCTATCAATATACGATCTTAACTCAACAATTTTAGTCCCGTGAAGGAGCACGGTTAAATTTAAATGCTGTTTCAATGGACCATATGTGCAACTCGAGCTCGTCTCAGCACATGTGCACAATTATATTTAGTCGACTTTATTGGGGACTTGGCATGTTCAAGATGTTGGTGACTAGATATGCTTACTGAAGCGGCCATCGTCCCCAACCCAACACTTAGGCTCTGTTTGGTAATAAGAAAAAAAAAGAAGATTTGGTTGAAATTTTTAGTCATTTTTAAAAAATATTTATGATGTGAAATAAAGTAAGTTAGTTATATTAAAAATTGTGTAGGATGTGAAATAAAGTTGATTGATTTATTGAGAATTATGTTGGATGTGAAATAAAGTGATTGTTTAATGTTGGAATTTGTGTGAGATGAGATATAAAATAATTTTTTAAGTTTTTTAAAAATAAATTTAAGATTTTACTTATGTCTAATTTTAGCCATATTTTTAGCTTATTGCCAAACAGAGCCTTAGGTCCTTATAAGTTTAGTTGTTATTTTAGGGGATTGAAAATGTCAGCTGGCTTAATATTTTAGGCTTTTTTTTTTTGTGTGCAGATATTACTGTTTTGTATCCATGTCCTGGGAGTGAAGCTTGTCGTAGCTCCAGATGTCCAGCTTTAATTTTTTTGTTCTGATTAGGACTCACTTTTGCTTGTGAAATTTTAAGAACTTATTAAATTATTTGCAAGTCCAAGCTGCTTTTATGACTTTTTCATAGCAGATAAATTTAAGGGTAAATTATATTTAGGTCCTTTGTGATTTTGAAGACATAATATCTGAGTGCTAGGTTTTTTTTAATTTATTTATTATTATTATTTTTTTAAAATTCTAGTTATACCCCTTTTATCCCTTTCCTCTCTTATTCCTAGCTCTCTCCCTCTCTCTAGTAGGACTGCTGAAGGTGGAGGAGGGAGGGGGGCGCGAGGCATTCCCCCGGGTGGACCTGCCCCCTCCCCTCTCTCCTCTCTCTCTCTCTCTCTCTTTTTCTCTCTATCTTCCTCAGATGGAGCGACTGCCCGTCAATGGAGGGGCTTTTCCGCCCCTCGTATCTCTTTTTGCAGAAAGAGAATGAGATAGGGAGGCCCATGCGTCATCCCACCGACAGGTGGCCCCTTCACCCCTTCACCAGCAAGGAAGCCGCTCTGTCGAAGAGAGAAAGAAAGAGGGGGGAGGGGGCCCCGGGCCCTTCATCGCTGGTGGGCCTCTCCCACCCCTCTATTCTCCACTTGTAACCCTACGAGAGAGAGAGGGCAGATGAGAGAGAGGTATAATTAGAATTTTAAAAATTTTTAATAATAAAAAATTATAAATGATCTATTTGATAATTTAAAATTATAGATTTGAGTGATATTAAATTTTAAATTAAAGTCCTGAATGTAATTTACCCTAAATTTAAATGCCAGAGAGCTCAAAGAAGAAGTCATCGTAAAAGCATTCATTTCGAATCTCGCCGGTCTCTATGCTTAAAGCATGGTGGTTTTCAGTGTAGGGGGAAAAAAATTCTGTCTATGTTTTCCGGCTCATGGAAGCACGGGCACGAACCCAAACCCAATAGGAACTGCTTAATAGAGATTGAGATTGGAGTTCACAAATTTACGCCAACTAGCTCGATAGTAGTCCGGCTTAATTCTTTACATGCCAAATCTACTCACTCGGCTCGAATAGAAGTTATTCGGACTCATAAGAAAATCAAGCAAATAATTTGTATAATGACATTCTCCTGAATTTGAACTCTCCCTAGCTAGCTGAATTCCAACCTAATCCACCAAAGAAAGAAAAGGAGAATGGCAAATAGTGGGGCTCCACATTGCTTATTCTTTCGTCTATACCCACGGCATCGGTCTGCTTATGTTCCAATTTCAAAACTCGATACAAAATTCATTCATAAAATCTGGCAACCAACTATTTGCATAAGCATGCACCTTTTTAGCATTTGTTCATAAAAACACTTGTTATGAAGCACAAAAGCGTATAATATTATATAATAATATACGATGTGCATATAATGAATATTTAAAGCAAGAAATAGAACACGCAATCAAGCTTGTTGTAATTTCAAATTTGATTTGAAATCGAAAATTTGAATATGAATTAAAGTCGCTTTCTACGTGAACTTGACTCGACGTCAACTACTCGTGGGTACTAAATTTGTGAGTGGTCTCCACCCACCATGTGCACCCTTTGGCTTTTGGCCAACTATTGCACCTTCAACTTCATCCTGCCCCCACTTACTAAAGTCGGCCGAAAGGCTTCGGATAACAATGAAGATATCGACCTCAATTAAAATTGATATTTTGATTTCGAGTCAATATTAGATACGGTCAAGAAAACATTACTGGCTACCGAATTGAGTTCTAAATTGACGCAAGTTGGTAACAAAAATATAGCGAAAATAATTAGGCATTTTTTACGCAAAGGCACGTATATATCTAGTGGATGTTGGTATAAATTTTATATATTTCGATTCATTGTAGATGAAATACAAATCTTTATAACGAAAGTTTCGAGTTTGGAACATAATTGCTGACAACTGTTGACAATTATGCATCCATTGATGGCTTATCCATCAAAATCTCAGTTCAGGATCTTCAAATCAAAGCAAATAAAAAGTTGCATGTGAACGAGATTAATTATGAGACAATTAGGAATCAATAACCTAATTACTCTGTTTGGCGCGAGGACCAAAACAGGATCAAAATAGTACTAATTTAAAAAATAACAATAATAATAATAAATAAATTTTTTAAATCATTCTACACAAATTCAAATATAAAAAATATTATTTTACTTTACATACTCAATAATTTAAAATAAAAATATCAATTTTATTTCACATTCTAGACCAAAATATTCAAATCGAGTATTTTGATCTAAGATGTGAAATAATGTTTATATTTTTATTAAAAATTATTGAGTATGTGAAGTAAAATATTATTTTTTATATTAAAATTTGTTTAGAATAATTAAAATAATTTATTTATTTATTATTATTATTATTATTTAAACTAGTACTATTTTAGTCCTGTTTTGGTCCTCGCGCCAAACAGGGCCCGAAAATATTGCAACTCCAGCAATGAGAAATCTACTCAAATTTACTATTAATTTTGAGTTGAGTTTGGTTGGATCCTGTCAATTTTTATTTTTAATTTTAGGTTAATTTTTTAGTTAAATTAAATCTTTATAAAATATATTTTTATAAAAAAACTGTTATCCAAATAAAATATATTAGAATATAATAATACAAATATTCTAATCTCATCCTTTTACTACAAACTTAATTATAAGGAATATATGTATATATTCGGTATATTTAAATTTTTTTTGAATATGTATGCAGATTATACATGTATTGAATTAATTGCGAGTTGAATCGATTAATTTTTAAGTAGGTTGACTTCAAATTAGGAGAAAATTGAATTGATTTTAAAATAAATAAAATATGAGTGAGTTTTAATTTTCTTATAAAAGTTTTGCCCATAAATGCAAATATTTCAGTATAAAAAACAAAAATATGGGAAACCATGAAACTTGTCCTCTTGTTCTACAAATTGTTGACCTACCATTGGAATTGGATTAATCTTTTTGGTTATTGTATTGGTGAATATGTATTTCCATTAATTTTTTATCTTTTAATCAAATCTTATACATAAATATATTTTTCTATTCAATTAATTTAAATTATGACTATTTGTCTTGAGATAATATTTAAAAATAAAAGTAAAAAAAATGTATTTATAATAAAATATATTTTATTTAAATAAAATTTATAGAAAAAATTCTAATGAAAATTTTCATTAGAATATTACAAAAAACTAATATGTTAAATCCAGTTACATGTATAAAAATATTTTTTAATAAATCTCCAAATTTTATTAACAATCCGACTTCAAGCCGTCTAGACCTGATGCTATGTCAGCTCAAGATTGGATTGATAAAAATCTCAAGTCATAAAAACGGCTCGTTAGTCAGCTCGTTGTGATCAAGTCGTGCTCGATTCAATTCAAAATTTGATTCAACTTTCGAGCAATCTTCTTTCTTTGAGCGAAATTAATAGTCTTAGATAGTACTGACCCTATGGGATCATAAATTGCATAAATCACTTGATTCCAATCGATTGACCTATTAGAACTTCTATTACGTATTAGGAGGTATTAATACCGGCCCTGTTTGCCTAGGAGTTTAAAATTAAACTGGTTTAATTTTAACCAGGCATATCACATCACACATAAAATTTAATATTAAAAATTAAATTTATTTCACATCCTACACATATTACTAAAATAATAACTAACTTATATCACATCCCTCACATATTCCAACATAATAACTAACTTTATATCACATCCCTCATATATCCCAATATAATAACTAACTTTATTTCACATCATTCACAACTTTTAATAAAAAAATATCTCTATCCAAATTTAATTTTAACCTTCTTAAATTTAACCTTACAAACAAACACACCAAAGTGTCAAGTTAAGTTGAATATACAAAAGAATGGCTACTCTTTTAATACAAAAGACTCAAGTTAGGGATCAAGATGATCTCTTCAAATTAAAATTATCTCATACATTTTCTTTTTAAGTTTTTTAATCTCGCGAAAGAGTAAATTAAGATCGATTGTGTCAAACAGAATGAATATTCAACTCATGAGAAATTAGTGATTGCTGTACTCATGAGTTGAATACATCTGTGCATGCATGCAGGGAGTCAGACATGTGCTTGAAGGAGAGTTTTGAGTTCAAATTTTGATATCAACATCAACTATATATATATTCACACATATCTTCACCATCAATTACCTCAAATCATTTTTTACTTTGGCTCAACTGTTAACAGAAAATATGTTATGTTATCAAAGCAAAAAAAAAAAAATGAAATGAAGCACATATATATAGTTTTTAGGGTTAATTAATTCTTTATATATAAATGTTTGCATCTGCTTCTCTCCTAATATTGCTGGTTTCCTTCTCTTCCCATTTCTCTCCCACATCTTCCATTTACTTTCAGCCCCATATATACTACCATGAATGAGCTTGAAGAAGAAAACCCGTTCTGCTATATTCATCCAAAGGAATTCGTTGTGGGGGTCTGTGCACTATGCCTGAAGGAGAGGCTCCTCGGCCTTGCTTCAAAGCAAGGGTACCTTCCCCTCCCTAAAGATGCCAGTAGATCCTTCAGATTTCTCAAGAAGAAGCCTTCTATTGCTCTTACAAGAGTCTTCGCCTTCAGATCGTTATTGCTCCAACGTTCCGACTCTCGAACTCGAAAATCCGATGATGAATGTGATGGGAGCTCAATCTCCAGTCCCGAAGGTTTACTGCTGCATTCATTTCTATGATTTCTTCATTTTCCCTGTTGAATTCTGACTCATTAAACTCCTTGATTTTGGCTTCTGATTCAGTTTTTTCTGATGGATATGAAAAAATTGATTGATAATTCAGCACACGTGAAGGAAGAAATTTTAGCATAGAAAATATGATCTGATACTTCATGTAAATCCAATCTGATAACAGCTGAAATCTATGTGTGAAGAAAAAGAAAAAATCATTAGATCAAAGAACTAGCCACTTCCAGACATCTCTCTCTCTCATATTTCATTGTATCATATTCTTAATCTTTCCCTCGTGATATCCCAAAGAGAGAAAAGAACAAGAGAGAGAGAGAGTCCCCTAATACTGACTATAAAGATAGGAGCCAATAGATTTCGACAAAAGGGGATAAGATTAAGGGGGTGCTTGGTTTAATGTTATCTTAATGTTACGTTATGTTATTTAGAGAAAGTAATTATTTGATTTAATGATATCTATAAATAAACTTTATGAGATTATAAAATTATTAGTCAAAATATAACATCTAGATATTACAATATCTAAATTACATGATATAACATCGAGATAATAACGAGCCAAACGTCCTCTATATCTCTTTGATCTAATTATATTACAACATTCGCTATCATGAAGTCTATAAAGTAGTGACTAATATAGTTGAATATTGCGCAGATAATATGCATATAGAACCTCACATACTAGAACAAGAATAAGGCAAGTGACTGGATCACATGATGAAAGATAATTCTAATTAGCAACTCAAAACTATGCCACAAGATAATTATGCTCGACTTTTGTGACATCTTTATTAATTTCCACCTTGATCCATTAGATCTTTTATTTTCTATCATTTTTCAATCTCAGACTATACTTTATCTTTAAATTAGGAGCTGCTTAATTACTTTATGGAGGATTTTGATTGATAGCTTGTTTCAAAGTTAGTTGAGATAGAAATCTTGAATATTAATGTGTTTGATGTTCCTAACTAATTAATCAATTTGAATTATAGGCCAACATGCATGACATGGTAAAAAAATATATAATGAGAAATCTAAAAAATAAGAACACACAGATTTATGTGAAAAACTAGAGCAAAGACCGAATCTAAATCTACAGATCCATAATGTAGAAGGAAATATTCTATCAGCCTGATTAATCCTTCTATTATCACCGTCTAACCCTAAAATTTAATTTTTACATTACTTATTCCTTTTTCAAAAAATGTAGCACTGCAAGAATTCTTTGAGCCTCATTAAATAAAATTCGAGTCACCAAATTTTAACAGTGTACTATGTAGGTGATTATAAAATTGTTGCCTCTCCCTTATTCTGAATTATTCTTTTTTTTTTAGGATATCACTGGAAGGGTTGCTTACAGTATCTGAAATAATTTTTTTTTTAAATATATATTATATATATATAAAGTTTATCGAAGGTTTTTATATTTATTTTTTCAAGGCCAAGATTCTTTTATTTCGATGAAGATTGAGGCCGATGGGAATGCTTCATTGGAGAGCAAGAGAACAGCAAGCTTTGGCCTGCCATGGATTTCAACTGGCAGATCAGAAGACATGGCGAAGGGCCCGAACAGGAGAGCTGTCGTTGAGCATGTCAAGCCACGGGGTTCGCTGAGGTGGCGCAAGCGGATTGGCCAGCTGCTCCAGCTGGCACGCTGGAAGAGGTCCAGCAAGGCAGGGGCAGCTCATGCTGGATTTTCTGGCATGGTGGAGGGTTCCAGAAGGAGGGAGCGGACAAGGAGCCTTACCAGAAGAAGGGCCACCCCATGAGTTTATTTAATTATTTAATATATATATATATATATGAAGCCATTTAATTATTATATATTAAGATAATATCGGAGATATGATTGCTAAATCTTTTTATTTGGCCTGGTGATAAAATTTTTGTTGATACGTGGCTCCAGCGCTGCATCACAGCCATACATATAACGCTCCTTCATCTTGAAACATCATATACGACCTTTCAAATCTGTTCGGTTTCAAACATCATGCATTAACCTTTGAAGCTGTATTTACCTTCAAACATTGTGAGTGATGTTTGAAGGTAAACACAGCTTCAAAGGTTAATGCATGATGTTTGAAAACGAACAGGTTTGAAAGGTTATATATGATGTTTCAAGATGAAGGAGTGTTACATGTATGGTTGTGATGCAGCACTGGAGCCACATGTCAACATTAGCCCCCCGCATGCTGGAGCGCAAACATTTATGTGGGTCCTGGTATGCGAACCATGATAGTGGTGAACGCGCAACCTAAAGTCTGCATGGATAAAGTCAGGGGAGCACCCCGGCTCTTCTCACCGTCCCTTGAATTCTGCAAGGAAAGAAAGAAAGGAATAATTAGTGAGATGGCGGAGCAAAAGAATAAGGCTAACCTGATATCTAAGGAGCAGGCCTCCTCCAGATCTCCCTCCTAAGGAGGAGAGACATTATCTGTAGAGCCACAAAATATTGATATCGATGTTTTTCATGATGAAGGAAACATCAATGTCAATATTTTGGATGACAATTTCTATAGAGTTGGCTGATCATCGATTCCAATGTCACAGAACCGCGGTCGAGCTTAAGTTGCCTCATTCCTTAGCTAGGAGTAGCTCCTGAGGCGAACTTTCCCAATGTCATAGGACATGGAGTCTGAAACATCATAGAGATGTTTGTACTATGGACATGGGTTGACCTCTATTAGAGCAACAGATCTTAGTGGGAAGAGTGCATTTGAAAATATAATATCTGATTGATGAGTAATCTGGTTAATTCCCCTTATAGTAGGTTAAGAATAAAATAGAACTGACAGGACATTTCCCAAATTTGACTTGAAATCATACTCCTTTACACATAAAAAGCAATAATAGTAGTGGAGATCCTACTTAAAAGGAGTTATCTGATCCAATGCCAAAAGGACTTAGATCATCTGAAACATTGTAGAGATGTTTGTACTTGAGGTATAGGCTGACCTCCGTTAGGGCAGATCCTAGTGGAAAGTGAAGGCATTCTGCTTAGGGGGGACCTGTATCATGGGTAGATAGCAGGGACTGGCCTAAGGTTACAAGCGGGCCTTCTGGCTTTCCGCTGGCTAGATGGGCATATGGAAAGGTTTCGAATGTAGGTAGGAGACCTCGCCTGCTAAGCGTGACTAGGCTCAGTGACCTTCGTATATGAAGAGTGAGTATAATGAACCATCGTGTATGAGGCACGGAAATCTCGGGTACGATAGTTGAGAGTTTGAGGTTAGACTCGTACTTGTCGCACGATGCTTGAATAAAAGATGAGCTAGTTGTGCTTTAGATAATACCTCAGTATGAATATCAATGTTAGGATTAACAGCATAAGAATTCCAGAATCAGATAGTGCTAGATGCATAAATATCGTGGACGACACATGGATCCACCTTGAAATCATGAAGCTTGATAAACTTTGAGATCGTTGTTTGGCAAGGGCCATCGTGTACGATGGTTAGTGTTAACTAGATTTTGATGTTTCATCTCTCCGATGTTTCCTTCTTTTCACTTTGGGTTTGGTGACATTAGGGGAACCGCTCCCTTCAGCGTCTTCCAAAAGTATGAACTGGCTGGCCCTTGCAACAAACTCAGAGTAACTCCTGGGTTTCATCAGCTGCAGAGATTTGGATAGATCTCCACTAATCAGTCCCATGCGATAATCATGGATGGCGACAGCAGAGGAGACGTCTTCGGCTTCTACCACAACGGTAAAGAACGGTTGGTGTAGTTTCACAGGCTTTCTTTCTCGCCCTGCTTGATGTTGGCTAGCACCATATCATATATGACCATGCGCGTCTGGCTGATGAAGCGAGTAATCACTTCCGATTTCAGAAGCTCATAGGAATAGCTGGGCAGCTTAACAAACCAGCTGAAGGCTGCCCCTTTTAGAGTATTGGCTAGGAGATGACACTTGGTAGCCTCATCAGGTTGATAGTAGCGAATAACAGTTTCGAACCCCTGGATGTGTTCCCAGAGGTCAATAGTACCTCTGTAGGATTCAAGGCGTGGCGGCCTGAAGTCCTCTGGGACTAGCGCCTGCCAGATGTCGTCAGAGAAAGGGGTGTTGCCATCAAGTGAGCCAAAAAAGGGATCAAATCCATATTGGAGGGCCTGAGCACCTGGGAAAAGGCTATTCCGTCCAGTGAGGAAAGGAGGAAAAACTGGAAGAAAGACGGCAAGCGCAGGAAGTAGACATGCAGGGAACAATGAGAGAGAATTTTGGCCCTGGTGTACTTCCTGATGAGAAGGATGATGCCTAAGAGGCTGAGAGGAAACAAATGACTGAACATGACGACTTTCGGCAATGAAAGGAGCGGGAACCGCCACAGCTAGCGGGGGAGGTTCATGAGCCCCCGCAACCGGTCGAAGAAGATCAGAAGCTGCTTCAACTGGCTAAAGAGGTGCAGGGGAAAACAGGGTGGCACAAACTGGCTGGGTCTACCTGAGAATCACAGCTTGATGGGTTGTGAGGTCAGTAACCATATTGGTGAGATTAGCCAACATCCCCTGTAATGCTGAAAGGCGGATACGTCTGGAGGAAGAAGTAGATCCGGCGCGATGCCGGGATGTCGAAGCTGAGGCTTCATCACTTGGCACCCTGACGGGAGGTTTACTTGCTTGTGCGCTAAGGGCAGCGAAATTGGATCTGCATGTTCTAGCCACCATCTTCTCAAAATCTCAATGAAAGCACCGGAAGATATTGACGTGATATGTAAGGGATCCCAAGAAACACACACACAGAGAGAGAGAGAGTCCCGAGAGACAGCGGTATGCAGAAAGCTGAGCTTGTCGGTTAAGGCTTAGATGAGAGAGAGCATCCAGAGCAACACACAGAGGTTTAAGGTAGTTCAGGGAGAAAATTTCCTACGTCCACCGGGTGGCCAGGTTATTTCACTATTTGGAGCCTTCCAAACATTGTGAGTGATGTTTGGAGCCTTCCAAACATCCTACATGACCCTTGTTTCCAGCTCTCCCATCCACATCGGGCACGACGTTTCTCATCTATACCTATCGTTATCAGCGTACTCTGGTCGCATTATTTCTATACAGCATATTTCTTCCAGTCACGCAAACTAAGGGCCCGCATGTTTCAGCCATCACGGTCCCCAAGAAGATAAGCTCTTCACCCATTGTTTCCAGCCCCTCTAGTGGCCGACAACGGTGGAACCACCAACTTGGGCTCAGTATTGTTTATACTTTTTCCCATCCGAAAAACCCGGGCAGAGCTCTCCTTCCACCCGCCTGTAAATACCCCTGAACAAAGCTTCGAAGAAAAAGAGGAAAAGAGGAGCACTCTCATCTTTCCACCATACTTATATCAGAGCTTAAATTAAGAAAGCTCTCCCTCTCTCTGGATCCCTCTTCTAACGATTGTATCGGCCTTGACAGCTATTTTTTTCTTTCTTTCTAGTGAAATCACCTGACCACCTGGTAGACATAGGGGATTTTCTCCCT
The DNA here is from genome assembly GCA_002786265.1 of Apostasia shenzhenica. Classification (NCBI taxonomy): domain Eukaryota; kingdom Viridiplantae; phylum Streptophyta; class Magnoliopsida; order Asparagales; family Orchidaceae; genus Apostasia; species Apostasia shenzhenica. The sequence goes on along the minus strand of KZ453008.1, from coordinate 1,585,208 downwards.
GAACCACCTTAAACCTCTGTGTGTTGCTCTGGATGCTCTCTCTCATCTAAGCTTTAACCGACAAGCTCAGCTCTCTGCGTGCCGCCGTCTCTCGAGATTCTCTCTCTCTCTCTCTCTCTCTCTCTCTGTTTCTTGAGATCCCCTACATCTCACGTCTACAATCTTGTTTCATGTCATCGAACAAGATTCTCTCGAATATTTTTTTATTTAATGACATCGAGGTATAAGAATATAACTCAATATAAAATCTTCTTAAGTTATATAAAAAACTAAGATGAAACGTATTAAACAATATAATAATTAAATAATAAATATTTTTGTAATTATGTAGTTTATCATAATTTCATAAAATATTATAAAAGCACTTAAAAAATACATGCAGAAGCTCTCTAGAAAGCACAAACATAATACAAAAATACTATAATATAACACGATATACTGACATAACTTTCTAAAGTAAAGAACACAAACACAACAATGTATACCAATTAAATAATTAAATAATAATTTTTATATGATTATGTATCTTATTAAAATTTTGCACAAACATAATACGAGATTCCGAAGCATAGCGTGACACAATACATTAGAATATATAAAAATATCTTTGAGTTTTTTTATTTCTCTTTAGACATGTATATAAGATTAAGTAGGTCAATAAATATTTAATAATGTTTACTTAAATTTGGGCGACATTCTCAAAGTATAGTCTTTGATGAGCAAAACTTGCCCATATACTACATGCAAAAGTAATAAAAATAAGATATATAACTATTAGGATCGAACATCTTAGACGACATGAGAATATTCAGTACTTTTATTTTACCTCCTTTACAATACGATAATCCTATTGTACAAATTATTTAAGATATGTCTCAGCATTAGCTTTAATGTTGACATTATTCTCATATAGTAAATTTTAAAATCATCGAGTTTAAAGTTAACAATTTCATGTATAAAATCTTTCTATTTCATCATCTTACGTGTGTTAATAACGTGTAACAAATTTTTAATTAAAAATAAAATAATAAAAAATAATAATAACTTGCAAGGAGACTCAGCATAGAGTGAGTCTGCTTCGCTGGTAAAGACTTGACATTTAGGACCTGTTTGCTTAATTAAAAATTTAATTAAATTAAAATTATTTTTTAATTAAAAATTATGAATAATATGAAATAAAATTAATTATGATATTATAATATATAAAAAATATAATATAAATTAATTATTATTTTAATATATATATATAAGATATAAAATAAATTAATTATATGATGTGATATAAATATTTAAAATTAAATCAGTCAAACAAACAGGTTAAAGGCTTTAAAAATCAGATGGAAGTGGCCGGTTAAACCGTAAAACGGTTGGCTGGCCAATTCTGGCCCAGACAAAAACCGTTCGACAGTGAACCGCATCGAACCGGCGATCCAACTGCTGAACCGTCGAACCACCGAAGTTGAACCGGTTCGCAGAAACCTAAATACAAAAATACTGTTGAATGGCAGATTCAGGGCGGTCATTCAGCGATTGCTTCTCCCGAGATGCCTCCACAGTTGCTGGCTCCAGCGGCAGAGTCGCCGCCAGCTGCCTCTCTCAGGACGTATGAAGCACGGACACAACACGAGGATACGAAATACGACACAACACGACACGGCGACACGATGATTTTCTAAAATATAGGACACGGACACGGCATGACACGCTAAATACAATAATAAAATTAACAATTTATACTTAAAAAATATATAAAACATGATACAAACTTAAATTTTTAAGTATAAACAACTTGTAAATAGTACTGAAGTATCATAAAATAAAGATGAGAACTTGAGAACAAACGCCGTCAATATTAAAAAGATTTGAGATATAAATTTAGTGTTCACTTTGAGTAAGAGAAAATATAATTTTGCTTATTAGGACAATCACAGTGAGCATGATAATAAGAGAAAGTAAAAGCTATCAATGTTGAAGATGAAAGAAGAATAAAGGTGAAGCTAGAATTCTAAACTTTTTTTACGATTGGTTCATTTTTGAAAGACTTAAGAGCAACAAAAAAGGAAGAAATTTGATTTAACTTGGATAACTTAGAATTTTGACTTATATTGGATAAAATTTATGAAATATGAGTACAATACGATGATACAGATACAATACAATACTGATATAACAATATTGTTATGACAATTTTAAAAAAAGTAGGATACAGATACGTGAGGATACGGTTGCGAAACACTTTCAATTCTAATATTCGTATTTGCGTTGGATATGAAATAAAGTTAATTTTTACAATTGGAATTTGTGTTGAATAAAAAAATTGACTTCAACCAAACAAGGCCCTAAAAGTGTCTCAGAAGTGTCCTAAGATGTTCTGAAGTGTCCTCGCGTGTCCAAGAAGTGTTCTTTAATTTTTTTTATATATTATTTTATTAGGATACGCCATGTGGTGTGTACGACACGGTGTCCCCGGGTGTCCTCGCGTGTCCTCAAGTGTCCGTGTGTCCGACACGAACACGGCATGGTTCTTGAAGTGTCCATGCTTCATAGCTCAGGACCCATCGAAGAAGCTTCTCCTACATCCCTTCTTTGAGGGATGTGTAGATCCCCCAACTACCTCGTCAAGAACGGTCTCCGCGCCGAGCCGCCGCTGGAGGAGCCCTTCGAGGGGAGATCTATCACCGACGGCGGAAGTGGGCGATGGTCATCGTTTTTGCCGAACCGGTGGAGGGTGAGCTAGTGGAACTTCTGCGAGGATGCCTTTGAGCTGGTTTCAATTTACCCCAAGGAGAGCTTGCAGTGCGTTCATGGCGGGGAAGATGAGGAGAGGGAGATGCTGATCAAGCACTCGTTTGCTCTGCTTGGAAGCTTGGAGGTGCAGGCGGAAATGGCGATGAAGGTGTTAGAGAGCCATTGGGGAGAGGGAAGAGAGGGAGAAGCAGCTTTTAGGGTTTGCGGAGAGCTTGGAGAAGACGGTGGGTGATCTTAGCTCCGAGCTGCAGACGGACAAGAAGACGAATTTAGAGCTATAGCTGGAGCTGGAAAGGCTGACAAACAGTTGTAGTAGTGGGAAGCAGCAGCCAGCAAGAAGCACCGTAATAAATATTTTTAAAATATTACGTCATCACAGTTCAACCCCGTTTCGATCGCGATCGACTTTTAAATTTTAAATTTTTTATATTGCTCAGCTTGACTTGTAGATCAATGTAGTTTTTTTTTTTTTTCAAATTAGGTAAATTCTAATTTCAATTCTTCCTCCTCTTTCTTGTAGGCTTACACATCTTCTCACTGAATTTTTCTCCGAATATAATCCTTCATCATGACTGAAGATTGCTGGTGGACGATTGATGTCAAGCAAAAAAGTTCTCTTGAATATACACTTTCATCATTCTTTGGTAAAAGGATATTTTAATTTTTAAGGGCTGTATTCTCAATTGATACTTGATAGAGAAAAATAACTTTTTTTTGAAAGGCGAGAAGTATTTTTTTTTCTTTTCTTTTATAGGAAAAGTTTGAATACATTCATTTACTAGAGTTAAGAGTACAATCATTTTGAAAAATACGAGTAAAAAAAGAAAGGATACAATCTTTCCATAAAAATGACTCAGAGGAGGAAAGAGCAAATTGAGCAAGGCTATGAGTTACTTCGTTACCCTCTCGTCTGATGTGCGTTAACTCAACACATGGGAAGGTGGATAACATCCTTTTCGTGTCAAGCAAACATAAGCCAATCATCGAAAGGTTGAGACTGTTTTCCTTCAGCTCACGGATAACATTCAAGGAGTTGCCTGCGAAGATGACATTCTGAAGTGAGAGCTCTCGGGCCAACATAACAGCTGCTCTAGTTGCATAGTGTTCGGCATAATGTGAATTCAAATTACCCGGGAGGCTGTTAGCATGGGCTGTCAACAAATATCCCATATGGTCACGGGCCACAACACCAATACCAAAATAGTTCTTATTATTCTTAACAGCTGTATCAAAATTGAACTTAACCGATTGAAAAGGAGGTTTGCGGCCAAAAGACTCCTTCTTTGCAGCCTTAAACTCCTCGATGAATTTTTTAGCTTGGATAAGGATGCACTCTGCTGTTTGACTTGGTTTTCCATGGAGCACAGCATTTCAATTACTCCAAAGCAGCCAGAGGATTATTGCCATCAGACTAGCTTTCTTCCTGTTTCTATCCAGGATAGTGAGGCCCAGTGAAATTCCTCTATGTTCCCCAGGGACAAAGTCGGGGGGAGCTATGTGAGCTAAGCTCCAAATAGTAGCAGCGATGGGGCAATTGCCAAAAATGTGGGCTGACTTTTCTAGTTCTTTACCACATATCAGACAATGTGGAATGCAATCGATCATTCGACAATTACATAGATTGCTGAAAGAAGGAATGAAGTTTTTAAGAAGCCTCCAGGTGAATAATCGTACCTTACTTGGAACTTGTAAATTCCAGATATTTCTATCTTCCTTGAGAAGTCGACGTGGAAGAAGAAGCTGTCCGATAGGTAGTTTGTTCACCTAGGATATGTAAACTTGTATGCGAGCTCAATTGTTGTATGAAGTGATAACCACTACGAACAGAGTAACTACCAGAGGGGTTAAAAGCCCAGATACGAGTGTCTGGAGCATTGATATCACCCAATGGGATACGCAAAATCTCTTGAATGTCTATTATATCAAAGGCTTGATGTAAGATCTCAGTATCCCATAAGTTGGAAGTTTGATTAATAAACAAATTTACTGTAGCCTTTTTAGAAAGAAATTTTGGTTGCGTAAATATTTTGAACTCCCAAGGACGAGGAATCCATTTGTCATGCCAAATGTTGATTCTTCTTCCATTCCCAACACGCCACATCAAACCCTTACTAATAACATTTTTAGCTTGCCAAATACTTTGCCAAATATAGGATGGGGAGGAGACCAACCGAGCCTTGAGAAAGTTTCCATTAGGAAAATAACGCGAGCGGAGAACACGAAAGCTAAGAGAATTTTGATTTTGTGAAAGCTGGGGGATTGGGCTTTCGAAGCCTCAACGCCTAAGCATTGTTGGGCAAACAGGTTTGGAGAGAAGTATTATTTTCTGATTTAAAGTTTGGTTCATTATTATCTTGATGTCATATTATGTTATGTTATTTAAAGAAAGCATTTGATTTAATGACATATATAAATAATCTTCTATAAGATTATAGAATTATTAGTCAAAAAATGACATCATGACATTTTAAATTATATAATATAACACTAAGATAATAACTAACTAAACGCCTCCTCATATAAAAGCAGAGATAATTTTTGAACACTTCTAAACAAAAAATATTACATTACAGATATATATTATTGCATTTAAAATAAGGATATTGAGTTTCTTTCTTTTACAATACTGTACAAACTATGTGCAAACTTTATGTGTCATTGCGTTTGGACTACTCACACTGAGCAAGAAACGACATATTTTTTTGCATATCATACTTTTCTTGTAATATCAAGTGATTTAAATTTAAAAGTATTATCAGCTTTAATTTTAGAGAACTACGTGACTTGAATACTTCCCAGAATATCATTCATCCTAGCACTACTCCAATTGAAGCACTCTTAATTATAAAATTTCTCATCATCAGCATCACGATTTTATCCCAAAAAAATACTTTTACTATTTTGGATCACATTATCTACTCATACAACTCAAAAATGCCATCCTCTTTTTAATGTGAGATGATATATTTCTATGTTTCTTCACTTAGAAGCCTGTTAGGAGCTACTCATTATCCAAATAATTTCAATTCACTCATATAAATATTACCCTGATGATCACATTTCATTGTAGATATCACCCTGATGATTACATTTTGTTGTAAATATCACTCTGATGATCACCTTTCCTTAGATACTAATAATCAACGACTATATCACACTTTCTCTTAAGCCCAAGTTAAGCAAGCTTAGGCCGAAAGCTACAAGACCTAATTATTGGGCACGTAGTGGGACATATAAACCATCACTCACCTAACCAAAAATTTCCTATTTGAGCAAATTTGATTCAGATTTTAATTATTTTTTTTTTGACTTGGAATAGTCTTAGTTTGGCCCAAATTTCCCTTAAAACTATTAAATAAAATCCATCATACGTAACCTAAATATTACATAAGATTCTTTAATGGAAATATTATATAGGATATTGCTAACCATATAATACATGATAGTGTATCAGTGTAAACAAATGTGGTTCCTTCTTCTGCACACTCAGACTATAACAGTCTTTTAAGTTATATGGAATCTAATTAATTCGAAAATCAATAGTCATGCAAATGGCAAAATTTTTCGAACTGAGAGTTACTTTCTAATAGAATCACAGGTGTTCACCGAATATGATTCAACTCGATTAAAGAAATTATGAGCTAAAAATAAATCACTTCGAGATCAAGTGAAGGAAAACAAGCTCAAACTCCGAATAAACCCACCCCTGGGCAAACTTTGTATTAATTTTCTAGTACAAACAGCTAAGAAGGACAATCAGAGAAGTCAAACGACACTCGGTCTGTTTGACAACAGTCTAAAAAAATAATAATTTATTTTAATCATGGCCATACTTTTAAATTTATTTTTTAAAAATTTTAAAAAATTATTTTATATTTCATCTTTACACGAATTTCAATATTAAACGATCATTTTATTTCACATCTAATATAATTTTTAATATAATTAATCCACCTTATTTCACATCATACACATTTTTTTAAAAGCTTTTCACAAAAATGTTTCAAATTACTTTTCTTTCCTCCAACCAAACAGAGCCCAAATAGACAAATAAGAACAGTTAAATTGGCAAAACCACAGGAATGAAGACGACGACACTTTTCTAAAGAAACAAAGTCGTATATCAACCAACAAATTTTTTAGAAGCAAACAGTCGGATTTCAAATTAGACAAGAGCCGAAACTGAAGGCATGATCACTACAAGTTAGATAATTTCCGGTTATACTTTAAGCAAGATGATGAATAAGCTAGCGGCATTACTGGAGTTGATATTCTAGCAGCTTTCTTCGAATGCGATCTGTAAAAAGTGGAAGAAAAATTAGGTAAAATTTAAAAGGGAAGAGAAAATATCACAAATACTGTATCTTGCAACACTATTTAAGGTTGATTTAATACTGATCCACAAAACTCTCAGACATGTTAGATATAAGATGGACACAACGTACATTGACTTGAACATAATTCGATGGAAAACATAACAGAAAAGAACATAAATTGGCACAACATACAAAAATTTAACATGAATGGACCTTAATCTGACTAAAAGCTGGCAAAGTTTACAATCCTGGAAATCAAGTGTTAAGAGTTTTGGTGACCAAGTCTCGTACTATATGTATTGCTTTATATATTAGAGCAGAACTATTCTAAATAACTTATAGCCACTGAAAGCAATCTTCTTCTTGTACTTATCTATATGATTTAGTAATTTTTCTCAAATGTTAGGGTTTTTCACATAAATCTGTGTTCTTGTCTTTATATTTCTTGTTGTCAAGCGTGCCACTTGAAACCATCCAAATGGTGTCCATTCCCATAATTAACTAAAAAAAATGCAAAAGGCCTAATCATGTAATTAAAGTGGTTAATCTTGAAGTTTTGCCTTCATGATGATTATAATGAGGGGTTTCAGTAGAAGCACTACGACCCTACGCATTGCACCATCAGTTAATTCCATGGGTTCTTTAGGTCAGATATCAGCACGCAGCCAAAAAACGTATCTCATCAAATGCACGTTTCAAAAAAAAGAGCATAACTTTCCCTGGACTACTAAATTTTAAAAAGGAGAAGGAAAACAAAATATTGATACCTCTAAAATCTGAATACTGCAAATGACATCTCCTTATTCACATGCTCCAACAACTGAAAGTCTAAGATGACTGCCAAGTAGCTGCTTATGTGAAAATGCTGCTGAAAAATCATTAGTCACTTTACTTTCGGTCATCGGCTCTATCTGGATGATCTGTCCAAATAACTGGATCGTTCCTTTTGCCGACCTTTTTCCATTGCAAGCACCGCTACTGAAAATCCCAGCTCCACAGTGTTCGACACTACCTTCATTTGGTGGTGTTTTTATCTCCGATATCGAAATATGGGGATTCTTGATATCAATGCCACTAATAATATTGGAGAAAACCTGATTTGTGCTTGTGGGCACAAAGTTAGATAATGTAAAATGCCTGGCTCCCTGTCTGCCAAAGGGAGATCCAATGAGATTGCACAGAGATGGGCTAAGAAACCCCATTTCTGCACTACCACATCCTGTTGAGGACTCTGCACCCCCATGTCCTTCGATGGGTAAGTCGACGCCATCTAAAAGCCTGGGCTTTTTGGCGACAGGATAAGGTTGGTTGGGGGATAGCACCTGAACTTGCCAAGGGTTCACAGTTTTCAGATTCTGCAAAACCTCAGGCTCATCCCAATTAACCTGGTACAAAGAGTTAGCATGCATAGGGTTAGCTTAACTGCAATGTCTCATCGAGAAAAGGAGAAAACATAATACCAAAGCCCAATTTCAAGAAATATATCTAGGATTATGACCTCATTTATATCCGCTGCTACATAAACCTCATGGAAATAAAAAGTTGCCCAAAACTAAAATTCAAACCAGAGTTAATGAAGATGCTGATATCCTGTTCCCACAATAGAATTTATGCCAAAATCAATGAACCTAGAGACAGGCAATGTAGCCCAGTTTGAGCTAAAGAACGTATAATTACTTTCTCAAGGAACAGTTTGAACAAGTAGAAAACCATTTAAAAGTGCTCAAGATTTCTTGACAAAGTAAAATATATCAGACCAAAAGAAAATAAAACCAGCTTCATATCAAGCAAGTTATTATCCCTATTAGATTTACCCTACAAGGATTCAAATGTGCACAACCTAGAATTTAAGGAAGAACTCAAAGCAAAATGTGTAAAAGAAAATAAGTTGCAGGATACAAACCGAAAAGTGTAAAATTACGTCTATTTCAAATTGACCTCAATGTCAATTTCTATTTTTTCCCTAAAAATTCCCCACCATCATGTACTATACCAAAAGCTTCATGTGCAATATGCCAAATATAAGGTTTTTCAGTTTTATTTTCTCAAAGTTAACCAGTACTTCAATACATAAATTTATAGATTGTCAAATAGATCAAAATACATCACTAACAGCAGTAGATATAACTTCAAAAACTAAATAAACCAAAGCATTCTCATCACTACGTAGCCTGAACGAAGAAAGTTCAAACCCTACACCATTTACGATCAAATTTTCATAAGAAAAACATCCTATAATGTACTGGTTTTAATTACTTTCCATGCATTAAGAGAAGAATTCCTGGTCTTTTAAAAGGCTCTGTTTGGCCTGTGGCTAAAATAAACATGGTTGAAAAATCCATCAACTAAGAACAACAAACCACCAATTCAGTACTTCAGAAAAAGCCAATCCAATCAACCACAGTAGTTACACCGTAAATCCAATAACACCCTTTAATAAAAAGTACAACAAACAAACGAAGCTAAATGGTGCATCTCCGGCATTTTTTTTTGTTGCATAACATAACTACTGTGAGAACAGAACACTCAAAACAAAAACAGATTAATCAGGAGCAAAAAGAGCATGATGCAAAAAACGAAAAACTACTAACAGAGAGCGCCTCAAGGAGAATCCCAAATCAAACAACAGACTGTACTGAAACCAATTATCAGATCAAGGGAACAAAAAGATAAAATTTACCTGAAGCATTCGCCACGGGGACAGGGCCCATCGGTCATTCTCCGGGTTAGCGGCGAAGGCAACCGTCCCCTGAAACCATGTCGTCCTCGAGAAATCCTCCGTCTCCACAGCCATCTTAATCCTCATCCCCGATCCCCACGGTACAGTCATCGCTGCATCAACCATCTCCTTCGCCACCACAAACTCTGGCCAGCCGATCTTCGGGTAGTACAAGACCTCAAACGGCCGGCCCAACTCCGCATCCCTTACCGCCTCTACAATTGACTCCGAGGATACTTTTCCCCTATTGCTCCTCGAAAATCCTTCTCCGCTGACTCCCTCTTCAGGCTTTAGCTTGAACTCCGGTAGGGTAGGGAAGTTGATAGCCCCACCGGAAGTTCGGCTGGTGCGGCGGATGCCCAAAAAGATCTGACCAGTGAGATTGCGCATGAAAACGACAGAATCTCCGGCGACAAGTTTTTTGCTGTTCACAAATTTGCTCCATCCGGTGGTAAGCAAGTGGCGGCGTGGCGTTCCCCGATAAATGTGCCGAAACTCCCAGCTGTTTCCGTGCACGTCGATAACTGAGATATTCTGCACCGGTGGATCCGCCGTGAAGTCTAATTTAGGGAATATCGAGTCGGCGCAGAAGCGCGGGACGGAGAACCCGCCACCGTTGTTGGCATCACTCGGAGTTAGCACCTTAGAGAAGGAGATGATTCCGCTTCCTTCAGTTGCCACTTCTTCCAAGTCAAGAGATGGAGGGGAAGACGCGGGGACAGCGGGAGCATTAGGGACGCGGGGATCGAGCGAAATCTTGGCGTACACCTCGTCGCTGCTGGAATGAGCTGAGAGGAAGACCGAGTTCACCCGGCAAAGAAAGAATGATGAGGAGCGGAGGATTGAGGAGAAGTCCGGCAGGGACGAGCCGTGCTCGCGGTGGCCCTCCGGAAAGTAGTAGACGAGCGAACCGACCTTCGGCAGGCGAGTGGATCCGCCGGCGCACGCCTTCCACACGCCGGCATCCAACTGCCGGAGGCTCCGGGACGATGCCATGAGTTTTGGGGTTAGGGTTGATGGCATGTTTGATCAGGGAACGCGGAGGAGAAGGTGAGGTATTTAGAGGAAGACACAGGAAGAGTAAGGACGAGGTGAGACAGGGAATACGACACAGCCGTCCCCCTGGCTTCACATGTTTATTACGATAATGCCACTGCTTGGCTCTCTGCGCTCGCCGTGGACTTATAGCTGTCTGTAGGACCGTGGTTCATCTTGTAATTATCTAACACCACTGGGGGTAGAAAATAGTAAATGTTGGAAAAAAAAATTTTTTTTGATCAAGTGGGAACTTTTTTTTTAGTATAAGTAACTTTACAAAAATTGTGCTATCAAAAAAAAAAAAAAAAAAAAAACTTAAATTGTTATTTTTTTACCGCTTTAAAACAAGTTTAGATTTGTTTTAGGCTTCTCAAATTCATTATTAAATTTCGAAATCATACCACGTTAAATTTTATAATATTTATAAAACAAATTAGTTTATGAGAAATGCTTCAACTTTCAAATATGTCGTACGATTATTATTTAAAAAAAACATAAAAACAAAACACTTTCAAATAGGCCGGCAATTGTAAAGGATCGATTCTCAAGATCAGAATTCAGATAGGCCAAGGCCGATCTTAGGACCGATTTTATCATTAAAATAATTAAGGCCATTAATTTTTTGAACATCAAAAATCAATTAAAAATTACATTAAATTCAGTGGATATTTTTTATTCTTTCTTTGAGTCAGCACTAAACTGAATCAAGCCTGTTCAAAATAGCGATCCATTTAAAATATTTCAAAAATTTAATATATATATATATATAGTATAGGCTCTGTTTAACGCGAGGATCAAAATCAGGACCAAAATCCTACTAGTTTAAAAGATAATAATAATAATAATAATAAATAAATAAATTTTTTAAATTATTCTACACAAATTCTAATATAAAAAATATTATTGGGGTTTTTACATACAGGACATCAAATTTATACAAAATTATGCATTTCACCATCAATTTATAAATATTACCACTATCACACCATATTCATTTAAATTTTACGCATTTCACATATTTCACACCATATTTTTTGATGGTGAACTTCACATTTCTAAATTGGCCCTAATCTTAACTATATTATTAATATATTAATTAAATACTATAAATAAATTAATTTATATAAATAATAATTTAAATATTTATGAATTTATGTATTTTAATTTATTTATTCTATTTAAAATTTCCAATTAGGGTGCCGAATTTAAATCCATATGACTATAATTTTTAATTGAAGTAAAAAAATTGATGTGTTTACAGTAAAAAATAAAAATATATATTAGAATTTAAATATTAATGAATTTGTGCATTTTAATTTACATATAATATTATAAAATATATGAAATATGTGAAATATGTGAAATGCGTAAAATTTAAATGAATATGGTGTGATAGTGGTAATATTTACGAATTGATGGTGAAATGCGTAATTTCGTGTAAATTTCATGTCCTGTATGTAAAAACCCCAATATTATTTTACTTCACATACTTAATAATTTTTAATAAAAATATTAATTTTATTTCACATCCTAGATCAAAATACTCGATTCAAATATTTTGAGTTAGGATGTGAAGTAAAGTTAATATTTTTATTGAAAATTATTGAGTATATGAAGTAAAATAATATTTTTTTTATATTAGAATTTATGTAGAATGATTAAATTTTTTTATTTATTATTATTATTGTTATTATTTAAACTAGTACTATTTTGGTCTTGATTTTGATTCTTGCACCAAAAAGGGCTATAGTATATATCACCGTAGCATTATAATTACTGGGAACAAGTTGGTACTTTGCTATCCCTTATGTGTGATTTGAAACTTGTTTTATGCAAATTTTCTAATTTTTTTAAAAATAGGTGAAATTTTAGTCGCATTAAAGTGGCTTGTACAAGAACTTTTATATAAAGAGCTTATTGGGAGACAATTGAAGACCTCTCAAATATTTGACTTATTTTTTTGATTAAATCTCAATTCTTAAATAAAATTAAAAGTTTTTAAGTTATTTTAAGCTAGCTCTGGTAGATTTCGAGTTAGTTTGGGATCGATAAAGTCAATCTAAGCTGGCTTGAAAATAGCCATAAAATCAATTAGTAATGTTAGAAATCTCCTACAAATGACTCCAAACATTAAAGTTAATAAGAATTATATATATATATAATCAACTTTTTGTTCATATGGCACTATTGTAATATAGAAAATACTAGCTGATTTTAATATTTAGTATTATTTATGAAAGCTATAAAGCATTACTCAAATCAATTTAAACATCATAAATTACACAACAAAGTTGAAGATTGGAAAACATTTGCAAGAGTTATGACTTTGTTGATATTTACTACTATACCTTTTCGACAAGATATTTTCTATAAGATATTTTCATTGATGAAATTGAACGAGATTTTCCACTCAAATTCCTGTCTGCAAAAAAAGTGATATCAAACAATGACAGGTGCATAATAGGAATTCGTCGTTATAAATGTTATCAAAAGAAAATCATGTTTGACAATGTAAGAGAGAAATCATTGAGATGCCAAAGGTAAACCATGACCTTGAGCATAAGACCTTACGACAGCAAGAAAGAAATAGTTTCAAAATCGGCACTAACTAAAATCAAGAAGATAAAGATCTCACTCTAGTTACACTAAAATCAAGAACCTAAACGCACCCAATAACTTGTCCATAGTGATGCATAAGGGATAGAAATGTTATAATTAGTTTTCAAGCTTCAGTAGCTATAAGGGAGTCGGCGCAAAACAAATAGAGTGGAGAGTAGTAAGAAGGACAATTTCACCATGAGAGAGAGAGAAGAGAGAGGGGGATGGCACTAGTGCGTAAAGGGCCAAAATTAAGGTGACAACAATAGCATGCATGGAGAGCAACAATATTATTGTGATGTGAACTTGTGTTGTTGTCCGACAAAGTAGGTAAATAGTAAAAAAATTAAAAATAAACGTACTTCATAATGATTCAGTTCACTGATAGAACCTAACAACAAAAGAAATTCAATCGGTGAAATCAACGTTGCATAATTTCTATTTTTCGAACTATAATAGCCAATGATGTCCTTACCATGAAAGTCTTCATGCAATTAATTAATTAATTAATTAATTTTTAAGTCACTCTTTGTTGATGCTCAAATCTCAATATGGATGATTTGCCTTGTGGACTAGATATTCTTGCTTCTCATTAGCATGAGACAAAACCTAAGATTTTTAATATTGAAATGGTGAATAAAATTTTTTTTTTTTTTTTTTTGAAGTCTCTTTCAGAATTGGAAGGGGTTCTATATATCTTTTGTTGCTACTAGCTAATTAATTGCTTAGTCTTATGGGTTGAAATTTGGGCAGAGCTCAACAAAAGAAAGGGAAGTGGTTTTGTATATTTTAATAAATGTAATAATTGTAACCCAAATAATAAATAATTATTAGACTAAATTATTTCTTAATGCTGAGGTCACCTTTTCACACAGTTCTACACCTATTTTGATCACTAAACAACAGTTCTGAAGGGCATTGATCAATTATTTCAGAAAAATCCTTTGTAATGAAGTTTAAAATAACTAAATTTGATGGCTCATTTTAGCTTTTGTAAATATTCATTCTATCTTATGGAGTCTTTCCCGGCTCAGCTGGGAGGGAGCCTTCCTGAAATCAGGGTGTCTCAGATTCAAATTCACACCGCCATAATTTTTAATTAGAATAAGAAGAATTATAACGTTTAGAAGAAAAAAATCAAATATATATATATATATATATTTATGTATTTATTCAATCTCTCCTATTTCTCCCTCTTTGTCTATTCTTTCTCTCTCTTTTTGCATCTTATTTATGGCTAGTAATTTGTCCTGAAGATTGAAAATTGAATAAAAGTTAGATTAGATTTTGCATTGAATTAAGATCAACTCAATTCAAGTGAGCCAACTAATAAGTCATTTTTATACCTTAAAAATTTTATCAATTCAATCTGGAGTCAGTGTAAGATCGAATTGATTATATATATATATATATATATATATATATATATCCAAATTCTAATATTTATTGGAATTTATTTTATTTATCCCAAGCATATGCATTTTACAAATTATTATAAACTCAGTTATTTATAAAATTTCTTTATAATTCTCATTTGAGACCTGTATTTCAGTATTAAGGATGCTATTCTTTGTTAAGAATAAATTAAAAGACTATTATATAATATATGAAATATTTAATTCAAAATCAAGGAATTAAAAAATTCATATATATATATATATATATATATATATATTACAAAAATGATTAAAAGATCATTATCAATATAATTTATCTCAAAAAAGGTCCCAATTAGTGTCTCAAAAATGACAAAATAAAATCAATTCTATAATTAAAATAAAGATTACATATACATAATTACTAACTTCATTATATTAATTTTTTTATAATAATTGAATGAATTACTATATTAGAATTTTTTTACTTTAAATTATATTAATTGTAGATTAATTTTTTATTTTTACTTCTAGCCATTCATCGGATGGACAATATGTTTTTGTTTGATTGAATAAATAAGCTTAAATTAATAATAAATAAGCCAAACTTAGATCGAATTAAAATCTAATCGAACACTTCTTATTTATATTTTGAAGTAAAAATATTTAATTTAATTTTGAGCTAAAATTAGGTAGAATGAAGTGTCTGAATGTCATTGGAGAATTATTAAAATGGATGAGAATGTAAATTGACGAGAATTAGAAGGTTTGCAAATTGAAAAATTCAAAAAAAAAAAAAATCTATGCATAAAATTAGCTGTGACACCGAGTGATGTCTTAAGAGAAAGAAATCACTGAGTGTCAACTAGCCTATTAGTTATGAACTTTTGATTAATATATAGATATTTTTTTACTCAAGTATTAAGCTTAACTAGTCCTCGATTATTTCTCTTTTAATAAGTGCTATATAATACTGATTAATATGAGTGCTCTTGTGAGTTTTTTTCTATAAATCATAGTTGAGTGAAAATCTAAAATCAATCGACTCATTGCGGCTTCAAATGAAGTTAATTCTTGATATTTTAATGAGCTTAAATGGCCCGTTGATTAAAGAACAATTACAATGGATGAATTCTCACATCGGTGATCAACAATAAATTACAAAATCTATTATATAAGCGATAGCTCTAACCTACTAACTTATTTTTTGGGTTAATTGAATATTTTTTCTATTTAGCCCAACTTGGCCCTTAGTTAATTCTCCACAAACAAATTTATTCGCATATTATTTCTCTATATTAAGATCCCACTCGATCACCTAAAAACAAGTGGAAGTCACCCGCTTTAATTTAATTTTTTTTTCCCATCCATGACGAAAAGATAACCCATGAAAGCATAACATGCTCGACTATGATGCCATTTGTTAACGAAAAATGAACAACTTATTATTGGATACAAATTAATGTGAGATGATTATTCTTGTGCCCATGAATTGATTCAAAAAATGTACTCTTTGCAAAGATGAATCAAACTACAGGAAGCCAAAAGTAATTAACCCTTAAGAGAAAAACCAGCTGATCTTTAATGACTTCAAGGGTCCCTAATTGGCTATTGTCGCGATCTGTGATAGTGCTCAGCCTGCCGCAGGTGATCGCAACTCTTCAACCACTGTGCTACAACTACTGCAGTAAATCAAATTATCAATCATTCTGCATCGAATATTTTTTTATTAATTTCTCAAATCCATTATTGAATTTTGATTTAGTTCTAAGTTTATCTTGAGTTTGAGTTTTCAAAAATTCCTTGTCATGCTCGATTCGTAATTCAGTTAGTCTAGCATATCGCATTATACATAAATTTAATTATGTTTTATATCGTTAAGGTGGAGAATTGAACCAAGAATTCTCTTTCTTCATCATCAATCGAATCACTGTTCGTGACATAATTTACAAGAACATTCTGTAGTATTAGTAAGAGGAGGAAGGGTTAAGGATTTACCCGGTGTGAGATATCACATTGTTCGAGGAACCCTAGATGCTGTCGGAGTAAAGGATCGCCAACAAGGGCGTTCTAGTGCGTTGTAGATTCTTATCTAAGATTTGTATCATCTGATGATGGCGGGTAATGAGCCTGCATCATTAGCTTGGAAGGCTGGGGTTATAGTCGATGTTGGTTGATCATTTTTCATATCTCTCATTCAAAATTGAACCCGATTGGTGTCCTAATAGAATGATGACAAGAGTTCCTCTCTATGTGATGTTCCCTTGTTTCACAAGACTTGGAATGGATACAGAAGTTTCTATGTCACAGAGAGGTGTTACCACCTTCGGTATCTCTTTTTGTGTCGCTTTCCAGGGGATTCCGTAAATATCCCATTCCAAAAATATAAAGTTCGAAACAATTGGGACTTTTTCGTAGATTGGATGCAGTTACTAATTCATGATCTGGCATGTACAGAATGAAAACTTCATTCTCGATTCTACAAGAATCTTTATACATGTATTTTGAAGCTAATAATTAACTGTATTTCACATCATACACAATTTATATTAAAAAAATATCTCCATTTAAATTTAATTCTAAGCTTATTAAAGTTGACTTTTGTAAACAAATCGATGTGTTGATAGTGCTAATTAATTGAACTATAATTTTTATCAAAAAAAAAAATTTGAACTATAATTGCAAATTGATTTGAACTTTTAAAATTCCTTGATTAGGTTGCTTAGAACAAACCATGGTAATTTTATGCAAAAATTAAAACTTATTCGTATTTTGATTGATTTGAAATCGACTCGATCTTCATCATACTCGAAATTAACTTATTTAAATTTACTTATCTAAAATTTTTTAAAATATAGTTGAAATAAATCAATTATAAATATGTTATAATATTTTATATAAAAGAGAGAATATTAAAAATTTTGGTGTAAATTTTAAAAGTGAATTTATAATATTATGTTTTAATATATTTAATATGAATAATAAATATTTTATAAAAAAATATAGCATATAATTTTGGTCAATTTAAAGCAAAAATTGATTCAAAATTGAAACAATTTAATAGACTTGAATCAAAAATCTAAAATTTTATTATTAAGTTAAGCCCAACTTACTTAAAATTGATTTGAAGTCGGTATACCTTAATTTGTAATTAACAACGGTCCAATCTCAAGAGCTCGAGTGCAACTTTCTTAGGTTGGGTCTGCTCGATCTGTGGTCGCCATAATTTCGATATTTAATACGAAGAAATTAGCAAGATTATTCTAATGAAAATTTAACTTTCTCATTGTTAAAAGTTAAATGACAATGTCCATGAAATATAAAAATGTGTTTTTCAAAGTTCAAAGATATATTAAATAAAATTTTGTTATTATGAAATTAAGTTAATATATGCTACAAAAATTATACATCTAAAAACTTATTCAACTACAGAAAGCGCACCCATGAATATATTAAGCAGTGATTAATTTATATTTGAGCTTGTCCATCTGTTTGTTGCATTTCATAATTTTTCTTTTTAAAATTTCCCTTTTTTTAATTTCTTTTTTAAAATAGCTTTGAGTTGTCATCAGGTGCTGCCAAATCATCAAATATATTAGGGGATACAACATTAAAATTTATCCATTTTTGAATTAAAATATATTTAATTTAAGTTTTGAATCGATCGTGCCCATGACTCGAAAAAAAATTGAGTCAAATCTCAAGTCAGGTATAATAAATTTATAAATTTTAATATGTAAATATGTGTGTATAAATTAATTTATGAAAATTATTTAAAAAAATAAATGATGTTAGATTTCCATTTTTCTATTTTATAAATTAATTTATGGCGCAAGTAGTTTAAGAACCGCTTAAAAAAATTCTAAAGCATAATATTAGTAGATAAAAATTTGATTTATTAATTTTATACACAGTTACTAGCAATAAAAATAATATTTTCTCATTTTTGACCTGTCCTTTTGAAAATGGTAAAATAAAAACATTGGTGAAAAACTAAATGAAAATAATTATTTTACCATTCAGTATTTTGGTATACAACAACAACAACCAAACTTTAATCCCACTAAGTGGGGCCAGCTACATGAATCCTTTGTTTCCATTGCGCCTTATCAGTTACCAAATTCTTATCTAAGTTTAAGTAACTAAGATCATTCCTTATAGTTTCTTGTCATGTCTTCTTTGGTCTTCCTCTTCCTCTTTGTACATGGGCAAAATCTAATGATTCAATTTTTTTAACTGGAGCTTCAATCGGCCTATGATTTAGATGTTCAAACCATCTAAGCTGACTTTCTTTAAGTTTATCCTCATTTGGTATAATACTAACTTTCTTTCGGATATACTCATTTCTCATTCTATCCTTTCGTGTATATCTACACATCCACCTTAACATCCTCATTTCTGTAATATTTATTTTATTTTTTAAATTTAATGAGAGAGAAATTTATTTTACTATTAGAAAGTTTGTAAAATATGAAATACTTTCAATTCTAATATTTGTATTTGTATTGGATGTGAAATAAAGTTGATTTTTATTGTTAAAATTTGTGTTGGGCAAAAATCTCACCTCGAACCAAACGAGGCCCTGATTTGTTGGTTTGCTAGCCGCATGTAAACTGCGAGTATACCCTACTAATGCGTCTAGGTGACACATGAATGGCTAAAATATAATGTGTTGGGTTTAATCAAATGAACGAGATGAACTGAAAAAATGAATAACAAGATGAACATACAAGATTTTATGAAAAAGAAAGAGAAAACATCAACCTTTGATATTGTATTTTTGTCATGGTTTACATACTAAAATTCTGAAATTAAGAACAATAATAGTATTATTAATACAAATAATATGAAATTGATCAAAAAAATTGCAGTCGATAATTTTGCTCGAATATACTCAAAATAAACTTTGAGGTAGAAGATTTTGGCTATAAACACAACTTAAAGTCAGTAGCCTTACTACTTACAATGACGATATGAATCGTATTTTTACGGGATGAATCTGAAATTGGCTCCATATTGTCTCTTCTTCTGTATGGTGAAGATTATTAAAAATACATAATTAATATTTAATCCTCAATAAAATGTTGATTAAATTAAATTTGACAGCCAAATTTATGCGGACTATTTCATGTGATGTTTTAATTATTGGGATCATGCAATCAAATCAGTCAAACAGATATTTTGTTGCAACGAAAACGCTGAAAGTCAAACACAATAAATTTGATTTGAGGGATCAACGCGGTAACCTTTGAAAAAGTATTCCCCTCAAAATAGGAATAACAATTTTATTTAAAACTTAAAAATCACTTAAAAATTTAATTTAATTCGTTTAAAATAAAATCAATTAAATTTCCATTCAACTCAACACACACAAACACATATTTTTATAATTTTGTAAGGTATAAAATATATATAAATAATCTTACTTGTAAAATAATAATTAATATATATATATATATATATATAACATATATAATGAATATTTTAATTAAAAAATATGACTGAGAATTATGTTTAATTTAACTCTAAACTATTAAGCTTCTACTTATGCGCAGGCAAATGGAGGCCAAATATTTTATTTAATTAATTAAATTCCACCAGGTTCTATTAAGCTCTAATTTAAAAGCAAAAGTCAGAAATTTGAGGATTATCCTAACCATGGTTTGAAGATTCTGATATAAAATGTCCACTCATCAGTGCTGGACAAATTGCAGCCAAATGTGATCAAGAGATGTCTGACCCGCCGCGGTTTCGAGTAATGTCGTGCCATTTGGCGGCAAAAATTTATTGTTTATGCATCGACTTGTTTGCGTTATCTTTAATCTTAAACAACAAGAAAAGCTATTTAAAATTGTTAACAAAAGTTAATTGGTGGTCAGAATATACATGCAAAACTGAGTGTATAAAATAAATCACTATTTAGCTCCTGTTTATTTGGCAGTTTAAAATTAAACCGATTTAATTTTAAATAATAATAACTAACTTATATCACATTTCTCACATATTTCAATAAAATAACTAATTTTATATTACATCCTTCATATATTCTAATATAATAACTAATCTTATTTCACATTATTCATAACTTTCAATAAAAAATATTTCTATCTAAATTTAATTTTAACTTTGTTAAATTGAAATATTACAAAGAAACAAGCTCTAAAGTCTAAAGTATTTTTTAACAATATTATTTGTACAATGCAATTTATACACGCATTGCACCAAAATCTCCCTCTTGTAAAATTATTGAAATAGCTCACAAAATTATTTTTTTTAAATTTTTTTTTAGTAAAAACTACATTCCCAATTAAAATCAAAATTCATTTTTTTGTTCCGTTTATTGAGACTAAAATGCATCATATCAGTACAACTCGATACATAGATGATATTATGTTAAAAAAAATAGTAATTAAATGATCTGGATGTGACTGTCACTGATATAACTCTGAATAGGTGCGCACTATTACTATTTTAATCCTTTTTGCTCAAGAGCAATGAGCGGATAACATATTTTGCTTGTTACTAACTCAATCCATTATTTTTTATAGTAATTTTAGGGTGAGCATTAACTAAATCCTTTATTAACTCACTCCCAATTTTATTTGATCTTACAAGCACAAATGAATGTGATTCTTCTTTTCCACAATATTATGCACTAAATTTGAATTTCTTCATTATGATATTTCTTAATATGTCATTTTTGGCTAATTCTTTATCAGGAAATATCGCCTTTTTCGTAATTTCTCATGTATATGCAATTATGCATAACATCGTCATCTAAAGAATATGAAGTACTATATATATATTCAAACTGAAAGCATTACAATGATAATATTAATCATTTCGAGTTATTCATTTTTCCCTTTTTATCAATTCAACTATTTCAACACCAATTCCACTAATTTTTTTCTTTAATAGTTCATCTTATCGATCCCGTTCTATCAACATAAAAGTTTTAAAAATCAATCGAGACTTTTGAGTTTCAGATTAATTTTAGTATAAATGGATTTGAAAAAGCTACAGATTTTCAGTTTCGACTGAAACTCGATCAAAATTGCTGAAACTTATTTTTCTTCAAAAAATAATATTCAATAAGCATCATTAATAAATTCGATTTTGAATTTATAAAACTTAAATAATTTATAAAAAAAATTTAAATATGTCGATATCAAAATCACAATTATCAAAACCAAAATCAAAGTCGAGTTTTAAATCCTTGATCAAAATCTCCTACTTGTCTCCGTGATTCGATGAATCTAATTTACAATGTGAACTTGGTCACTCTTGTAATTCCATGCATCAATTAATCATAAGCTCCATATAACCAACAGTTAGTGCTTAGATTTTTGGCATTCAAAAAAAAAAACCTTAGATTTTTGAAGATAAATACCATCTAGTTGGCTGAAATTATAGTATAATATCACTCAAATTCATAACTTTAAAAATCTACAACTGTCTCTAGACTTTCAAAATTTTTACTCATAAATCCTTGCATTAAATAACAAACATAAAAATATAAAATTACTATTATACACATTCTTATGTTCCTCTCTTCCTCTTCCAATCTCCTCTATGCTAGCGAGGGCCACAAGCTGTGGCCATGGTCGTCGTTTAGAGCTAGCACGTGTCCCCTCCTGCATGGATGCCGCATGCTGGCACCTGCACCCATGGCCTTAGTGCGTACATAGTCCTCGTGGGCAACCATGCAGTGGAGCTACCGAGCTCATCCTCTACTAGCAGGGATGATGCTCGCTATTCACGATCGTGCATGCTAGCAAAATTTGCGTTTATAGCTGCATGCGCATGGTATTTTCATCATTTTATTTTTAAATATTTAATTTAAAAATAATTTCGGTTTAAAATATTATAACAAAAAACCTAAATCATTAGAGATAAATCTCTTGAAATATCAATGCCAACTTCAAAAACCCAATTGAAAAATAATTTAAAACTCAAAAATTATAAATCTACTTAATATTACCTCTTTTAATCTTAAAGTGAGGAAAAACCAATTCCAATGCATATCAATTGCAGCTTATAAGGTTGCTATTCCTTTAATAATTGGGAGAAAGAAGCCGAATCTTTTCTTTTTACCATTCTACTACAACTTTTTTAATTTTTTTATTTTTACAAGACTTATCGATATTTATGAAATATGTAAGTTCTATCTAACATAATGTTAGCTTGGGAGGCTGGGGTTATAGTCGATGTTGGTTGATCATTTTTGCATATCTCTCATTCAAAATTGTTCTCACACAAGGGTGTTCTAGTTTGATGATGGCGGGTAATGGGCCTGCATCATTAGCTTGGAAGGCTGGGGTTATAGTCGATATTGGTTGATCATTTTTCATATCTCTCATTCAAAATTGAACCCGATTGGTGTCCTAATAGAATGATGACAAGAGTTTTTCTCTATGTGATGTTCGCTTGTTTCACAGGACTTGAAATGAATACAGAAGTTTCTATGTCACAGAGAGGTGTTACCACCTTCGGTATCTCTTTTTGTGTCGCTTTCCTTTCGGTATTCTCTTATAAGGTTGCTATTCCTTTAATAATTGGGAGAAAGAAGCCGAATCTTTTCTTTTTACCATTCTAATACAACTTTTCTAATTTTTTTTATTTTTACGAGACTTATCGATATTTATGAAGTATGTAATTTCTATCTAACATAATGTTTTAATAATTTTTTAAAAACTTAGTTCGAGATTATTTGATGTCTTTGCAGTAGACTGAAATGAACTTATGATTTTCTGAAAACCTGTGTTATTAATAACAAATAGATGCATACAACCAAAAGCACAGATCTCTAACGTTTTATATATAGATGAAATTATAATATGAAACTATCCTTAATTACTGCCAAAATAAAAATCAAATGCCAAAAACCATAATTTTAAAAACACTTTGAAAGCGCCCTTATCTTAACAAAATCAAACCAAGTGAGCATTTAATTCGACATTATTTTCATATTGCGTAATATTATTTAGATGTTATGATATTTAAATATCGTCTTTTAAGTGAAATTCTATTATTTTTAAAAGGCTATTTAAGATATTATTAAATTAAATAATTATTATTTTTAGATAATGTGACATAATATTAAGATAATATTAAATCAAATGCTCTGTAATGCAAATACTAGAAAGTGAAAATCGATCAAAATGAAAGAAAATTTGTGGTTACTAGAAAACATTAACAATAAAAGCTCAAAAACATTTATGGTAAAAAGTATATAGTAAATTTCATTTGATTAAAGTATGTTTTTAGAAGGTTTAGGTTTTTTAAATATAAAAAATTAATATTATAATAAAAATAATAGTAATTTATTACTTAAAATTTAGGAAATATAAAATAATGTAAATTTTTTAAAGTTCTTCGTCATGAAGCAAAATTCAGATAGACCAAACAAAAACAGAGGGGCCATTTTATATAAGTTTTTTTTTGGAAGTCACCATTTTATATAAGTTAATGGACTGTTTTTAATAAAAACCTGAAAGTTTACGCACAAGACATAAAATTCAGTTGAAATTATACATTTTGTTCAAATATTTTTAAAATTATATATATATATATATATAACTCTCAATTCCTTAAAATATTATGTACTTTTTTCAAATTTACATATCTTTTAAGTATTAATACAGTAAATATTTAAAAGTGTGCACCTAAGTTCTTTTTTTTGTTTTGATTTCATCTATTAGCACTATAATTTTTCCCTCATTTTTCTGAATAATATCATAATAATTTATTACCATTTGAAATTATGTTTCTTCTAATTAAGATTTTAATATCTTTTTTACAATTATTAGCATAATGACCTTCTTCGCCACATTTAAAACATTTATAAGATTTTTTAGAAAAGTTTGATTTTCATTTGAAATATTTATTATATTTTTAAGTTGTTGTGATTTATATCGTATACGGAAACGTTTATAGAAGTGTTTGTGTCGTGGTTGCTTAGTATAAGAAAAAAAATGACGTTTGGGTTTAGAGTGACATTTTTTGTAGTTATGTCCACCATACTTGCTGCGTGATAGAAGAATTCCAAATTTATAAGTTGGTAAAACACTAATACAATATTATTTATGTTTGGCTTTATATTTGTCCTTAGAAAAAGATTTTCATAGTTTTCGCTCACGACAGTATTCTATAAATAAATTCATAGCGCATTTAACACGTAAAGCTAATGTATCAAATTTTAAGTATGCAATATCTTATGTTAAGGCTTTATTAGAAGAAACACAACTTCAAATGGTAACAAATTATTATGATATTATTCAGGGAAATGATTTGACAATCTTATTAGAAATTGATTATGAAATTTCATCAATAGAAGATATAGATAATTTAAATATCAATAGTGAATCTGAATATGAGACAGATATTTTTGTGTCATATTCAAATTCAGATTCTAATAAATCACCAAATTCACATTCTAATGATAATATAAATTATATATTTATATTGTATGAAGAAACTGATAATGATGAAGAAAATATAGAAAAACTAGTAAATATATCATCTGATAATCACAATGAATAATTAATTAGTATCTTTGATAATAATTTATATCAAAAAATAATAAAATTAAAAAATAACACTAAAGGAAAAGATATATATAAAGAAAAATTTAGTCTACAATTAACAAAAAAATTAGTATATTTTATCAAATATTTTGAAGGCAACACAGATAGTTCTGAAGAACCAGTAGCAATAACCAAATTACAAATAATAACAAAAAATAAGATTAAGAAAATATTAAATAAAGTAAAAAATACAGACCAAATTAAATACCTTCATTTGGGTTGTATTCAAATTACCTTAAAAGCTAATTTTCGAGCAGGATTAGATTCTCCTATAACTTTAATTGTTTTTGATAATAGACTAATAACAACAGAACAAACCCTAATGGAAATAATACAATCTAATTTATTATATCAAGTAATAAATTTTAAAATATTTTTAAATTTTTTTATGAGTTTAAAAGATGAAAATTTAGATCAAAGTTTAATGATATTCCATAAACTAGAAAATATATTCATGCTAAAAGGAAGTAAACTCTTAACTTTTACATGGAGATTAGTAGGACATTTTTTTGAAACAAATAATGTATAAATAAAACTAATATCTTCTGATATTAGACTAGATGACCTGCATAACCAATACTCAGAAATAATATATCCAAAACAATCAACCAACAAAAATATATACAATTACTATTAGAATGGAATATAAATATAGAAGAAATAAAAAAAACATCAATCAATTGAAAAACCTTTAGTGTTATCAAGAAGACTTTGATTGTACCCCTAACACCAATTTAGATTTAAGCATAATACAAGTCTTAATTAGTTTTAAAGAAAAAATTATTATATTAAAAGCTTTAATAGACACAGGAGCTTCCTTATCACATATAAAATCAGAATTAATTAGTAATAACATATCTAAAGCAGAAAAGAAATAATATTATACCTTTGATAAAATAATACATGAAATTAAATACAAAACTAACATAAATAGCTTAATGATTGTAGATATATTCAATGAATTACATAAACTGAAATTTGATATAATCTATAGTGATGAAAGAAATACATTTAATATATTAATTGGTCAAGATATCCTGAAAAAAATATTACCCATTATATCTTAATCATGAAATAATACAGTTAAAAATTCAAGAAAAAATGATAAGTATCAAACGATTAGGTGAATGCAATTTACATACTATAAACGTTTTAACTGACCATACTAACAAAATATTTTTTAATAAAATAGAACACAATGCAAAATTTTCTAAAGAAAATGAAATAGGATATGAATCCTATTCATTTGAAGACATCCTAATACAACCTAATACATCTTCAAAAGTCCGAACAGCTATAGGCCCTGTTTGACGCGAGGACCAAAACAGGACCAAAATAGTACTAATTTAAAAAATAATAATAATAATAATAAATAAATTATTTTAATTATTCTACACAAATTTAAATATAAAAAATAATATTTTACTTCACATACTCAATAATTTTTAATAAAAATATAAACTTTATTTCACATCTTAGATCAAAATACTCGATCTGAAAAACTCGAAGAAAAGATCTTGTTCACGGAAATTAACAGTACTATGAAGACTTTAAAATAGTCAAAAATATAACTCTTCTAGCCCAGGCTAAAGAAAATTATACGACATTTTTTTTCCTCATATATATATATGTGCAAAGATTTTTCTTGTGATATGATCATTGGCATGGATGTATTAAATCAATATTTACCTCTTACTATACATACAACCTATTACATATCTACGATACAACAAACACAGATTAAAATTTCATGAATTTTTAATCATCTTAAATTAATCAGAATGAATTATAAACTAGAAATTCTATCTTTAACAGAAAACTTCAAATTAAAATATATGGCATCATTACAAGAAGTATTTTCTTATAATTCTCTATTATTATTTAACAGAAGCTCATGTTTTTGTAAACTAACTATTTTAAACGAAAATAAAATCATAAGAGTAAAGCCTTTAGTATATTCTGCCCAAGATACAGAAGAATTTAAAAAACAACTAACAGAATTAAAAAAATTAGGATTTATAGAAAATTCTTCTGGACCTCATTCTTCCCCTATCTTTATGGTAAAACATGCTGAAGAAAAATGAGGAAAAATTTGAATAGTTACTAACTATAAAAAACTTAATGATAATATTAAATTTGATGAATTTTATATTCCAAGCACTGAAAGTATTCTGAAAAACATTAGCGAAGCAAAATGGTTTAGTAAATTCGACGCTAAATTTGGATTTTGGCAAATTAAAATAGAAGATAACACTTCGAAAGAATTAACAGTATTCTCAACTCCATTTGAACATTTACAATGGACAGTGATGCCTTTTGGATTAAAAAATGCACCTCAAATATTTCAGCAATGGATGAATTCTATTTTTTCATCTTATAATTAGTTTATTCTTGTATATATTGATGACATACTTATTTTTTCTACTACATATGAATAATATCTTGAACATTTAGAAATAGCTAAAAATTTATTTATACAATATGGCATTATTTTAGTCAAAAATAAAATAAAATTATGTAAACAAACAATCGAATATTAAGGAAAAATTATAGATCATGAAAAAATAATATTACAAGAACAAATAATAATAAAAATTAAAAAATTTTCTGATACTTTTGACACTGTAAAACAACTATAAAGTTTTTTGGGCATATTAAATTACGGTATAAAATATATTTCTAGACTAAGTCAACATATTAAAAATTTACAGAAAAAACTAAATACAATCAATCGACAATATAAAAAAGAAACTGCAAAACTAATATCAAGAAGGGAAACTGATAAAATAAAAATACAATTAAATGAGAGTGGAAAAGAAGAAATTAAATATCTTAAAACGATCATTACTAAAATACCAAAAACTATAATACCTACAAAAGATAATCAATTAATACTCTATACAAATTCTAGCAACTACTATTGGGCCGACGTACTAGTTATAGACCAAAAAGAAAATGTTGGATATACTTTAGGTAACTGTACAAAACTCGAAATAAACTATTCAACATATGAAAAAGAATTTATAACAATTTTAAAATCTGTCACAAATTTTAAATTCTGATTATTATCAAGAAAAATTCAAATTATAACCAATAATAAGGAATTATATCATTATATAAAAAATAAAAACATTGTAGTATTTAGTTTTTTCTGTAAATTTTTAGTATGTTTACAAACATTGTTGTTGTGGTTTATATCGTATATGAAAACGTTTATAAAAGTGTTTGCGTCGTGATTGCTTAGTATAAGAAAAAGAATGACGTTTGGGTTTAGAGTGACGTTTTTTGTAGTTATGTCCATCATGCTTGCTGCGTGATGGAAGAATTTTAAATTTATAAGTTGGTAAAATATTAATACAATATTATTTATGTTTGGCTTTATATTTGTCCTTAGAAAAGGATTTTCTTAGTTTTTGCTCGCGACAGTATTATATAAATAAATTCATAGCACATTTAACACATAAAGCTAATGTATCAAATTTTAAGTATGTAATGTCTTCTGTTAAGGCTTTATTAATAAATATAGTATATTCGTATTTACATTTTTTATCCCAAGGTGTTGGTAATTTATTAAAATAAATTTGAGCCCAATGATCATATTGGGAAACAGGTAATTTTCAAATATATTCCATATATTTTTGAAAGAATTCTTCAATAAAACATATATTACCAATTTGCATGCGTGATAAGATTATTTCTATTCGTTCAATATCTTCGGTATTATCTAATGATCCGCCTGCGAAAGATTCTAATAAGAATTTTCCAAGAAGGATGATAGCTTCATCTTTATTTCATTCTTCCTTTATCTTTTGAAATTGAGGAAAATTTTCAAGAGATTTGATAATCATGGATGCAGATCCAGTAAATTTAGAAGTTATTATTTCTAATAATTGTTGTGTTAACATATAAGTATAGATATTTTTTAATTCTCTAACTAATTGTATCCTTTGTGATATATATTATTTTCATTTTAATATTAAAATTTTATCTATATTAAAGATATAGGGATCAGTTTTTGGATGAGATTTATTTTGAAAATAGTCTTTTTCATTTGTGTATATATCATCAAATAGATCTTCTTCTTTTGGTTGATAATGTTGATCAGCATATTCATTAAAATGCTGATATGGTGAATTATGATGTGGTGCTCCATGAGGTCATTTTCTTCCATTGGGTTCACCTACTTCCATATAAATTTCTTCAGTTATTTGATTATTCTCATTTTTACTATTATTATCTATATTTGAATATATTTCATATTCAGCGTATAATTATATAAATGAAATAGTTCTTCTTTATCTTTATATATATCTTGTATAGCTATAAGTTTATCTGTAGTTGGTTCATTCATAGAATCATTAATTTTTTTCTTCTAAAATTTTATTTATTAATTAAGAATAAGTTATAGAAGTATTCGAAGTTTTCAAAATCTTCTAATACATTTATATATTCAATTTTATTGTGAATTTTATTTAGGGATAATTACGTGCATGCCACACCATTTCACTTTATTTATGCGTTACCCATTCATTTTTAGTTAATTACGCTATGCACACTCAAAATATTATAAAATCTTACATACACACACTTAAGTTAAAATTTAGTCAAAATCTATTTGAAAAAAATATTTCGTTAATAAATCATTAAAATTATATTTTTACTCTTAATAGTATATATTTTTTTCTTCCTCGATGTCACACTAAAGCGCTGATCTGTCCTAAAATTAATTCACGTCGCGGATATTTCCTTCCCTTACCACAACCTAAACATCAAAATTTTAAGATTTTCACTCAAAATATATTTAAATATCCTTAAAATAATATGATGAATGGTTCAGATTTTTAGTAACCTAACTATAGTTAGGTTATTGAAAAATTATAATTGTTCATTATAATAGAAACAAGTGAAAGTGTGTGTATGTAAGATTTTATAATATTTTGAGTGTGCATAACATAATTAACTAAGAATGGATGGGTAATGCATAAATAAAGCGAAATGGTGTGGCATGTAGGTAATTATCCCTTTTAGTTAACTGTTTTTTACTTAATGGTACATTCATCCAATGATAATATTTTTCATTAGTATCATCACAATTTCTTTTAGTTTTATTTGATTTTTTTATTATAGTCTCTATAGTTTTTAGATCTTCTTTTATTTCAATTAAATTGGTTTGATTTTGAATAGATATATTATCATAAACTTCGTTAAGCATTTCTATTATTATTTTAAAATTATTTATTAAATTTGTTCCACTTAATTCTTTTAAATACTTAGTCTTTATTTCTATAATATTTGAAGAAAAGTTTTTTGATTTTTTAATGATATTTGTAGTGGGTTCAAACATAGACCTGGTGAGAATGTTTTTAGGATTGTTTTTTGATCATGGTGAAGACTTAGATCTAAAGATTATAAGCATTTTTATAAACTAATAGTCTGAAAGAATTTATTTGTTTGGTACCTAAGACCGGTGTTCTTACCCCACCTTTTCAAGATTGCCATGTATATACGCTCCATAAAATGATACTGATAGCCTAAAGGAGATTTGTAGGCAAAATTACGGAAGAAAGTATAGGTTTTAACATGCCAAATTCAAACTACAATTTCAAAGCGTGAACTTAAAGTTTTTCGATGCAAAACCGTCAACCAGATCAAAAAACAAGCAGAATTTAAGCAAACATTATAATAATTATGTCGAAGAAAGATAATAAAGTATTATTACTTACACGTACCAAGCTCTGATACCAGAGAGAGAGAGGGAGAGAGATGGTAGAGAGAGATGATAGAGAGAGAAGTGGAAGTGGTAGATCAGAAGAAGGATCGGAAAACGGATGCCTTCCACAAGCCGGAGGTTCTCTGTTTTTATAGACATACATATGTAAACTATAGCTGCTTCAATTATTGTGCTTCCATTATTGTTGTTATCGTGTCCACAAATATAAAGCAAAAGATGCCTGATAGCGTCATAGATATTATTTCCTTTAATAGCGTCCACATGTATAAAGCAGAAGATAAGATGCCTGATATTGTTGTAGGTATAATTACAAAGAAGTCTTTACTTAATCGGACTGTAATGAAATATCATCTAGAGTAGAAGAAAATCCAACGTGTATATCTGCAAGTAATTTTTCAGTTTGAGGTCTCCACTAGAAGTCTAGATCATTATTGTCAGTATCGATTTCAGTCAAATCGTCTTCATCATAAACCATGATTCGCCCGTTGCTTTGAAATTTATACTTTTGCTGTTCTTGATAAACTGTTAATAATTCTGATAAATTTTGCTTCTGTTCATAATCTCATGAATAACCAAAAAATTCTTTCATAGCTGGCTGTCCTCAAGTTCATTGTCTGGTTAGGCGCCATATTTGATAAGTTGGATAAACTAAATATTGATCTGGTTCAACAAATGTTGAAATTATTTCGAACTCTAATATCCGATCGAAGGGTTCAGTGGTTGATATAATTGTCTTGATAATCTGTGAAAATCTGCTCTATTCTTCATAATTATGTGTGTCGATGATAAGTTAATTTTTGGACTATGCCCAGTTCTATTGGGCGTTCCATATGTGGTGTGAATGCTATAAATATTCATTTACGTCCATCGGGTAGACTGATTAATGCTTACTTTAATAAATATGGTAAAGCTCGATCTTCATATATACTGTCCAGAATCCGAGTTTATAAATCCTTTGGAAATAATGCATGTCATGATCTTTCATAGATATTCTTTCCTTCTGACTTTTTTCATACATAGAGAATTGATATTTTTATATTTATATATGACTTCTAATATAGGATATAAGTCACTATATTATTCAGGATGAAATTTCTCGCATTTCTAAAGAAGATCCTGAGAAAATTGTTCTTTATTCTGAAGTTTATAGGTAATAGCCTGAAGAGAATGTTTATATAATATATATAAGATATTATTTTACGAAGATTATATATCATTGAAGAATTATGTTGTAATCCTCCAATAATTTTTCAAAGACTATTGACTATATTATATGTCTTAGCAGACATGGGAATATAAGACTTATAATTGTTAGTGCTTCCCACTAGCGATGATATAATTTGCTGATTGTATTTGTCAAGAAAATCTATAGTAATGATTTCTTCTTTGAAGGATATATATTTTTTATATATTTTGGAGAAGAGATATTATATGTCTTTTGTGGAGGAATATTGGACTGAGTTAGCAATTTACCTTTCCAGGGAGTATTCATGATGTCTGATGTTTGCAATTATAAAGAACTATCTAAATATTTTTCTAAGAGAGAAAATCTGCTAAAATGTTAGTAAATTCAGGATTAAAAGAAATAGTATAATTATATTCATATAGCTGTAAAAGCCATCGAATTCTTCGATTATTATTGTCATATTTTTTATTTTTTATTAGCATTATAGTTTTTCGCCCTATTTAAAAATTAAAGAAAATTATAGTAATAGTGTGTTTCAAATTTGCAACCCTTATTTTAAGCAAACTCTTTTTCCACTAGGTTAGAAGAGCACCATCTTATTATATTATTTACCTTAATCAAAAATAATTCTAACAAACTAAAAAAGAGTTATAATTTTAAAATTAAGTGTAAAAAAATAATTTCTTAAAATTTTCGATGAAATATGTAATTTCAGTTAGATTTGATGGCCTTTGCATGAATCTTCCTAAATGCATGTCATTAAAAACCATATATATATATATATATATGTATGTATGTATGTATGTATGAATGTATGTAAGTAGGATGAATGTGGGTTCTAAAAACATAAGAAAATATAAAGTAATTTTAAGTTAAAAAATGAACATTATTTGAGATTTCGGTTGGTGTATAAAAATAAATAAATACATGTATATGATTTAGATAACTGAAATATTATTTTTTAAGGTTAATAACTGAAATATAGTTAATCTCGAACGTACATTGCTTGATGAACGCACTCTGTAATCTATTTTGAATTAACGCGTGAAATTAGCACTGAGCTATATATTTACAATTTATTTATAATTATATTTTTGAAATCTTTTATTTTGATCTCTCAGCCTGTTACATGTATAAATATTAAGCTTGTTACATGTAAAGGGTAAATAAACGTAAGTTCAGTTCTCCTGTACCGACTCAAAATTGGATTGAAAGAAATGCTGAGACATAGAAACAAATTATTAGTTGGCTCGCTTGGAACAAATCTAGCTCGCTTCAATCCAAAATATGATTCAACTTTTGAACGATTTTCATATTTGAATGAAGTTAACGGCCTTATACACAGAATAGTATAGAAATATAACTCACTCATGTGAGGAGCCTTTGTTTCATGGATTTTTTTTTGGGATAAATACATTCAGGTCTCTGAATTTAACGCTTGATAACACACAGATTCACGTTTTTAAAATTATTGACATCAGGGTCCTCGAGTTTAATAAATTATCAAATGGGACATTTTTAAATTTTTAATTATTAAAAAATTTAAAATTACTATTTTACCCTTCAAATCTCTCTCTCCCCTCCTGATCGCCCAGCACGCGTGAGGCCGTGCCGCCGCTGCCGGCAAGCGAGACCCATCGGCGGCCAGCGCGACCTGCCGGCAAGAATCAGGAGGAGAGAGAGAGATTGAAAGGGTAAAATTAAAAAATTTTAATAATAAAAAATAAAAAAGGACTCATTTGATAATTTATTAAAACTGAGGAACCCGATGTTATAAATTAAAAAACATAGATTTATGCTTTATTAAGCGTTAAACTCAAAAATCTGAATGTAATTATTCCTTTTTTTTATGAACTTTGCCTCATGCACGTATATCACATAGAAATATATGCCATAACTAATCATGAAGACGATTTAAAAAAAAAAAAAAAAACCCTAATCATGAAGCTGATCACTTTTGGTGGTATCCAAACAAATGTCCAGCAAACTTATCAACATAAGAAAGATAAGAATTATTCATACATATTCATTATTCCTTGTACTCTTTTTACGATCAAGAATAACATTAGCGAGTAGTCAATCTGCGTGTTAGACTTCTTCTATAAATTAGCTTTAATTGAAGACCCTTTCGCTCCTCTCATTTATGATTTGTTGTCTTTCTTCACTAAATTTTTTTCTTCTTCTGAAAGATGGATTGAGCTCTGAAGATTGCGTAGTTTGAGTTCAATTTGTATTTTTATCAAACTTAAACATATCCTAATTAGGTTTCTATGACGTATAAGAGAAAATTAATAAGGGTTGTTGCTTAAGATTTTCAATTTTCATTCGAGTCTAAGCATATTACAATTATTACAGTTTCTTTTTCTCTTTTGCTACGGTTCCCTCCTCCAGAAGTAGGGTATGTTTTCTCGACATAACCAATTAATTAGTATGTGATTTTGACGTTAAGCTGAATTGTTGATGTGATCATTCAAAAGACATTTATCATTGGCATTTCGATGATAATATTGTAACAAGAATGTCTATTGACTATGAAGTATGGACACTTCAAGAACCACGTCGTGTCCGTGTCGGACACACGGACACTTGGGGACACGCGAGGACACCCGGGGACACCGTATCGGCTAATAAAATAATATAAAAAAAATTAAAGGATACTTCTTGGACACGCGAGGACACTTCAGGACACCTTAGGACACTTCTGAGACACTATTAGGGCCTCGTTTGGTTGAAGTTAATTTTTTTTTCTCAACACAAATTTCAATTATAAAAATTAACTTTATTTCATGTCCAACGCAAATACGAATATTAGAATTGAAAGTTTTGCACAATCGTATCCTCACGTATCTATATCTAGGACTGCTTATTGGACCGGTTCGAACCGGAACCGGTCTGAAACCGGTCCAGCAAGAACCGGTTCGATCCAGAACCGGTTGAATCGGACCGGTTCTAACCGGTTCCGGGCCGCAGAACCGGTCCGGACTGGTTCTGCATAAGCAGAACCGGTCCGGACTGGTTCTGCATAAGCAGAACCGGTTATCCGGTTCGGAACCGAACCGGATTATCGGTTCGGAACCGAACCGGATTTAAATTTTTTTTTTTTTAATAGTTGGGCGCAGCGCCCGCGCGGCGCACACGTTAATGCTGCCAGCTGCAGCATTAATATTAATTTTTTTTTTATTTTAAAAAAAAAAAAACTAAACGGTGAGGAATACTCGAGAAATTTTTTTTGTAATTACAACGAATAAATTTTTTGTGTAAAATATTTGTAAATTTTTTTGTTAATATTAATAAAATTTCTTAGATTTCTTTTTTATGTTAATTTTGTCATAAATATTACAAAATATATACTTTTTTTATAAAATATATAGATAAATATATTTTTTAATTAATTTATCCGATTGACCCGACGAGTCACCCGACCCAATTATCTGGATCCAGACCGGACTCGGACCGGATCCAAGGCCACCAAACCGGTTCCGGACCGGATCCGGAACCGGTTGGAACCGAGCCGGACCGGTTCCAGGTCCAACCGGACCTGGAACCGGACTGGAACCGGTCCGGTCCGGTCCGGTAACCAGCCCTATCTATATCCTACTTTTTTTAAATTTATCGTATTGCTATATCAGTATTGTATCGTATCTGTATCGCCGTATTGTACTCATATTTCATAGATTTTACCCAATATAAGTCAAAATTCTAAGTTATCCAAATTAAATCAAATTTCTTCCTTCTTTGTTGCCCTTAAGTTTTTCAAAAATGAACCAATCGCAAAAAGTTTAGAATTCTAGCTTCACCTTTATTCTTCTTTCATCTTCAACACTGATAGCTCTTACTTTCTCTTATTATCGTGCTCACTGTGATTGTCCTAATAAGCAAAATTATATTTTCTCTTACTCAAAGTGAACACTAAATTTATATCTCAAATCTTTTTAATATCGACGACGTTTGTTCTCAAGTTTTCATATTGATTTTATGATACTTCAGTACTATTTATAAGTTATTTATATTTAAAAATTTAAGTTTGTATCAAGTTTTATATATATTTTTTTTAAGTATGAATTGTTAATTTTATTATTGTATTTGGCGTGTCATGCCGTGTCCGTGTCCTATATTTTGAAAAATTACCGAGTCACCGTGTCGTATCATGTCGTATCCCGTGTCCCCGTGTCGTGTCCGTGCTTCATAGTCTATCGACTATCGTGAGCTCCGCTATGCGTGTTGAGGAATTGATATCATCTCCTAGGGTTACCATTAGGGCAACAAAACTAATCGACAACAGTCAACAGGAAAGTAGTGGGTCAATGAGCCTCCTGGAATGAGTAGGGCTGTAAATTAGTCGGCTTGCAACAGCGCGTTACGGTTAACTTGAACTCGACTTGAATTTAAAATAATTTTGAATTAGCTAGTTCGACTTGAAACCAATCGAGCATTAACTGACTCGAAATGAATTCCAAACTGGCTTGTAATAAATATATTTGTACTTTTAAAAAATAACAAATATATAAAATGCATATAAATATTTAAAAAAATATAATAATAAATAATATATATTTACATATTTATTTTGAATCTATTCAAATTTATATTGAGCAAATCAATTGTGGCACGAACTCGACTCGAAATGAAATTTAAACTAGAACATTAGCTTATAGCTAGACTCAAAATGAGTCAAGCACAAGATTTCGTTGCATTGCCAGATTTTTTTTAAACCATTTAAATATACTTATTTTTTATAAAATCTAATTTTTTTTAGAGGGTTTTAATTGGTTCAATGGTATAATGATATTATGACATATTATTTAAAAAAATATCAAAAATCTTTTATGTCATGACATGATAATATAATTAAAAAATTATAAAATAATTATTTTAAAATAATAAATACCACCTAAATGTAATAACACGAGGTGATAGTTGATTAACTTTTTATTTTTATTATTTAATATAATAATATTAAATCAAATAAATAATTTAAAAGATAATATTAATGCGAAGATAACATAAAAATCTAAAATATTAGTGTTAATTTGTATCAATAAAAGCTAATTTAATTATGATCATTTATTATAAAAATTTTGGTTTCAAGAGAACCAATTTCTTGAGTCGATCTAAATTAACCTGATCCCAAAAACTAATATCATATTATTTAATATATATATATATATATATATATATATTTTAATTTATCTTCTGATAGGATAATTTTTTTCACTCCACGTGAAAAATATAGTGGAATATAGGATTGTAACAATAGCTCAAAGTTTGCTTAAAACTTGCTCAAATTTGAGTATAACTCGAGTTCAATTTGAACAATTTCACGTCGAGCTACGAGCCACAATTTGAGCTTGAGTTTCATTTCCAATTGAATCTGAGTCATAGTTGACTCACTCAATAAAAACCCTTAAAATTAAATTTTTGTAAATTATATATTTTATGTATTGCACATTTTTAATATTTTTTTATACATTTTGTATATATATTGTTTTAAAATATGCCTATATAGTTCTAGTTAACATGAATGATCCGTGTTAACTCAAGTACGGGCCAAGTTTATGTCGAGTTAAAAAGCTTCAATTGAATTCTCGTTAATGCAAAATAGCTCGAACTCGAATTTATTTTGACCCAGGGCTTCATGCCGAAAGTTGCAGAGGTTGCGTGCTCCTTTCTTTGAGCATTACAATTTCATTTCCTATTGCTGTCTGCCTTTCCCTTTTTCTTTATTTTTCCGTGTTAACAAACGCCACCACCCAAGCTTCGTGCATATATATATATATATATATATATTATTTGTATGTATGATATATATAAATTATAATTTTTTAAAAATGTGAAAATTATATATCGTCATATATCTGAGGATGTGATATCGTCACATTATATTGGAGCTGCTTAAATTATTTTAATTATTCTACACAAATTTTAATATAAAAAATAATATTTTACTTCACATGCTCATTAATTTTTAATAAAAATATAAACTTTATTTCACATCTTAGATCAAATACTCGATTTGAATATTTTTGGTCTAGAATGTGAAATAAAGTTGATATTTTTATTTTAAAATTGTTGGGTATATAAAGTAAAATAATATTTTCTATATTTGAATTTGTGTAAAAAATTTAAAATATTTATTTATTATTATTATCGTTATTTTTAAGTAGTACC
Source organism: Apostasia shenzhenica (assembly GCA_002786265.1). Lineage (NCBI taxonomy): Eukaryota > Viridiplantae > Streptophyta > Magnoliopsida > Asparagales > Orchidaceae > Apostasia > Apostasia shenzhenica. Next base: position 1,546,742 of record KZ453008.1, on the reverse strand, counting down.
ATTTTTAGTCCTGTTTTGATCCTGTTTTGGTCCTGTTTTGGTCTTGTTTTGGTCCTCGCGCCAAAGGGCCTAAGGACCAAAACAGGACAAAAACAGGACCAAAACAGGACCAAAACAGGAACTAAAACAGGACCAAACAGGACCAAAAATAGGACTAAAATAGGACTAAAAATAGGACCAAAACAGGACGCAAAACAGGACCAGAAAATGGTACTAATTTTAAAAAACAACAACAATAATAATAAATAAATTTTTTAAATTATACTACACAAATTCAAATATAAAAAATATTATTTTACTTTACATACTCAATATTTTAAAATAAACAAATATCAACTTTATTTCACATTCCTAGGCCAAAATATTCAAATCGAGTATTTTGATCTAAGATTGAAATAAAGTTTATATTTTTATTAAAAATTATTGAGTATGTGAAGTAAAATATTATTTTTTATATTAAAATTTGTGTAAAATATTTAAAATAATTTATTTATTATTATTATTGTTATTTTTTAAACTAGTTCTATTTTGGTCCTATTTTGGTCCTCGCGCCAAACAGGGCATGCACGGTACGGTATATTCATATAAATTGCTACATATTTTATATTTTGAATAGTTTTTCAAATTAATCCATGTCGGAGTTTTTTCAAAAAATATACGCGTGAATCTATCATCACTTAATTAGTTTTCTCTGTTTGAAATGCATTGAGGGTAATATAGATGAACTTTATTGGACTATAATCTAATAACAAAAAAGTTCAATTTATAAGTCGGCTAGACGACATGTTATAATATAAGGGTATCTATATGTATGAGATTAAATTTTAATTATTTCACTTGATATTTAAATTTTTAATATTATATATTAATTATAAAAATTATAATTCATACGCAATTCATGCTAAAAGTTATGATATATAAGTAATAAAGATTGTAATTTTTATATGATCTTATGATAAATATGTAATATTATAAATGTGAATGTTAAATATATAAAATAATTAGATTTTAATGTTAAGTATGTAATTACCTTAATAATATATAATAAATATCTAATAATTTTAGGTATTAACAATTAAAAAAAGAATAATTCTATATTTGCTATTAAAATTTAATAATTTAAATTTTAAATATTTAATACTTAAATTTTTAATATTATATATTAATTAAAAAATTATATAAAGATAATTTTTATTTTATGCATATCATAATTGTATTACATAAGTTATACTTATGCTATAATTTTTATATAATTTTTTTTGTTAATATATAATATTAAAAATATAATTATTAAATATATAAAATAATTAATTTTTATTGACATGTATTTAAATTTGTTTTTACAAAAGTATATACAAAATAAATGAACTTTAATTGATGCTCAACCGCAGACAAGACTGCAATTAAATAAAGTTCACGAAAATCTCCAAACTTAATTTGTTGTTGCAAAATTTCATACAAGGAACTGTACAAAGGGAAAAAGGCAGCTGTGACCCCCAATGCACACGTGTGATTAGCACGCGTGCGCCAGTGGGACGCGTTCTATAAGAGTGCAGGCCCTGACGGGGCTCGCTCATCCTCTCTCTCTCTCTCTCTCTCTCTCTCTCTCTCTCTCTCTCTCTCGTTCTGGGGCATTAATGGCGAAAGCTAGGTTGGTATTGGGAGTGCTCTTGCTCATCGTTCTAGAGGTCAGTTCAATTCGTGTCAATTATATTTGGTTAAAAAAAAATTAAATTTAGATTTATATCTCGTAATTATAAAACTGCTATGTAGTTAGCCAACTTCAAAAACTCACCACTTTTATTAATTTTTTAATAAAAAATTAAATTTGAATATTTTTTGATTAATTTAAATTATTTATATATTTTAAATTATCATTACATTTTTTTATTCTCATTATTTTTTAAAAATTTAACAAAAAGTTAAAATTAAATCTTTTACAAAGCATATTAATAAAAAATTAATAATTATGTTTTAATTGGGATCAAAATTATATAATTTTATTATAAAAAAAGCTATATTGTTTTTTGTAACTTCAGAAATTTTGATTGAAATTTTTAAAAAAATTGGGCTAATTTGTAATGCTTTTCTCACCTTAGGACCAAATGCAATTTACCCTGTATTATAAAATTTTAAACTAAAAAAATATATTATAAAAGTCAGTTTTATGACTTCAGTTGTATTAATCATCAAATTATGATTTATTTTTACTCTAATCTCTCTTAAAAATTATAGTAATATCTCCTATGAATATTATTAAATTTTTTTATTTAATGTCATTGTGATTATTTCTTTAAAAAAAATATTAAGTAATATTTTTTTATTGGCCTTAATGCAATCAACTATGAACTATAGTTGCATCTGTACCATTAATTTGAAATTTTAATATTCAAGTTCTCTTACACATTTTCTATAATTAATTAAAAGTTGATTCATCATAATTTAAAATTTTAATTTATTAAATTATTAAATAAATTAAGTGTTAATTTACTGGAGTGTTTAATAAATTGAAATTTGAAATAATGACTAATTAATTTATTAATTAGCTCCATTATGCTATGTATGTAATTTTTAAATTTCTTTCTTGTAATTAATTGAAAAGTATCTTACCACGTTGTCATTGTCACAAGTTGTGCAGATGGAAATCATCACCGGTCCTTTCATGACTCCGGTTCAGGCAATTGGTAATGTTTTTGGCACATGTTTATTATGGAAAATTTAGTTTTCTTTTTTTTTTTGAATAATTAATTACGTGCCACCACATTTAATTTTATTTATATCAAGAACCTATTCATTCTTAATTAATTATACTATACATATTTAAAATATTATAAAATTTTATATACACATATTTTAACTTATTTTTATTATAATGAGTAATCATAATTTTTCAATAACCTAACTATAATTAGATTACAAAAAATCTGAGACGTTCATCATATTATTGTAAGAATATTTAAATATATTTTGAGTAAAAATCCTAAAACCTTAATGTTTAAGTGGCGGCAAAAGAAGAAGACATCCGCGACGTGAATTGATTTTAGGACAAATCAGCTCTTTAGTATGATATTGAGGAAGAAAAAAATATGAACCTAAAAATATAATTTTAATGATTTACTAATAGAATTTTTTTTCAAATAGATTTTGATTAAGTTTTAACTCAAGTATGTGTATGTAAGATTTTGTAATGTTTTGAGTGTGTATAACGTAATTAATTAAGAATGAATGAGTAATGTATAAATAAAATTAAATGGTGTGGCACGTAGTTAATTATCTCTTTTTTTTAGGTTAAAAAAATAGTTTTTTTATAATTGAGAAAAAATTGAATTTATTCCAATTAAAATCTTATCTAAAAATGGGCCACTGAATAATCAGCTCATATATTTTTCTGATGATTTGTTTTGTGAGAAAAAAAGATTTCTTTTAATTAACATGATCAATAATTACTATTTTTTTGTTTGTTCTATTATTAATTTAAAATGATTTCCAAAGCACTCGAGTTCACTTTTATGAAAACTTTAATTCCAAATTTTTTATTTAAAAATAAAGTAATATTGTCTAATAGTATATTACAAAATTCAAATGTTAATAATATGCTCACTGTAATTGACATCCTCAAAAAAAAAAAAATTATATAATTTATTGATAAATTTATATACATATGTAATCAATGATCTTATGATTTTTTAATAAAATTAAAACATATTTAATGTAATAGATATTGTATAGATTTTGTACACAATTTTGACTAAGCCATTCATAATAATAAAGGAATCACCATTTAACTAAATATTTTGTACTATATTAGCTGAAAATAATTTTTAAATAATATATATTTTTTGATAAAATGAATAATATATATTTGATCGTTATACCTTTTAAATTTTAACATATATATATATTATTTTTTTATTTCACTTTTTGATACTACAATTTTAATATATATGTATGTATGATACAATTAAGATATTATGATTTTTATAAGATCTATAAGATTTTAACCGCAAAATATGTAACATGAGAATATTCAAAATTTTAGCATATGAAAAACAAATATTCAAGTTTCAGTGGATGAAGTTGTCACATGAATGACGTGGTGCAGATTGTCCATCCAACTGCGCTCGGCGGTGCAGCAAGGCCAGCAGGTCCAACCTATGCAATCGAGCTTGCAACACGTGCTGCCAGCGCTGCGGCTGCGTGCCACCTGGCACTTCCGGGAATAAGGACGTCTGCCCTTGCTATGCCAATATGAAGACCAAGGGTGGCCGCCTCAAGTGCCCTTAAATAAAATAATTTTAAGTATTTTATATATATTGTCATAGAATTTATATGCAAATATAAATTAATTATGTATGTTAAAATACTTCATTAGCAAATATTTCAGTTCAAGTAGCATAAATAAAAAATGTCATCTGAAAATTGTGAATTCTAGAGAAAAACAGTAATTTTAATCGAAGATTAATAATAAATTTGTCATTTTTATTTAAATTATAAAAAACACTTTCTAAAGTCGCCATTGAATTAATATTTAGCTCGAATCATATTAAATATAATTTTTACTCAAGAAATCTTATGGACTGCTTCAACTTCATATAATTATCCAAGAATCTCAAACTTATATGCCAAATATCTATAAATTAATAGCAAAATAATCCCAATTATGAATTTTATTTCTTTTAAATATGATGTTTAGATTTCAAAAAATTTTAAACACAATTCATGACAACTTAACACATAAATGAATACTTAGTTTCTTGCTTTTTATGATTCTAAAAGATTTAACGTAATATTAAAGATTTATTTGTGAAATAAATGATAGATTTGAATGCGTGTATAAATTGCTTAAATATCTCGTAATGGGCCAAGCAGAGCGTTTGGCCCATTAAAACCTTTTCAATTAAAGAAAGTCAGCCCAAAAAAGGACACTTTACCGACCAAAGGCCTTTTTGTTTGGCTGAGTGAAAATTAATCTAATTTAATTTTAAACAGAATATTACACATAAAATTTAATTATATTTTGCATCCTACACACATATCAAAATAATAATTAACTTATATTACATCCTTCACATATCTCAACATAATAGACAGCAGTTTGATGAATATCTCAACATAATTTCCTGAAAGTTTCTAAGGAGAATTTTGGCTTGATCATTACATGCACTGCGTTTTTTAACATGTCCAGTCCGATGACTATATCTTTTTTCACCAGGAGAATTAAACTCTAAATCAAAGCCTAAAACCTCCTCTACATCGCTAAAAGTGCTAGGATTCTCTTGGAGGTCAGAAATAATAATGGAATTATCACGAGTAGAGAACTCAAAAAAGAAAATAAGATCTTTCTCAATAATGGTGAAGGGATGACCTAGAACAATGGTGGATAGTGATCTATTTTTCATGTCAATGATCAGATTGGTATAGAATTGTCTCACAGGCTCACAGCCTTAGGATACCAAGGAGCGAGACAGGACACCCACTTAGCCCATCCATGTCAATTAATAACCTCATTCGCAATTTCATCTATAATATGTCTATGAATGGGTTTCACTACAAGAATGAGAATATCAAAAATTCTTCCGAAAAATGCATGAGCATCAGAATTTCAAAGTATAACACTAACAAGTACAGATTCCTCATCAGAGATACAAATAGGATCAACATCACTTGAGGATTTGGAAGGAGCCTCTGAAATAACTGATTTTCCACTTCGGGTCCTCAGCCTTTGCTTCAAGCTGGATTAACCAGCAGGAGGTTTAGGCTTGGCCTTCTTCTTCTTCTTAAGGGGAGAAGAAGAGGGGGTTTCTTCCCTTTGTCCTTCTGCTGTGTTCGAGTGCTAGAACCGTCAGAGAAAATGGCAACAGTGGTTGAGAACTTGAGGCATCCTTCTTCACCCTATTGTTCATAGGCCAATTTACCATCTCAGTTCAGACCTATTAGTCTTTGCACTACGGTTTATAAAGTAATTGCTAGAATTTTAGTCAATCGTTTAAAAGCTGTTCTTCACCCTCTCATTGCTCTGGAACAAGCTGCTTTTATTCCTGGTCGTTATATTGCTGATAATTGCTTTCTTGCCCAAGAAATGATGCATCGTTTTCGTATGTCTGCTTCCACTACAGGTCTAATGGCTATAAAAATTGATATGGAACAAGCCTATGATCGAATGAGATGGGATTTCCTTTTAGCTATGCTCCGTCATTTTGGATTTCTGGAACAATGGAATGCCTGGATTTATGCTTGCATTTCAAATCAACATTTTGCTCTAACGGTTAACGGCTCTTGGTCAGCTTGGATTAATGCAACCTGTGGTCTTCGTCAAGGCTGTTATTTATCACCGTATCTATTTATTCTTTGTTCAGAGTTGTTATCACTCTTAATACAAGGAAAAGCCATCCCTACTTCTCTTTTTGGCGTTCGTTTATCTTCTAATGGGCCTCTCATCACTCATTTGTTTTTTGCTGATGACATACTCTTCTTTGCTCCAGCAACTCATAAAGCAGCTATCACGTTCAAAGGCATTTTGCAGAAATATTGTTATTTCTCTGGCCAAACTATTAACCGATCCAAATCTTCAGTTTTTTTCAGCAAGAAAATGAGACGATCCCGCAAGCGAATGTTGGTTAATAAATTGGGTTTTCATCAGGTGCAACAAGGAAGGTATTCGGGCATTCCTTTATTATATCGGCAACGAGTTAAGGCTGATTTTGCTACTCTTATCTCAAGCATTTAGACCCGTATGGCGTCTTGGGGAGTTCGTTCCTTATCTCTCTCAGGTCGCATTGCACTTATTAACAGTGTTTTAACTTCTGTTCCAGTTTATTCTGTATCTCACACTTATGTGCCAAAATCAGTCTTAAATACTGTCGAATTCATGATTAAAACTTTCTTATGGAATGGTCACATAAATTCCCACTCTTTACATTATGTTAATTGGGAGACTCTTGCTGCTCCTAAATGCCTTGGAGGGCTGAGTATTCATCGTTTTCACCTTTGGCGTAAAGTTTTGATTGCCAAATTTTCAGCTCAGGTTTTAAGCAATCAGTCCTCCCTTTGGGTCTCATATTTTCACGCTAAGTATGGGGGTAGACAGCCCCTGTTCTCAATTCGCAGAGGTGATTCATGCATTTGGAAATTATTATGTGCTGCAGGTGAATTGGTTCAGCAACACACAAAATGGCAGATTGGCTCTGGTCTTCATTGCTCGATTTTGTTTGATCCTTGGATCACTGCCATTCCTATTTCTAAATGGCATACTTATGTTAATGTTATGGCTGAAATTTCATCTCAGGTTGCTGATTTCCTGCACCCAGATGGTGCTTGGGATGTACACAAGTTGCTACAATGTTTTAGTTCTTGGCTTGTTAAACGTATCTTATCCATGCCTCGTTGCAATGTTTCTTCAAATGTGTTAGTCTGACAGCTTTATGAATCTGCAATCTTGCCCAACTCTAAAGTCTATAACAGTTTTTTCTCAACTCATACATTTAATGGTTATTGGATTTGGAAAGTTAAAACGCAACCACGTTTCTGCACCTTTCTTTGGCGACTTTTCTATGAAGCTATCCCTACTTTTTCTTGGATGGCTTGCCGTGAAATTTCTCCTAGTGTTAACTGTTTATAGGGCTGCAATGAAACTGAAGATATTGATCATGTCTTTTGTCGTTGTTCTTTTGCAACAGACGTGTATGGCTATTTGCATGATCTACTGGTCCCACCCGTACAAGGCCTTCCAACTATTGCTCTAACCCCCCCTCCTACTATGCAGGATTTCCTCAAGTTATTAGGTTCTTCTTAGGCTCAGCATCGTCACTCGATGCTGCCCAAATACTATGTAGCAGCTTTCTACCTCATTTGGCAAGCTAGAAACAACAAGTTGCATGCTTAGCCTTATGCAAACCTACGGTGTATTGCAGCCCAAATTTACTATATGAAATCAGTCAATTTTAATTTTAACCAATTGGAGAACTGGGATCCCACTAGCCTTCTAGGCTTGCGAAACTCCTCTTCTTCATGGGATCCCCCACCTCCCAATTGGCTAAAAATTAATTTTGATGGTGCGTGCAGTTCGTCCTAATGGGGAAGCAGCTGCCGATGCCATCTTACGAAATTCTCAAGGTCAACTTATACAAGCTTTTGGCTGTTCTTTATCCACCTATACTGTTGATGTTGCTGAGTTATATAGAGCGTATCTAGCAATTCAGTTAACTAAACCGTGGATAGGCAAGCTTCACGGTCTTTGGTTGGAAGGCGATTCAGAGACTATTATTACTTTACTCAACACAGTTTTAAGGCACAAAGATGTGCAGGGATCAAGCTCCACTTCTGCTATTATTGCTCTCTTATTATCATTTCCTTCTGTTCGTATATCTCATGTATATAGACAGGCTAATCAAGCCGCTCATTACATTACTTCTGTTTCCTTTACACACGATGTTTTTTGGGATAGGAATATGTCCCGGCCTTTTGACTTTTCTGCAATCCTTTTACAGGATTGTTTCTTTTGTTCTTGATGTTTTATATTAATGAACTTTATAGGCTACGACCGACTTTCAAAGAAAATCCAACTCAGAAGAATCATGAGGTGGAGAATAAAGGTGAAGAAGGAGGAGGCGCAGCCTTCTTCTTCAGCCAAGAGGTTCGAAAGGATGGAGCTAGATCCGCAGAGACCTCGGCCAGCGCCCTAGGCCGGTCGCACTTCACTGTCGGCACGGAGGCTTGCGCAGGCTCCGACGGTGAGCTCATGCCGGAGGCTAATGGTTCCGATTTCTTCATCCGTGCCATGGAGGAGGAAGAGCATAGAGTTCAAGCACAAGAGCACGGAGAAGAAGAAACAACAGCTGGCGGCAAAAACCCTGGCTGATCTAGGGTTTTTGAAGGACAGCAAACGGTTCCTTTCTTTCCTTGAAACCGACGCAGAAGGAAGAGGAGGGCAGCGAGACCAGCAGAGCCTTGGCTAGTCTCTTCCCTTGGCGTCGATGCAGCCGCGGCGAGGAGCAAGGACGCGCACAAAAGGGAAAGAGGCTGTGAAGCCCTGACCGGATCCTCGACGTTACAGCGAGAAAAGGGCGACGGTCGAAACCCAGAATCGCCTAGGGATTTTAGTGAAGAGCAAGGAGGTGCACAAGAGAGAAGGAAGCTGAAAACCTTTGGTTTTTCGGCGGAGACAACAGCAAAGAAGATGATGGGGAGAGAGAGGAGAGGAGAGGCACGCCGGTTCCCAGATGAATGAGCCGATAGATACATTTGCTGAGCTTTTAAAATATAATTAGGAGTTATTGGGTTGGAATTGACCCAACAACTGTTAACCTGATTAAACCTGTGACCTGTTTCAGATTTAGTTCGTCAATTTCAGAAATCCGTCGAACTGCTTGGGAATTTGGAGCTGGCTGAGGCACAAAGGCATTAGAATGATATTTTTCACCGTCAAAATCAATAAAAAAACTTGGAGAATAATATTTGAGCATAAATTACGAAAAAAAGTAATAATATGATTGAAAATTTACTGATTTATACAAACTTAGACAATTTTGAAATATTTGATTGGATAAACAAAATTATAAAATAAAGAGCAAATAATGTACTCAAATTTTATGGCATATTTAAATATGGCAATTAGAGAGAAAAATCAACAAGATAATGAAATTGAACCTTTTCTCGTGCAAAAGTTTGGTAAATATATCTGCAAGCTGAAGATTAGTAGAAATATACTCTAAAGTAATATGACCCTTATCAATATGATCATGAATAAAATGATGTCAAATTTCTATATGTTTGATACATGAGTGTTGAATCGGATTCTTTGTTAAATAAGAAGTACTCATATTATCGCATTTGATAGGAATGCGGTCTAAATCAATACCATAGACAAGTAATTAATATTTTAGCCAAAGTAGTTATACACAACTATCTGCAATCACATACTCCGCTTCAGCTATCGATAGAGCAATAAAATTTTACTTACAATTAGACCAAGATATAAGTGCGTTGCCAAAGAATTGACAAGTGTCAGATGTGCTTTTACGATCAACTTTGCAACCCGCAAAGTCGGTGTCGGAGTATCATATCAAATTCTGTGTTTTCTTTGAGATACCAAAGATCGAGCGAGTGTGTGCCAACTAAATATCTAAAAATCCACTTAACTGCAGTTAAGTGAAACTCTTTGAGAGACGACTAAAAAAGAGCATACATGCAAATATTAAAAATAATATCTGACCTACTTGTAGTTAAACATAGCAATGATCCAATCATACCTTTATAGAGCCTTTCATCTATATTGTTATCTTTTTCATCTTTGTTCAATTTCGTATATGGGTTCATTGGGGTACCAATGTGCTTTAACTTGTCCATGCCAAATTTTTTGAAAAGCTCTCTTGTGTATTTGCTTTGACAGATTAAAATAGTATTGAGAAGTTGTTTGATTTGTAATCCAAGGAAGAAGATAAGTTCTCCTATTATACTTATTTCAAATTTCTTAGACATGCACTTAGAAAATTCTTTACACAATGATTCATTAGTAGCATTAAAATAATATCATCAATATAGATTTGCACTACTATAAAATTTTCATGTTTTTTTGTAAATAATATTATATCAACTTGTCCCTTAATAAAATCATTATTTACAAGAAATTTGCTTAATCTCTCATACAAAGTACGAGGTACTTGTTTCAAGCCGTATAAAGCCTTTTTGAGTTTGAACACATGATCCAGAAAATGAGAATCAATAAAACTAGGAGGTTATTCAACATAAACTTTTTTAGTAATAAATCTGTTGAGAAAAGCACTTTTGACATCCATTTGAGTAAATTCCTTAGCAACTAAATGAGCTTTATTACGAACAATAATACAAGAATCATCAAGCAAACTCAATTGATATCAATAATGAAATGATCTTTGGGACGAGGTGCAAGTTCTCAAACATCATTCCTAGAGAATTTTTTCAAATTTTCTTGTATGAAAAGAATTCAAAACTCATCATTTTTGACTTCTTCAAAAGTTTTCGACTCGACTTGAGAGATAAAGGCAAAGTAAATTACCTCATCTTGGAAGAAAGCTCTAGTGCGTACTCATTGTGATGGATCACCTATGATTAATTCTGATGGATGAGCTTTTTAGAATTTCCATTCTTTTAGTAAGTTCAATTCATCAACACTTTCTTCATTTCCAAGTGTGTGCGCGCCATTATGATGAGGTTCTTCTTTAGTTTTCGTTCCTCCACCATCTAAATTTAGCTTCTCAAGACCTATACCTTCAACAAGATCATCTCTCATTAGAAAATAGGCATTAGACTCATCAAATTTAATATGAATGGATTCTTCATCCAACATAGTTCTCGTGTTATACACACGATAAGCTTTGTTTGTTCAAGAATATCCCAAGAAAATAACTTCATCAAATTTTGGATCAAATTTGCTTAAATCATCGTTACCATTATTTAATACAAAATATTTGCAACCAAACACGTGAGAGTGAGAGATGTTCGATTTTCAACTTTTTCATAATTCATAAGGGGTCTTCCTTAGTATTGAGTAAACAATAATACGATTCACAACACAGTAAGTTGTATTTATCGCTTCAGCCCAAAAATACTTTAGAAGCCCACGCTTATAAAGCATGGATTATGCTACAATAAGAGTTTGATTTTTCCTGTTTATAATCTCATTTTGTTGAGAAATTCGAGGGGCCGAGAATTATGCAAGATGCCACGTTCTTCATAAAAAGATTCAAACTGTTCATTCTCAAATTCACCACCATGATCACTACGAATGGATAAAATATCAAAATTTTTTTCATTCATAATGCACTTGTACAAAAAAATTAAAATAATCAAATGCTTCACGCTTATGAGCAAGAAATAATATCTATAAAAATCTAGAGTAATTTTCTATAAAAACTAGATAATATTTCTTTCCACCAAGACTATAAGAGTCCTATTAGAACCAAACAAATCTATATGCAACATCTCAAAGAACTTAAATGATGTGATGACATGCGTTGATTTAAACATTTCTAATTTGCTTTTCTAGTTGACATACATCACATAATTTATCTTTCTCAAATGCAATACTAGAGAGACCTTTAACAATATTCAGTTTAGAGATTTTTTGAATGGTATGCGCTAGCATGACTCAGTCTTCTATGCCATAACTATGAATCACTAGTATATGATGCTAAATATTTTACATCATTGCAATCAATAGAGCTCAAATCTGCTTGATAAATATTATTAAATCTAGAACCAACAAACATAACACAATCACCGTATTTAATTAACATTGAGAGACATTGAAGAAAATTTCATATTTATTATCACATAATTGAGAAATACTAAGAAGATTATAAGTAAGCCCAACCAAAAAGACCTTATTGATAGAGGTAATAGAATCTTTACCGACTTTACCAATTTCAATTATTCGCTTCTTGGTATTGTCGTCAAAGGTCACAAAACCTCCATTCTTTGATTTTAGTGAGGTAAATTTGTCATGTGGCGTGAACACCCGCTATCCAAGTACCACATGCCTTCATCGGTCCCTATATGGAGACATACCTATAAAAAAATTTCAAGTTTTAATTTTAGATACCCAAATACATTTGGGTCCTAAGAGGTTAATTGCAATTGTATAATTCATGTGTGATATACCTTTTAGGAATCTATGCATAAGATGTGTATTTAGATATAAATATAGATCTCCTAATTATGTAAGCATGTACAACATAATTATGTTTATTGTAAAAATTACATACAATATGAGGTATAGTATACATGTGAGCACAAGAAGTTGTATGATAACTATTCTTAGTATAAAATTTATTTTTTTATGCCACGAGTAAAAATAATTTTATTTTTAATAAAAAAATCTAACATAAGATGTGCATCTAGCGTGTCATATCTAATTCTAAGAAATTCTTGTGCTTACATGTATACTATGTATGTGCTTACATGTATACTATGTATGAGATTTAGAAATCTATGCATAAAATGTGTATTTAGATGTAAGCATAGATCTCCTAATTATGCAAGTATGTGCAATATGACTATGTTTGTTTTAAAAGTTACATACAATTTAAGGCATAGCATACATATGAGGACAAGAAAAAAAAATATGAGGACAAGAAATTGTATGATAACTATTCTTAGTATGAGATTTATTTTTTATGTCATGAGTAGAAGTAGTTTTATTTTTAACAATAAAATCTAGCATATCATATCTAGTTTTAAGAAATTTATTCTCTTTATTCAATCTACTAACATGCAAACTAAGATCATTTAACTTAGTAATATTTTTATTATACAACATAAGTTTATCAATTTTTCTTTTTAATGCATTGCAAAAAGATTCACAAGTAAGATGTATTTTCTTCAAAGAAAAATATTTATATTTTAACTTGTCATATTCATCAATAAGCTTAAGCAAAAAAATTCTAATTCATCATAAGAGAGAAGAGTCATTTACCGAATTTGTTGCATCCTCCTCTTTATCCTCCTTAGCCATAAGACACAGGCTGACCACTTCATTTTTTTCATCATTACTTGAGTTATCATCTGAATCGCTCCAAGTAACAACCAATACTTTCTTTTTCTTTATTTCCTTGGATTTGAGAAGGGGGCAATTTGACTTGATGTGCCTAAGCTTGTTGCATTCATAGCAAGTTACTTCGTCTTCTTTGCTCTCTTTCTTGTCCTTGCTCTTGTATAGCTTCTTTTGAGATTATCAAAAAAATTATTTTTTCTTGTTCATGAGAGAATTGAATAGCCTTAAGACAGAAGTGATTTCTTCATCTAGCTTTCCTTCATCATCTCCACTAGAAATTTCATCACTATCGGAGGTAGGTGGAGATGTAGCTTTAAGGGCAAGAGCCTTCTTTCTTTTTCTGCTCTTTTCTTCTTTTTTTTTTTTTTTTTTCATTTCTAATTCATATGTTGTTAGTGAATCTAACAACATATCAAGCTCTATGGTGGAGAGATCCCTTTAATAATGGTCGTTGCCTTGACATCATATTCTCTAGGCAAGCATCTTAAAATTTTTCTAACAAGTTCCTCATTAGTAAAAGTCTTTCCAAGAGAAATAAGACTATTAGTAATATTAGTAAAACGAGTAAACATTTCCTTAATAGATTTTTCTGAATTCATTTCGAATAATTCATAGTCATGAATCAACAAATTTATTTTTGATTCTTTGAGTTGATTTGTTCCTTCATATGTAAGCTCTAATTTAGACCATACCTCATAGAGATTATAAATACGATCAAACTCACTAGGAGATAGTCCGTATTATAAATGATTGAAAGCTTTGGCATTAAGTTGAGCCAATCTTTTTTTGTTCGAGGTCTAAATCACCAAACTCTTTCGGCATCATCTTGTCTTCCTTCTTTGCAATGACAAATTATTTTTAATCACCTCCCATAGCTCTATGTCTATGCTTTGAAGGTAAATCATCATCATTCTCTTCCAAAAGTTATAGTGTTGACTTTTGAAGAGGGATGAATGATTTGCCGAAAGCTTCTCACAAATAGCATCATTTGGAATGTGTGTGGGAAGAACCATGGATCGTCTCTAAGCTGTTAATCCTGAAACTCTTCGTAAAAAAATTAAAGAGATCCGCTCTGATATCAGTTGCTGGCCCAAAGGCTTTCCAAGAGAGAGAGTGAATTGAGAATAATTAAAATTAATTTACTAAATAAATCTAATAATGATAGTCAAAAACTGAGAAGATGGTCAATTTCAGAAATTGGACAGCAGCACAAAAAATGAGCAATAAAACAGAGAATGCAGTACAGACGGCTAATTTCAGAAATAAAATAGCAGTGCAGTGAATAAGCTGTAAAAACAGAGGATATAATACAGATGATCAGTTTCAATAATAAATCAATTAACACAGCAAATTAACAACAAAAATAATTAAAAATGAGGTTTATGTATTTATATCAATTTGTATAAAAATATTGATTTGAGGAAAATTTAAATCAGATTTAAGTATAGTACATTAATTTTATTACGATTAAGCCAATGAAGTACGCAGAGATTTGTAGTGATTCAGCTCCTTGCCTAATCCACTCCTCACACTCCTCAAGTGAGAATTCATACTAATTCACACCAGTTTTTTACGGGAACCAAAGTCGAATAAACCCGATACAAATCCCACAGTTTTTTACACGAATCAAAGTCGAGCAAACCTACTCAACTACAGCCTCCATATAGGGCGAATAACAAGAAAATAAAAAGAGTTTGTTAAACTAGCTAGCTTAAATTATAACTTTAGATAAGAATAAATAATATAATAAGGAGCTCCATGCACATGAAAAATTGCCAAAGAAATACTCGAATAGATCTAAGAACAACACATATTAGAAAACATTGAATAAAAATGTATTAAGAAGTTAGAAATGAATATCACTATGTGTGCTTTCAATAATAATAAAAAACTAATTATAACAAAGAGTTTTGAGTAAATTGTACTAAATAAAAGCATGAAAACTCAAAGTTCACAGTAAGAGCAAAAAAAATAAAACAAAAATTTCAGAAGCTGAGAAAAAAAGAACCAAGGATAAAATGAGCTTCTTTTCACTTGAAAAATACCACAATCTCCTTTCTTAAGGTCTCCTTCAAGAGATTTACAAGTATGGCATTAGGAGAGTGAAAATCAAATGAAAGCTAAAGAAGAGAAGGTGAGTTTGCTGTAGGAAAAACTAGAGAGCTAAAGAACACAAAAGAAAAAAATAGCTGCAGATTATAACTGCTGGAAAGAAAGGAAAAGCAACTTTTTTGTGTAAAAGCATGCAACACTAGCCAATACAAAAGAGACAACAATAAGTAGAGTGAAATAGTAAAGAAAAGAAATAGTCATGCCTCAGTTTTTTTAATATAATAACCATCACAAATATCAAATCAAGCTATATAAATAAACTCAAAGACAAAAACGGTCAGCTCACTGGCCCAAAAATCATAGAGTAAACAAAGCACAAAAATACAAAGGATTAGAATGAAAGCACTCTAATTTGGATTAATATGACCCGATGAAGTATTTTAGATAATATACAAGTATTATCTAATGGATTATGGTTACCACATAACAAAAGAATGGATACAAAATTTCAAGTAGCCATTTAGGCATTATATCATAGGCATTAATTTGAGTTAAGCTAAACCATCATCCAACCTAACATATAATAAATAATGAATTTTAAGTGAAGCTTCAAACTCTAATCAATTTGCTCAATTATAAGCAATTAATTGAGTGAGTGATACTCTCAATTTAAATTACATAAAATAAGTAAGTTGTTGAGGTCTTAACTTAGCAACCAAATAAAATAAATACGAGAAAAAATAAGATTTTCTTAACTAGAAAACCAAACGAAAAAATACGAGTATGCAAATACTTACATTAATGTCCTAGAGAAATAAAATAAAATTACAATAGTAACTCTTAATCTCTTGGACTTGAATTTTTTTTGTCATTGATGAGGAAATTAATCAGTAAGCACACTTAAAACCAAAATTAGTACAATAATACTAAAATAATTGGTATCATCAAAATCAATAAGGTTCAACAATTGACGTAACCAATTTCGCATAATTGTTAACATCTCTGACATTGTTGAACACATGTTTGATTCAATTGAAGATATTATTGCTCAATTAATAGTCGGTTCCGAGAGAAGAAGCAAATTGTAGTTGCTCATTCTCAGTCACATGCATTCATGAATCCTGCTTTTAGTAGTTTAAACCTATAAAATGCTGAGTGATCAAATGCAGAGTGCATATAAAAAATTTGAACCAGATTCCATTAACTACTTGAAATCTATAAAAGCATTTTAAAGAATTCTACAGATCAAAACAATGATACGGAGCTCTAGCCTATGAATCTATTATCTGCTTGAAATCTTAAGCTATGAAATCTGAAAGCAAGCATAATATCTGCTTGAATCCATTTCATAATAGTTTCACAAAGCAATATTATCCGTGTGAAGTAGACACAGAGTATACCACAAGGTTAGAAAGTGAACCAATTTCCCTTTCATCATGACATGTTTAGAATATATTTAAGAGCCACAGCACCAAAGAATACAGCTGTAATATAATCCAAAGATCATTTCCTGGCAGTTAAAACTAAACGCAAGCACAAAGAGTACTGCAAGAAATAGTTTAGTTTTACAAAATGAGGTGCCATTACAGACCACTTACAAAAATTCTTTTTTTTTAGTCATAATTATTCTCTGTGTTGAATAAAACATACCATTTTAATTTAACCAAGTAGGATTCTACTTATAAGCTTCCGCCTACATTCAAACAGCATGCCCTTCCACAATTTGATTGATTCAATCTTGTGTTTGACGTCTAACTCTCGTTATCACCATGGCTTTATACTTCTTAACCTGCTCCCTGAACCTTCAACATTTACTAAGAGCCGGTTGTCTCCTACTTTCCTTCTTCGCATCACTTGTTTGACTTCATGTTGCCATGCGTTCATAAATTCCTTGCGCCTATACAAAGTACATTTAAGTACATTTGTAAAAAAAATTATTAATTATTGCAACTGAACATAAGAAAATAAGATGATAACAGTTTAGTTTTAACCATTTCTGCATTCCAAGCATGAAACTCTCCCTAGAAATTGGACTTGCAAAACCCTCGTGTTGGCCCAAAGGCTTCCCAAGAGGTGGGGTGAATTGGAAATAATGGAATTTTAAAGAAAAATTTAAGTAATAAATTTAAGAAATATTTTATTTAATCCTGAGAGGCTGATTTTGCAAATAGGTTTGTAGAAACGTTAGAATAGAATGCACAGCCAGAACATGAGGTCAATTTGAGAAATTAAATTCGGTGCAGAAATTTAATAATTTATAACAGAGCAGAATAAACATTATGTATTACAATAAAATTTCATATAAGAAATATAAAGTTTTACTTAGATTTAAATTTGATTTATAGAGAAGTTTATTAGTTTAATTAGTATATTAAGAAATAACATACAAAGCACACAAGGGATTTATAGTGGTTAGACCTCCCGCCTAATCCACTCCCCACGAATCTCGAATGCGAATTTTACTATAGACCCGACTTTTTATGGGAACCAAAGTCGAACAAACCCAGTACAACCCTATGGCTTTTTCCAGAACAAAAGCCAAGAAAACCTACAATCTCACGGCTTTTTGCAGGAATCAAACCCGAGCAATCCTACAATCCCACGATTTTTTGCGGGAACCAAAATTGAGCAAACCAACACCTCCACTAGAGAGAAGGAGAAAGGAAAGATAGATTTTGTTAGACATGCTAGCTTAAATTACAAAGCGCGTATAAAATTTTTTTACAATGAGACATTCTATGCACATGCAAATTAGCCAAGGGAGTACTCGAATAAATCCGGAAAACAGCTCGAAAAAGAAAATAGAGAGCAAAATTAATTTAGAAAGTTAGAGATGAATGACACCACAATGTGAGCTTTCAATAATAATCAAGAAGATCAGGTTGCAACCAAGAGTTTTAGTGAATCACAATAAGTAAAAGCTTAAAAACTATCAGGTTGCAACCAAGAGTTTTAGTGAATCACAATAAGTAAAAGCTTAAAAACTCAAAGTTCACAGCAAAATGAAACAGAAAAAAGCAAAAATAAAAATTTCAGAAGCTGGGAAAAAAGGAACCATTAAGAAAATAAGTTTCCTTTCACTTGAAAAGCACCACAATCTCCTTCCTTAAAATCTCCTTAAAGAGCTTTCCAAGTATGGCCTTAGGAGAATGAAAACCAAATGAGTGCTAGTGAGGAGAGAGTGTTTGCTGCAGTAACAGAACAGAGAGCTGAAGCACACACAGAAAAATCAAGTCCAAATTGTATCCGTTGGAAAGAAAAGAAGACATCCCTTAATTTGTGCAAAAGCAGATCACATCAACACAAGGTGACAACATCAAGTGGACCTAAATAAAAAAGACAAAAAAAGATAGCATGCCTCAATCTTTTAAAATAATAGCCATCACAAATATCAAGTCAGGCCACATTGATAAATTCAAAGCCAAAAAAGGTCATCGCACAGGCCAAAACATCATGGAAGAAACAAGATACAAAAATACAAGGGAATGGTATGAAAGTATTCTTATTTAGATTAATATGGCCCATGAAGCATTTTAGATAACACACAAGTATTATCTAATAGATTATGGGCAGCAACATAATAAAGAGAAGATGCAAAATTTCAAGTAAGCATGAGGCATGAATTGTGATAAACTAAACTACCTTCTAACCTAGTATATGATAAGTAGTAAATTTTGAGTTACGCTTCAAACTCCAATCAATTGATTGTGTGAGCTACACTCTCAATTCAAATTACTTAACATAAATAGGTTGGTGAGCGTTTTGCTTAACAACCAAACACGATAAATACGGAAGAGAATAAGGTTTTCTTAACTAAAAAACCAAATGGAAAAACGAGAGTAATATCCTTGGCGAATATGCACATGCTTACATAAATGTCTTAAAAATAATAATAAAATTTTTAATAAGATTCTGCTTTTCTCTGTACTTTATTTAGGACTAAATCCTCAATTTGAGATGATATAAACCTATTAACATATTAAACAAGAGGATTAGTTTATAAACACTAAATTAATTGTGATCATCAAAATCAAAGGTTTCAATAATCTCCCCCTTTTTGATGATGACAATTAATTTAGTAAGTTAAGGAATTTCAAAAAAAATGCAGCTCCCTATTAGCAAGACATTAAATTATCAAATGCATATTTGAGGGAAATTAAATGATCAAGATGTAACAAATGTAAGATGCTCTCATTAAATCATTGCATTCTATTTTTGGAGAAGAAATCAACATATACAGCTACAGTAATAGTGCAGAAAAATAACATGGATAGCATCACATAAGAAAAATAACATGGATAATATGACATAAGAAAAATATAAGCAATAATGACCTAGTAAATGTTCACCATAATAAATAGTGTTCTGCAAAGCATAACATCCTAAATTTCTCCCCCTTTGGCATTATCATAAAGATGGCCAAATAGGAAAGAAACCAAAATAATAAATTTCCACTGATATGAAATATCCATTACAGCAATGAAATTGAACATATCCACCTCAACCATTACATCATTTCTTGCTGAGAAAGAGATGACCCATAATAGAGTTAATCTTGAGATCAAGTATTTCAAGAGTGGTTCTATTATGGCAAACAAAATCACTAAATTGAGAGGTTACATGTGTAAGCCTCTCAATTTGAGCTGGGAGAGAATTTTAAGATCTTGCTCCTGAATGTGATAACCCAACTCCTGAAAGGCATCCATAATAAATTGGGCAAATCTGGGAGTGAACATTGATGCCGGATTAGATCTAGATGAGGATGGTTGAGAGGAGTAAGAGGGTTTTGGCTGGCAAAGCTTAAGGCTGTCCATAAAGAGTGAATAATATTTGACACTGAAAATTTCAGAGGAGAAATCAATCCCATAGCTGGAGCTCAGGTAATAGCAGATGCTATTCCTATAATGCACGCTCCTATGGGAAGAAAGTTTCCTAAGAATACTGCGGCAGCCATCAAGCTCATGAAAGATAATGCCAGTAGTGTTGAGAACCCTACCCTTCAGCAGGTAATAGACAGCAAATTGATGGACATTAGTCCAATCACTTTTATGTTCACAGATTTGGATCAAACATTCTTGGAGAATTCTGCCTAGAGTTTTGGAATGATCACTACAGGCTGACAGTTTCTTAACTTTGCCAGCTAAATACCTCTAGAAAGGGTCAAAACCAAGAGCTGACAGTTTCTCTGGAAAAAGGCAGATTTTGAGAGAATAGTTGGAGCAGCTTGACCTTCTGCGACTCGCGCGCTGCTTAGGGGAAGATGGGTTAGTCTTAATGCAGAAGAAGAGGTAGACACTGGTCTTGCAGAGGAGAGGCTGGGTCCGCTTATTATCAATGGGGCCTTCACAGATCCCCCACCGCCGTAGTGCTGGGATGTGAGAGAAACTGCTATATGATCTCGTCCTTAAGCAGTATCCTCCCTGGTGGCAGAATCTCGCCCTCACACGTCCTGTGCGAGGCGCTCATCTCTTTCTCCTCTCCTATCTTTGGTGCTGGCAGGAGAGTCAGAGATTTCCACTATCTCCACTCGGTCCTTCTCCCTCTCGCCCTCCTTTGCAGGTTCTTTCGTGGACGTAAGGGTTCTCAAAAGAACACCGGCGGCTCTGGATGTCGGCGATTTAGGTAGCACTAATAATGGAGGGGGCACTGCCATTTTCTCCGCTAGTCCCTCCAGAACCTCTGGAGCAGAAGTCGCCGACTCTGGATGCGGCGACGGTTCATCTTCCAAAGGCGAAACAATGACCCTCTTCTTCTTGCCAATAAGAGACGCCAGCCCAGCCCAGTTCTTCTGATCAACCATTACCCTAACCTGATTTCTCCCTCTTTTTCACAGATCACAGGAAAGCAAGAGTAGGATACGAATCAGCGGGGCCTTGCCTAAATTTATTTGCTGCCGAAACAGAATTCAAAGCAACGCACTCACCCATGTGCCAGTAGACACATATGCTTAGGCCCACATAAATGTTCGTGCCCATCCATGCAGGAGGCTGATGTTTACAGTTGGATTCAGCATCGTAACTCAGTCATACACATGGCACCCAAAGGGACCCTCTCGAGCCTTATTATCTATCATCAATAACGAAATTTGACTAATCAAGTTTCTCCTTTGTAGGCATCAAACCCCGATTCCGCTGGTTCAACATTTCAAGACATTAGCTATGATATGTGGACTTCAGCACCCCCCGTAACATCGGACACGACGTCTGCTCTCTCCCGGCTGTCGCTGTAAGATCGCCACGTCAGCATAACTTTCACTGAATAAATATTCCCAAGGGTCGCAGAAACTAAGGACTCGCGTGCCCTGGCCACCATTGACGATTTTTCCGGAAGCCAGCAGTGGTGGGACTGCCGGTATGGGCTCAGTGGATAAAATACTCAGTATTCCATCACGGAGAACCCGCTAAGCTCCACTACATCTTGCTTATAAATACCTCTGAACAACGCCCTACAAAAAGATATATAAAACAACTACACAACAAGAGAGACAACAAGAAAGAAAAGAGAGATTCCCTTGAAAAACATCGGAGACGAAGCTTGTTATCTTTACTTTCCTTTTGTATTGGTCCTCCAACCACACCTTTTTAAGCTTTAGTAGAACCTTCTTCACTGACTCTCCAGCAGACGTAAGAAAATTCATCCTTGAATCACCTTAAATCTCTGTATGCTATTCTAGATGATTGTTATACCTCTTAATAATTGAACCCTTGGACCCCTGAGCTAAAAACGTTGCGTGTCACTAATTCTCAGAACTCCATCTCTCTCCATCAACACATAGTTATTTTATTACTTATGCTTCATTCCATCCTATTCTGATTTCTTGGAATTTTGATCGTATAAAAATATTTGAATTTTTTATGTTCGAATTTATACGCTTCTAAGCATATGCTTGGGATTTGCCAAAAAAAATTATCAAAGTTTACACTATTGATTGAAATTTCATCCTAGTTATAAGCCACCAGTCGTCCTACGCCATTAGAGCTTTGGTTCATTCTCTTTGTTTGATGATTAGTGGCTTTTTGTCATAATGTGCACAACATAGTATTTCAGTAATTATTATAATAATCAGTATGCTCTTAGATCTGATCATAAATATAAAGTGAGCATTTACATCATTATTATGATGACAAATATGATCCGTGATATAAAAATCAATGTTTGGATGATTATTATTACAGTAAATATGATCAGAGATATTCAAATGATTGATGTTGAATACGATCAAAAAAATGATCTAAGTGAAAGAAATTCTCGATATTTTAGATCTTCTTCACATGTATCTTCACAAATATATGGTTCTTCTCATTATAATGATGAATGCCGAAATGCCAGTATATAAGCGAAATAATCACCCCTCTAAAAATTAACCTCTCATTTACATGAATCTTCAAGAATGCATAGTATATTATCTTCTAATATTGCTCCTACACTATTACATGATTCTGATGATCACGATTATCTTGAATATTTTACAACTTTTTCTATTGCAACACAAAAAGATTCTCCTGTTGAATATGAAGGTGATAGTTATGAGGTCATTGTTGAATATAATCCAGAAACATGTATAATTAAATTTTATCAAACTATAATTGAAAAGATTGATAATGGTGTTGAATATCATGTATAATACATGGGTATGTTAGAAGATGATGTTATGAATGTATGGATTTTAGAGGAACAGAATTCAGAAGTATCTATTGATGAATCCATGGAAAGTGAATAAGATAAGGCATCAAATGTCACTATTATGAATAGCAGCGATAATATATAAGTTAATTCACATATGCATCTCACGGATGATAGATTGTTTATTATTGAAGGTCAGCATGATTTTATTGAAGTAAAAAATCTTTCATTACATTGACATATTCCAATTGATTTGATATTGACTATCAATCCTCTTGTTTAGTATGTTAACAGATTTATATCATCTCAAATTAAGGATTAAGTCCCAATTAAAGTTTAGAGAAAAATAAGATCTCATTGGAAATTTTATTATTTTCTTTTCTAGGACATTTATGTAAACATACGCATATTCGCCAAGAATATTACTCATGTTTTTCCGTTTGATTAGGTAATTTGAATTGAGAGTGTAGCTCACTCAATCAATTGATTGAAGTTTGAAGCTTTAGGCCCTGTTTGGCGCAAGAATTAAAAAAAGACCAAAATGGTAATAATTTAAAAAAGAACAATAGTAATAATAAATAATTTTTTTAAATTATTATACATAAGTTCTAATATAAAAAAATATTATTTTACTTCACATACTTAATAATTTTTAAAAAGATATCTATTTTATTTCACATCCTAGGCCAAAATATTCAAATCAAATATTTTGGTCTAGGATGTAAAATAAAGTTAATATTTTTATTGAAAATTATTAAGTAGTGAAGTAAAATAATGATTTTTATATTAAAATGTGTGTATATTGATGAAAAAATTATTTATTATTATTGTTGTTGCTTTTTAAACTAATACCATTTTGGTCCTCACGCCAAACAAGGCTTAACTCAAAATTGCTACTTATGATATACTAGGTTAGAAGGTGGCTTAGCTTAACACAATTTGATGCCTATGATAGAAAGGCCTCATGTTTACTTGAAATTTTGCATCTTCTCTTTTATTATGTTGCTGTCCATAATCCATTAGATAATACTTGTGTGTTATCTAAAATGCTTCATGGGCCATATTAATCCAAATAAGAATACTTTCATACCATTCCCTTACATTTTTGTATCTTGTTTCTTTCATGATGTTTTGGCTTGTGAGATGACCATTTTTGGCTTTGAATTTATCAATGTTGTGGCCTGACTTGATATTTGTGATGGCTATTATTTTAAAAGATTGAGGCATGTTATCTTTTTTTGTCTTTTTTATTTAGCTCCA
This sequence comes from Apostasia shenzhenica, assembly GCA_002786265.1. NCBI lineage: Eukaryota > Viridiplantae > Streptophyta > Magnoliopsida > Asparagales > Orchidaceae > Apostasia > Apostasia shenzhenica. The sequence goes on along the minus strand of KZ453008.1, from coordinate 1,522,279 downwards.
CTTGATGTTGTCACCTTGTATTGGCCGGTGTGATCTACTTTTGTACAAATTAAGGGATGTTGTCTGATTTTCTTTCCAACGGATACAATTTGGACTTGATTTTTCTAAATGTGCTTCAGCTCTCTGTTCTGTTACTGCAGCAAACACACTCCTCACTAGCACTCATTCGGTTTTCATTTTCCTAAGGTCATACTTGGAAAGCTCTTCAAGGAGATCTTAAGGAAGGAGATTGTGGTGCTTTTCAAGTGAAAGGAAACTTACTTTCTTACTAGTTCTTTCTTTCTCAGCTTTTGAAATTTTTATTTTTATCTGTTTTCTGCTTCATTTTGCTGTGAACCTTAAGTTTTCAAACTTTTACTTATTGTGATTCACTAAAACTCTTGATTTCAATCTGATCTTCTTGATTATTATTAAAGGCTCACATTGTGTCATTCATCTCTAACTTTTTAAATTAATTTTGCTCAATGTTTTCTTTCTCGAGCTATTTTTCAGATTTATTCGAGTACTCCCTTAGCTAATTTGCATATGCATAGAGTGTCTCATTGTAAAATTCTCTTATACACGCTTTGTAATTTAAGCTAGCAAGTCTAGCAAAACCTATCTTTCCTTTCTCCTTCTCCCTAGTGGAGCTGTGTTGATTTGCTCGGCTTTGGTTCCCGCAAAAAGCCGTGGGATTGTAGGTTTGCTCAGTTTTGATTCCTGCAAAAAGCCGTGGGATTATAGGTTTGCTTGGCTTTGGTTTCTGGAAAAAGCCATAGGGTTGTACTGTGTTTGTTCGGCTTTAGTTCCCATAAAAAGCTGAGTCTATAGTGAAATTCTCATTCGAGGTGCGTGGGGAGTGGATTAGGTGGGAGGCCGAACCACTATAAATCCCTTGTATGCTTTGTGTGTTATTTCTTAATATACTAATTAACCTAATAAACTTCTCTATAAATCAAATTTGAATCTAAGTAAAACTTTATATTTTTTATATAAATTTTATTATAATACATAAATCTCGAATTTCTTATTGTTTATTCTGCTCTGTGTGGTATGGGCATTGCAGTGTCGAAGTGTATCACATGTTCGGTCCGTCATCGTGCAACATATTAATGACTAGAACAGGCTAATCTGTACATGGTTGGTTCGCTCGCCTTAGGAAGGCTGTGACACTTCGATACTAAGTTGATTGATGCAAGGGGGATCACCTGCCAGGGGCATGTAGATATGAACGACTGAGATTTGATCATGGCATCCCATCGCCATCAGCGTACAACGCTAGAAAGGGTGGATGGAGCATTGTGCCTTCTCATCCATTGTTGCGTCCGTTCGGCTACCCCCTTTCCTTCCCCCACATCCTTGAAAGCTTAGTCCTGTAAGGCGTTTGATGACGAAGAGGAAGTCAAGGCTAGTGATGGCGCTTTTGTCAAAACTTTTCCTTGAGAGTCATGATCACTATCGGAGTTTGATGGCGTGTAGAACGCCACCTACGCTTCCGTCTGAACTCGAAGATAAGATTCAAGTGGCGAGGGAAAAAGACAGGCCAAACAAGCTGCTAACCATCTTTGTTGACGTGTACAACATCTTCCTTGACATGGGAATGATGCTTCTCTCGTAGAAAGAGTTCAGGGAGAACTTGATTGAATATAAGCTAATCCCTAAGCATTTGCCACCAAACGAGGTGGCATATATTTATGCCCTCTCCCAGATTCTAAAGACAATAAGCAAATCGAGGACCTACAGTTGTTCGGGGCTTTGTTTATGTTCTAAGAGAATGGTTAGTATTCCGGCTACCTAAACATGAGGTTCAGGACTCAGGATGCTCTATTCTCCGACGTGCTAAGTCCCCTAATCCGATTGGCATGATTACTATTTTCTTTATTGGAGAAGATTTGTGGCTTGATGATGTCGTCCATAGGGTCACAAAAAATTATATGCTTGAGGAGCCCCAATTTTGCTCTCAACAATTCTGTGGCAGAGCTAATGACCATGTCGCGAAGGAGTGACTTCCCTCCGAAGGTCATCATGGCCAGGGTAACAACAGAACATGAAGCGTATGCCGATGCTAGAAAGTACGTGGTGATGGATCAAGTGGTGGTGCCAGCTAATTCAGAATGGTCGAAGAAGGAGAAGAAGAAAAAGGGAGAAGCTGTGGTGGCCTCAGAGCCAAGGAAGGAAGGGCAAAGAGAAGAAGAGAAAGGAAGTAAGGAGAAAGAAGCGGGTGAGGAGATAGAGGAAAGCAAGGGGGAGGGTGATGAAAGCTTATACAGTGATGACGAGGAGGCAAATCAGCTGCCCCTCAGCCTGCAATTCAAGGGGAAGAAGGTGTTGGATGAGTTCCCTAGGAAGAAGAAAGTAACCTTAGACACCCGTCATCTCTCAACCCTTCGGCTACTAGTGACTGGCCCAAGGGCAGGTCCAAGGACCAGGGTTGACCCCTCGACAGAGAAGAAAAAGGAAATAAGGGAGACATGGGACAGATGGTAACTGGAGTAGACATCCAAAAAGCTCATCACGAGGAGTACAGAGGAACGATTAACCAGGGCGTTAATCCATAGTAGAGGATATAAATCTTTAGGGCATGCCTTGGTGAGTGTTCGAAAGTCCACGTACATCCGCCACTTACTATTGGCCTTTTTACTAGGACCATGTTGATAAGCCAATCAAGATATCTTCCTAGAAGACTTAGAGAAGGTGACAGGGTAGAGGAAATGGGCAGGACAGTGATGCTTCCATCTTTGGTCAACTGCCCCTGGCCAAGCTGAAGACGGTAGGAGAACATGGTATTGATAATTCTTGTTGCTGGCCTACTGGCTGAGTGAGGTGGTTCTTGCTGAGTAACCCTGGCATAGTCCGTAACACCATGGATTTGACCAAGTTAGACCTGTAGAAGGAACTCTCGGAGCTTTCCTGTGTCTGCAAGCTTAACCAAAAGCACCTTCAAGGATCGGCACTGATAAGTGAGGTGCTTGTAGGATTGCTGAAACTCGCAATAAATATTAGGTCAACCCCCCCTAGGAGTGTGACCCTTCTGCTGAGTCGTGGCAAAGACTTCAGCCAAGGGTTGGCTAAACTGATAGCGCTGTTGGCAGTCACGTGTCATGCGTCCCCAATTGGGCCTGCCAAAACAACCTTGGTGGCCACTTTCTTGCTGTTGTTCTTCACCTTTTTGAAGGGTTTGTCATCCTTCGACCCGATGGGCTCAGGCTCTTCAAGTTTGCACTTTTAATTCCCTCGAAAGAGGGGCAGTCGATGCTCTCTCTCGTTACAATGCCTTTTAGTATGATGTACTTATTCGCCTAGGCTACTAATTCCAGGAAGTAATAGGGTTTGTTGAGCTAAAATGCTTTAGCGAAGCCACTATAGTTCTTACGTCCCCTACGAAATGCATAGAGGAAAGCGAGGTGAATGCCATCATCTTAGGTTGTAGGGGTGAAGAAACGAACAATGTTGGACCGTAGAGACTCGTCCAGCACCTGAGTAATGTCGGAGAGGACAAGGTTAGAGTTGGCCACCAGCGTGCAACCAATGAAAGGTGCTAAGACTTCCCTCTTGAAGTGTTCATAAAATTGGATAAAGCCCTGAGGCAATCCAACATACCAGTCGTAGGCCAATGTACTATTCGTCAATCAACATGGCAGTCACAGGCCAACCATCGAAAGGAGTAGGTTATCAAGTAGCAAAGGGAAGCCTTCTACGGCCAAAGAAAACGAAGAGAACCCTCGAATAGTTGTACGTGCTAACAAGGGTTGGTAGTGCCATCAAAGGCTCGGATCTTTGACAGGCGAAAGTCAACTTGAATAAGGGCATACTAGAGGGCATGACTTAGCGACTCTAATAGGTCCATGTCGTAGGCAAGATCGTTGAGGAGCAGTGCATCCATTCCAAGTACCAAGGAAAATGTGGCCTGGTTGTTGATGTATAGAGGGAAGTCTTCAAAAGTGGTCGCTCCCAGATCATGAATATGGCTGAACGAGTTCCGAGTGGCTCAATAGTGTTGGGGTTCATGATGTGGTAGACACAAAGAAAGTGATGGAAAGACTGGAGGTTGTCAGTTGCAACCTGCGGGGTTGCCGCAATAGTGGCAATTGATGAAAAACTTGGGAGGGATCAAAGTTCGGCATAGCTCCTCTACCGCCATGGGTGTGGCACTAGTGAAATGCACTAAGAAGGCATGCATCTCCTCCATATACACATCGTGCAATGCATAGGAGGCTTCTCTAGAATGAATACAAGTGTCGAAACTAGAGGCCTTATTGGCGATGGCTCTCCCTCTCTAAAAACACCTATAAGGGGGAGCACTAGGAAAAGCGTTGAGGCTGCAAGCTCTGCCCGCTATACTGGCAAGTCTCAATAAAGCACTATAGATATTAATGTATGAGAGGAGAGAGTTTTGCTAGCAAGCGACGCACAAAATGCTTGTAGGCAATAAGCATCATGCATGGAAATAAAACTATGCTTGAGAGTAGGGGAGATCATGATTTGGAAGAAAGACAAAAAAGTGTGCAAGGAAATAAAACACGACAATTTACATGGCCCGAAAAGATTCTCCTACATCTACCAGCTAAGCCAATCCCAACTCCTTTACATAATGAACGAGCCCCTTTATGGATGAATACAATGCAATAGAAGAAAAAGAGAAGAAGAGCATATAAGTTGTGAATTTTCTTCAATAAACAAAGTTCTAGTATTTATAGCCATAGTAGAACAATCAAAAGAAGAGAGAAGGGCCTCCTTCCTTCTAAGTTGGATGACGGGAAGGTCAAGATCTTGACAAACGGAACCTTGATGTGAACGTTCTGCAGGAGAATTTGGATGATAGCCCAAAATGTCAGAGAAGAGGCTGAATGGTCATTATGGTGTTGTAGGGGACATTCTTTCCCCATACCGTCTAAGCAATGCTTGTATGTGGGAGAGGTTCAACAATGCTAAGGTGACACTGCTACTACATGCTATTTGCCCAAAATTGGGGGGCACAAATAAGGTAGACAAGTGCTATTGTGCGGTTGGGCAAAAAGGCCAACGACTATACCATTCTGAGACAATTGACTGGGACCCACAGGCATGGGTGGAGCAAGCATAAAGCATGGTCAAAGACTTCAGCTTTGGCAAGTTGAATACTTCTGGAATGAATTAGATGAGGTACAGATGTTCTCTGACTGTTGGTTCATATACCGTAGTTGGTTTGGCTTGCATTGGAGATGATTTAAGCAGTTCTTGTTAGTATCACGTGGATGGTTGAGATGCTTTTGAATTTCACATGCAAACACTAATGCAGCTCTAGGCTCTGTTCTATATTGCTTCCACACCCACATGAGGGGTCCCACCATCACCGCATCATCCCACGAGTTCCACCACTACTATGTCGGAATTGACCACAACGCCTAGTTTTGTGCTCACTTTAAGTTGACCTCTTAAGGCTGGAGCTACCCCACTTCCTTGTTGCTGAACCTCGGGCAACCATACCAATCTCAGCCTCATTGCCCAATGACGATAGTTGTCATGCCTTCTCTACACTATCAACAGGGAGTTGGGCTGCTATTAAAGTCTCCCAAACTAAGATTTGTTGATTCTGGTAAAACTTGATCCTAATGATATTCTCAATACCAATTGATCTATGGTTAGTGATATGATTATTGAAGGTGCTCTCTTTGCTCAGCTGTGTAACCTTGATCCTATTGTGTGCAACGTTTACTGTTAGGTTATATAATTATGAGATCATATTACTACAAAATAGTAATACTTTAAATCGTGTGGTGAATCATCTACATATTATTCGGATTTGCTTCTTAGATATTTTAAAATTAATTTGCCTGTGATACTGAATTTTCATGAATATTAAGTGATTATCACCAATATATATTTTTGTAATTTTATATTCACTTGTTATTCTATCTATTGATCCCTGTGTTTGAACAACATTGGCATTACTATTTTGATCAACGTTTCAAGCTTGTTCAAGGTTGGTTCATAAACATAAAGCATGTTTGGATTTAATTCTTATTATTTGCGAATAAGCTCACTAATGTGATTGCGAACGACATTATATACATTTGAGTTTACAAACACAAAAACAATAAATAAGCACTTATCGAGAATATTAATGTGTTCACGAATAAGCTCATCATCACACTATTATGACTCATGAATTTTTTATTAATAAACAAGATACACATCTTTAAACAAACTAGTAATTGATATCTAAAAAAGCATCATATTAAGCATTATTATCAACCATATTCATGAGCTTCATATGAACAATTAACAAATATTAACAAACAGCTAAGCAAAAAAAAACAAACAAACAAACATTAATGAACAAAAGGCTCATACGTATAAACTTGTTAATTTATCAATCGAGATTTCAAAATTATGTTTAAGATTATTTATCAATATTAATGAATCAAACATGAACGAGAAAACCCAACATCAAGCTGTTCACCAAACGCTGAGTTCATTTACAGCCCTAGTAATGACAAGACTCCTTAATAAAGTAAATCACCAATCATCCAAACTGCAGTTCAATCTGTCTCATGTCATGCCCAACCTGCTGCTAATCGTAACAGCGTCATTCAATAAGATTGGACTACAACACATTTCAGAAAAATAGAGGAAAAGAGGTCGAACCTCCTCTGTTAGCGATCGTTGTCCGGCTGAGGCGACTCGTGGATGCTCGTGTGCGGAAGAGGCAGGCGCGGGGAGAGCCAGCGACGTACGGTCGACGAGGGCCGGCAAGTGAGAGGCCGGCGCGGCGATTTCGCGATTTCCGCGGAGCGTGGGACGAGCTTCGCGGAGGCGGCGGCCGGGCTCGCTGGTTCACTGTACGGGAGAGGAACAGAGTACTAATTTAACTATTTAAGAGCGTAATTACAATATCGTCCTTCTATTTTTGTTTCACCAAAACCAGTCCAAATAGGTTAATATGAGTCCGATTCAATCCCAAATTGAATAAATTTGAATTTAACTAACCAAAATGTGACCTTCTTAGAACTTAAACAGCATATATATAAAGTGAAAATGCCCACCAACATAATAAATTCAATAACTCAACTCAATGGTCCTTGGAGGGGAAATTTTTTTTATTCACACATGTGTCCTGTTAGTCGTACGAACGCAAATTCATGTTGTCATATGGCTCGAAGAGGATTCTCCATTCCCCAGGACAGCAATTTTATTTGGCTAAACTTTTTTTATTTTAATTATATATATATAGTAAAATTTTTCTGTAGATAAAATTATACTAGTTAAAATAGAATATGATACTTTATAATATTCCAAAAAGTAGTGGAGATATATAAGTACAAATATTTGAAAATTAATGCCGATTTGATTTGAGATATTTTTTTAATTGAATATAAGATTTGAAAATAAAAAATAATTTTATTTCATATTTTATATAAATACAAATATTACAATTACTTTTATTTTATATTTTATATTAATATTAAAATAATTTTTTTTATTAAATTTAAACAATAAAATATTTTTTCTTATATATTTTTTTATTTAATTATATATAATTAAAAAATATGTCTTATAAATATGTTATTCTATTTGATATATTTATATATACATATAAATATAAAAAAAAATATGGACGATTATATATATTGAAATAAAAATATAATGTGTTTTTAATTAATGACTGATATGCATCATATTAAAAAATTATTTTACAAATATGTAATTATTCTAATCTCTTAACAGTACTTCAAAATTTAAAAAAATCTCTTGTAACAGTGTGCAAGTGAAGCTGGTGACATGAACTTGGGTGGTCGAAATGAGGAACACCCGGTGGCGGCTGCGAAAAAGGCCCGCCTTCACTATTAATCTTATAAGAAAGTCTGCAAGGTGATATGGGTTTGCTTGCCTCTGCTCTTTGGCTCCTCTCTGTTTTGAAGTCATCTTCATGTCCTTTCAGGTTTGCAAGGAAAAGTGCCACCAGGCGGGATTTCAGGGCGCGACCTACATAAACTGCCCGAAAAAGCCTTTCTTTCTATGCAAAAAACCCGGTTTGATAGTTGATACCTCTTGCGCATCATAGATCTCAAAGATGCAAGCTGTGCTGATTCCTTTCAACATTTGTTTATTTTAAGCAGAGAAAGTATTATGTTCATCATATGCGGCACATTGCCTTTGATTCATCTAAAGGTCTCATTTTCTTGTCTTTTCCTGCTACGGGAGTTTCAGGCCACATGACAATGTCTTGTCCCCACAGGGTAGTGTTGGAGCATGGTGTAGTGCCGGCGCCAAGAAGGAACAGGCTAACTCTACTAGATTATGTGTTTGAAAGGGAGTTCAAGCCCCATATTTCGAAGGTAAGAGAGATAGTTTTGTTCGATTTTTTGCTTTGTTTATTTGTTGCTTGTTTCATACTATCTTTGAGTGTTACTTGAAAGGCTATAATTTGCACATTATCTGCTGATTAATGTCATCACTTCTTAAAGATTGAATGTCTAGTGCATCTTCATTTTTATAATTTAACCATTTGTAAATATGCTTTTATGACTCTTGACAATCTCCTGCATTGCAGATAAAGCCTAAATTTGTTCTCCCTGATAAACTAGAACATGTACTTGTGAGATTCCATAGTAGGCGTGTAACAAGCTTAGAGTTCCATCCAACTATGAGCAGTGTTCTTCTGTCAGGAGACAATGTATAGGTTGTGTTCTTTATGGGCATATGCTATGTTTGAAAACTTTAAATTAGTTTCATGTTTCTCAGTCTTTGTGTTCTATCGACATAATGCTGATAATGTTGTTTTTCTTCTTTTAGGCCCTGTTTGGCAATAGACTAAAAATCATGGCTAAAATTACCCATGGCCAAAATCTTAAATTTATTTTAAAAAAAACTTAAAAAATTATTTTATATCTCATCTCACACAAATTCCAATATTAAACAATCACTTTATTTCACATCCAACACAATTCTCAATAAATCAATCAACTTTATTTCACATCATACACAATTTTTAATATAACTAACTTATTTTATTTCACATCATACACATTTTTCAAAAATGGCTAAAAATTCCAACTACATCTTCTTTTTTTTCTTATTACCAAACAGAGCCTTAACATATTCATATAAATAGAAAGGACAAATTGGGATATGGAATTATGACAAGCTACATGAAAGGACTCTTTATGACTCCATACATTCCTGCATAGTAAATAACATGAAGTGTTAAAACCCATGCCTTTTTGTTTTCAATATCATGAATGTGAGTTCTTAATTTTGTTGTTGTATTTCAGGTTTGACACTAGAAATGATGGTCTTCTCTATACGTCTTCATCTGATGGAACTATCAGTTGCACTGACTTGGAAACTGGAATTCCAGTTCTTTTGGTGGATGTCAACCTAATGGATGGAATGTAGGCTCTCTATTAAAATCTATTTTAGTTGTTAGTGTTTACCTCAATTTTATAGATGTTGGCCATGATGTGGTGTATTCTTGTCTTAGCACAGCCATGGAATTTGAAATTGACTTTCTATTATCTAAATAATGATTTCATTTGTGGAGCATTTTGTATAAACTATGCTGAAGTGTTCCAGAGCTATAATGGTTATGGATAGGTTTTTAGTAGCATTAAATCTTTTGAAGTTGATCTAAGATGTTCACCATGCTCTAGACTATTTGGAGTGGCACTTTTTTGCTTAATGTCATATTATCATCGCAAAATCTGCTATTTGTTGTTTAATTTGCTACGTCTCTATAGCTGCATATGGTTGTTTATAATAGTTTCTTAATTATCAGCTCATTTTGTTTCTAACGTTGAGTTTGGAACCTTTATTTTGTCTATTGTTGCATCTTTTTTCTTTATCCATAACTACGTTTTTTGTTCCAGTAAATTCATTTCACATGTTCTTTTTATGAAACCACACAGTTCTTGAGCATCCTTCATTCCTCTTACATTGACTTTTCAATGAAACTGTAGCCCTACTCTCTGTCTCATATAGAAGTAATTTCTTATTAGCATTGTGCCATAGCTTTTGTGTGATCATGGATATTCTCTTCTCAGGATGCAGCTTTAATTCGCCCCTTAAATTTTATCCATCTTTAAATTAATTTTCTTTAATACAAGTTCAACTATCAATGGAGGATGGATAATATGTTGTTCGTGATCTGCAGGGTCCAGCAACTTGGAGGATGCTGTATGGCATGGATACTAACATGAATAAAGGCTTAGTACTGGTTGTTGATAATTTTGGTTATCTTTACTTGCGAGTGTTTCTTTTTAGAATATTACTTTTTCCTTAATATGATGATTTTTTTGATGATTTGTTGCCCATTTTATTCTGTTTATTCTCAGTTACTGATTTCCCGCTCCATTTTATGTGACTACTGTAAAAATAATATTATAAGGTAGTTTGAGCAAGTTTCTTTCTTTAATTTTGTATTTCTTAAGCTTTGAATAGTAAAATTCTTTCTTATGCACATAATTTTAGTTTTTTTGATAATCATTTGAACATTATTCCTACCAACTTTTATAGGTTGGATAGTAGAACAAAGATGAAGATGGGAGAACCAATTCTCATTCACAAAAAAGGAAGCAAGGTTGTTGGACTGCATTGCAATCCAGCCCAGCCTGATCTCCTCCTGAGTTGTGGGAATGATCATTTTGTAAGCTCTTCGTTCGTTCATAATACCCCATTTCATTAGTCCTTGCATGTGAAATCATTATTTAATATTTTTGTATTCCCAATATTATTTTTTTGAACTCTTGTAATTTGTAGCTTTTAAATTTCATCCCGATTATTAACTATCATCTTGCAACTATGTTTTATTTCATTCAGGGTCATATCTGGGATGCACGTAGATTGGATAGTGGATCTTCCCTGGCAAGTCTTGCTCATGGTCGTGTTGTCAACTCGGCTTATTTTTCACCACATTCAGGGAGCGAAATCCTGACTACTTCTCAAGACAATCGCATTCAAGTGTGGGATTCAATCTTTGGTAATCTGGATTCACCAAGCTGAGAAATTGTTCACAACCATGATTTTAATCGTCATTTAGTCCCTTTTCGAGCGGAGTGGGATCCAAAGGTTTTTCATTTGTTTGTTTCTTATTGTAGAATTTGTATTTTCCAAAGTTTAAATATTTAATACATCATAATTTTATTCAGGGTCCTTCTGAGTCCTTGGCAGTAATTAGTCACTATATAAGTGAAAATTTCAATGGAGTTGCATTAAATCCCATTGATTTTATTGACACAAGCACAAGCTAACTTGTTGCAGAAGTTGTATATACTGATTTAACCACAATCAGTCAGTGAACAAGCTGCATCCTCGGGATGATATCCTTGCAACTGGCAGCTCACGGTATGATTTCAACTGTTGGTTTAATTTTTCTTTTATGAGGGGCGGTAAATTCTACTTGTTATCTTCCATTTGGTGGAATGTTTAGTTTGGGCAAGTATGTACAATATGTGTCAAACTCTCAAATATGTTTACATGTATTACACATATTACATAAAATTTCAACACTTCAAGAAATATTTCTAGTTACTTATTGAATTTCTTTGCATATTTAGGTATCTATATTGTTACTTCAAAGGCAATTGCTTATTAGCAAGATAGTAGTATCTGAAATGATGAGGATCAATTATAGCAAGATTAATTCGGAAAAAATAAATAAATAGAATACTCTATAGCATTTGTGATTTTATTTTTGTTTATTTAACCCTGAACATTAAATTTTCCCAAATCTCACTTAAAAATTATAGTGATATGGTTTAAACCTGAGATTCCTGGTACCTAGGCATGCTCCTTTCCCAGTGAGCTCGGAGAGCACCTTCTCTTAACGTCTTCGTTGGAAGTTAATAAATGTGTTGTTCTTTTGTAATATTTATTCTTTTTCTTATAAACACAAATTGCAACATTTGGGCATTAACTTGTAGTATCGTCTTTTATTAGTGTGATGTTAAAAATAGCAGTTACTGCCTTCTTGAAATTTTGAGTTTGCTTTCCCCAAATTTATGAATTGATTGCAAAATGCTATTACTCGATGCATAAATGATATTGTAGCTAAAATACCATGTTTTGTGCTGTAGTAATTAGTTTTGGTATGTGTCATAAATATACTAATTTGAGTTTAATACATAAATTCTGAAATATGGATTTTGCAATTAGTTCATGAAAGAATGCAGATGATAATTTCTAAACATTTGAATAGCAAAATAAAAGGTTTCCCATCGTTCTTAATACTGAATTTGCACTTCACAATGGGCTCTTTTATCTTTTATATTACTTGATACAGGTCTGTGCTTATCTGGAGGCCTGAAGGCAAGGATGAAGACAGGGAACAACTGCCTGAAAGAATGAAAGAATTCATAATCTATAATTCTGGGAAGAAATCTTCAAAAAGGATGTTTGAGGATGATAGTGATGATGATTTCTCTTCCAAAGAGACGAACTCAAAACAGAAGAAAAATGGTGGAAAATCTAACGCAGCTGATCCTGGAAAGGGCAAAACAGTCAAAGCCTAAGGTTTTCATGTCACTTTATTTTTTGTAAAAAGACCCTTATACAAAAGGGATAAGCAATAAGTTGTCATTTTTATAAGTTAAATTTTACGTTGTAAATTTTCTTCTTAATCATCTGTGTAGCTGTTTCTTACTTTCTTTTCTCCACAGACTTTGGCTTTATTAGCCTTAACTGAGACTGAGCTTTAGCTGAATGTTCGAATTTAAATTTAAAATGCCTTTAGTTTAAGGTTTAGCTGAAATTATCATGAGTTAATGTTAGTTATTCTACCCTTTTAGTTAATAATCAACTTCAAATTTGGCTAATGCGAAAATATAATGGTTTTAAAATTCCACTGAGGCTGTCGAGTTTTAGTAGTTTCATGTTGGTTTTAGTAAAATTAATTTGAAAAACTACTAAATTTCGGTTTCAGTTGAAACTAGTAGTTTCGATAGTTTAGGTCAAATTATAGCTGAAAATGATGAAATTCACTTGAAATTATCAAAATTTGATCGAAACTATTGAAATTCATCTATCTCAAAAATAATTTTCAAAAATAATTATTAATAAATTTAAATTTAAATTTATAAAATTTAAATAATTAAAAAAATATAAATGCTGATACTGAAATTATTGAAATCATAAAAATTACTGCTTTTATTTGAAATCAAAATGGAGTTCTGATACTTTGGTTCTTATGTCAAATGAAATAAAGAGATCGGCAATTCGGCAAATCCGGCAGCTATAGTAGAGGCAGCGCTGAAGATGGGGAATCATGTAAATCTCATATCTTTGCATCTCATATAAATGTATTATTAAAATTAATTTTATTTCTCATTCTCAATGTCATTTATAATTATAAATCTCAATATTAATATATCTTATTTTTCATCAAAGTATTAAAATAATAAGAAAATTGCATTTGGGCCTCTGATGTTGGATAAGTATTGCGAACAAGTCCTAATCGTTTTAAAATCATCGACTTAGGTTTTTCAGATAGCATTTACACTACTGGATGATCCTCAAGTTTGGTTCCAACTTTTTCGCCTTGTTCTTTTGGAGGTAAATTGTGTATATTAATGAAATGAAAATTTTAAAATTTATTTTTTAGGACAATTGACTTTCTTTTTTCTTTTCTCTCTACTTGTCCCCCAACATTATTTGGGAACTTACGACTATTCAATAAAAAGATTAGAGATCTTAAAAAGTTGGGACATATATGTAACACATGTTTAACATCAAGGGCTGAAATGCAAGTTACTAGTGGCGGATCTAGCTTTAAATAAGGGGGTGCAATTGCAACCCCTAAATTCTCCATAATTTTTTTATATAAAATATTCTATAATTTTATTATATATAATAAATTATATTTAAGACCTTGATAGAGACTTTAGTATTCTAAATTATATTCTAAATTTTCCATAATTGCACTTATTTTTTCTCATCCCTAGATAGAGACTTTAGTAAATAAATATAATATGGAACTTATATCAAATTTTAATTTGTTGAGAACTCTAATATATTATAACTATATAATATATGAACTTTGCTGAATCTTGTAGAATTTGTTAGATTTTGGTAAATGTATAGTCTTTTTTCTATACACCCACTATTCTATTAATTATTTGTAATATAATGAAATGATGAATAAAATATAATAGTTTAGTATTTCTGACCTCTCTAGCCCAACATTGATTCAAAGTGCTTTTCTAAACTGTTGCATTGGATTTGTATGTTGAGCCATGGGTGTGTCAATATCCAAGTAATTCTACTAAATAGTTATTATTAAATGTTATTATATTATACGTAATATACAAGTAATTCAACAAAATACATTCTTTTAGTTAATAGTTTTTTTTAAGTCAAAATATTTTAATTTAATACAAGCAATTACATAACTTTCAATATATTTAAATAGAATATAAGCATTTAGGTAATAATTCATTACACATCAAGATATTTTAATAGAATAATTATTACATCAACATATTTTAATAAAAATATATGCATTTAGAGATCGATTTGATGTATATAAAAGTATTTTAATTGAATATCAATAATTGCATAATTTTTTGATAATATATTAATGTATTTAAATTGAATTCACCGATAGGGACAGATTCATTACCTATCAATGTATTTTAATTAAACACAGCAAATATAAAACTATTTATTGCTATATCGCTAAATTTGAGTTAATCACATTTTTTAGAGATTGATTCATTATACATAAAGTCATTTTAACTATATATTTACTATTATACAACTATTCGAAACTATTTCAAAGTACGTAAATATAATACTAGATTTAGATATTAGTCTGTTATATATTCAGATATTTTAATAAAATACTAATAATTTTTCAATCATTCAAGATTATTTCAACTGTATCCACACACTTAGAGACTAATTCGATACATATCATAACATTTTAATTGAATATAAGTAATTATATAATTATTTGATGATTTATCGATGTATTTCAACTTAATATATGCTTTTAGGGATCAATTCATTATATATAATTTAACTAAATAAATGTAATTATATAATTTGTTATTATTATATTGATGAATTTAAGATGAAAACATACATTAAGAGACTAATTCATCACATACCATATTATTTAAAGTGAATATTTATATTTATACAATAATTCAATGCTATTGCAATGTGTTTGAACAAGTTATTCATTTTTAGACATCAATTTATTATATATTTCGATATTTTGATAAAATATTGATAATTTTATAATAGTTCATTTTTATATCAATGTATTTTAGAGATTATTTTGATGCATATTAAGTTATTTTAATTGTATAGTAACAATTATATAATTATCTGATGAGATATTAATGTATTTTATTTTAATACTTGCTTTTATAATCTGGTTCATCATATATTAATATATTTTAACAAAATAATAATAATTTTGCGATTACGCAACACTATATTAATAAATTTATATTAAATATACGTATTTACAGATTGATTCAATTCAAATTAAGATAATTTAGCTACATATTTGTAATAATATAATTTTATAATATTAATTTAATGTGTTTGAATAGAAGAATATTAACAATTAGATGCCAATCGATCATTAATTCGAACGAGTAATGTCAATTCTACAATTGTTCTTTTTTATATCAACGAATTTCTACTAAATTCATGCATATCAAAGTAAGTTAATTGAATATCAGGAAATCTATTATTTAATAATATATCAATAGAATTTAACTGAATATATTTTTTTAAAGACTAGTATATATATATATCAATATATTTGAATAAAACAATAGTAATTATATAACTCTACATTACAGCATCGATGAATTTAAGTTAAATACATGCATATAGAGACCAATTTATCATATTTCAAGTTATTTTAACTGAAGGTTTGCAATTATATAACTACTTGATGCTATTTTAAAGAAAAAATACTAGCATTTAAATAATAATTCATTACATATCAAAATCTTTCGATAGAATACTAAAAATTTTATAATTATTTGTTGTTAAAGCAATGTATTTCAACGGGAAAAACAATTTAGAGATTAATTCGATGCATATTATTGTATTATAATTGAATATTAATAATTATATTTTGATAATATGTTAATGTATTTCGACTG
Organism: Apostasia shenzhenica; assembly: GCA_002786265.1. Classification (NCBI taxonomy): domain Eukaryota; kingdom Viridiplantae; phylum Streptophyta; class Magnoliopsida; order Asparagales; family Orchidaceae; genus Apostasia; species Apostasia shenzhenica. The sequence continues at coordinate 1,506,200 of KZ453008.1, read as the reverse complement.
AATACACTATTTTAGGTACCTATTAGTTACATACCAATATGTTTTAACTGATCTTTGCAATTATATAATTATTTATTATTACATAAATGAATTTAAGTTACACATTTTTTAAGCAGTTATGTAATTATTCTAAAAGAGCATATTCTCTTAAAATTAATCGATATACTGACAAATAGATGTGTAATTATAGGTATTACATTAAAACGCATTCAAATGTCCCTAATAGATCGCCAAATATTAATTTTTGATCGAAATACATCAATATAGCAAACATTAGGTGTGTAATCAGAATATTATGTTAAAAAATCTTCATATAGACAAAATTAAAGTCACAATGCATATATTCTCTTCAAATATAATAAAAACTAATTGAATACCCATACAATTGCTTGTAATCAGTTAAAATAAATTATTATGCAATAAATCGTACTCTAAATGCTTGTACTCCACTTGAATTCAACGTAATGCAACGAATAGCTGCAAAAATATCACTATTCAACTCAAATTCATACATATGTCATGAATCAGACCGTAAAAGCACCTATTCTCTAAAAATTGATCAATATACTGATAAATAGATAGGTAATTACAGGTATTACATTAAAATGCATTCAAATGTCCCTAATAGATTGCAAAATATCAATTTTTGATTGAAATATATCAATATAGCAAACATTGATGTATTTAATCAGAGTATTATGTTAAAAAATATTCGTATAGACAAGATTAAAGTTAAATTACATATATTTTTTTTAAATAAAATAAAAACTAATTGAATACCCACACAATTGCTTGTATTCAGTTAACATAATTTATTATGTAATGAATCGTACTCTAAATACTTGTACTCCACTTTAATTCAACGTAATGCAATGAATAGCTGCAAAAATATCACTATTTAACTCAAATTCGTACATATGTCATAAATCAGACCATAAAAGAGTCTATTCTCTTAACAATGATCGATATACTCATAAATAGATGTGTAATTATAGGTATTACATTAAAACGCAATCAAATGTCCCTAATAGCTCGCCAAATATCAATTTTAGATTGAAATACATCAATATAGCAAACATTAGGTGTATAATCAGAGTATTATGTTAAAAAATCTTCATATAGTCAAGATTAAAGTTAAACTGCATATATTCTCTTCAAATACAATAAAAACTAATTGAATACCCACACAATTGCATGTATTCAGTTAAAATAACTAATTATTCAATGATTCGTTCCCTAAATGCTTGTACTCCACTTGAATTTAACGTAATGCAATGAATAGCTGCAAGAAGGTCACTATTAAACTCAAATTCATTGATATGTCATAAATCAGACACTACAAGAGCCTATTCTGTTAATATTAATCGATATACTGATAAATAGATGTGTAATTATAGGTATTACATTAAAACACAATCAAATGTCCTTAATAGATCGCCAAATATCAATTTTCGATTGAAATACATCAATATAGCAAACATTAGGTGTGTAATCAAAGTATTATGTTAAAAAACCTTCATATAGAGCATATTAAAGTAAAATTGCATATATGCTCGTAAAATACAATAAAAACTAATTAAATACTTACATAATTGCTTGTATTCAGTTAAAGTAACTTATTATGCAATGAAACGTACTCCAAATGGTTGTATTACACTTGAATTCAACGTAATGCAACGAATAGCAGCGAAAATATCACTATTCAAATCAAATTCATTAATACGTCATAAATCAAACCCTAAAATAGCCTATTCTATTAAAATTAATCGATATACCGACAAATAAATGTGTAATTATAGGTATTACATTAAAACGATTCAAATGTCCCTAATAGATCGTCAAATATTAATTTTTGATTGAAATACATCAATATAGCAGACATTAGGTGTGTAGTCAGAGTATTATGTTAAAAAACCTTCATATAGATAAAATTAAAGTCACATTATATATATACTCTTCAAATACAATAAAAACTAATTGAATACCCACACAATTGCTTGTATTCAGTTAAAATAACTTACATATATACACTTCAAATACAATAAAATGTAATTGAGTACCCACACAATTGCTTGTATTCAGTTAAAATAACTTATTATTCAATGAATCGTTCCTTAAATGCTTGTACTCCACTTGAATTCAACGTAATGCAACGAATAGCAGCAAAAATATCACTATTCAAATCAAATTCATACATATCATAAATCAGACCGTATGAGAGCCTATATTTTTAAAACTAGTCGATATACTGATAAATAGATGGGTAATTATAGGTATTACATTAAAACGCATTCCAATGTCTCAATAGATCGTCAAATATCAATTTTTGATTGAAATACATCAATATAGCAAACATTGATGTATTTCATTAGAGTATTATGTGAAAAAACCTTCATTTAGACAAGATTAAAGTTAAATTACATATATTCTGTTTAAATACAATAAAAACTAATTGAATACGCACACAATTACTTGTATTCAGTTAATATAACTTATTATGCAATGAATCGTACTCTAAATGCTTGTAGTCCACTTGAATTCAACGTAATGCAATAAATAGCTGCAAAAATATCACTATTCAACTCAAATTCATACATATGTCATAAATCCGACCATAAAAGAGCCTATTCTCTTAACATTGATCGATATACTGATAAATAGATGTGTAATTATTGGTATTATATTAAAACGCAATCAAATGTCCCTAATAGATCGCCAAATATCAATTTTAGTTTTAAATACAACAATATAGCAAACATTAGGTGTGTAATCAGAGTATTATGTTAAAAAACCTTCATATAGTGAAGATTAAAGTTAAATTGCATATATTCTCTTCAAATACAATAAAAACTAATTGAATACCCACACAATTGCTTGTATTCAGTTAAAATAACTTATTATTTAATGAATCGTATTCTAATGCTTGTACTCCACTTGAATTCAATGTAATGCAATGAATAACTGCAAAAACGTCACTATTCAACTCAAATTCATTGATATGTCATAAATCAGACTCTAAAAGAGCCTATTCTCTTAATATTAATTTATATATAGATGTGTAATTATAGGTATTACATTAAAACGCAATCAAATATCCCTAATAGATCGCCAAATATCAAATTTCGATTGAAATACTTCAATATAGAAAATATTTGGTGTGTAATCAGAGTATTATATTAAAAAACCTTCATATAGACAAGATTAAAGTAAAATTACATATATGCTCTTCAAATATAATAAAACTAATTGAATACTCACATAATTGCTTGTATTCAGTTAAAATAACTTATTATGCAATGAAACGTACTCCAAATGGTTGTACTACACTTGAATTCAACGTAATTCAATGAATAGTTGCTAAAACCTCACTATTCAACTCAAATTCATTGATATGTCATAAATCACACCCTAAAAGAGCGTATTCTCTTAAATTTAATCGATATAGCGACAAATAGATGTATAATTATAGGTATTACATTAAACCACAATCAAATGTCCCTAATAGTTCGCCAAATATTATTTTTTGATTGAAATACTTTAATATAGCAAACATTGATGTATTTAATCAGAGTATCATGTTAAAAAACCTTCATATAGACAAAATTAAAGTCAGATTGCATATATATTCTCCTAAAATACAATAAAAACTAATTAAATACCAACACAATTGCTTGTATTCAGTTAATATAACTTATTATGCAATGAAGCATACTCTAAATGCTTGTAGTCCAATTGAATTCAATGTAATGCAATGAATAGCAGCCAAATTATCACTATTCAACTCAAATTCAAACATATGTCATAAATGAGACCAGAAAAGAGTCTATTTTCTTAACATTGATCGATATACTGATAAATTGATGTGTATTTATTGGTATTATAATAAAACGCAATCAAATGTCTCTAATAAATCGTCAAATATAAATTTTAGATTTAAATACATCAATATAGCAAACATTAGGAGTGTAATTAGAGTATTATAAAAAAAAAATTCATATAGTCAAGATTAAAGTTAAATTGCATATATTCTCTTCAAATACAATAAAAATTAATTGAATACCCACACAAAAGCTTGTATTTAGTTAAAATAACTTATTATTTAATGAATCATAATCTAAATAATTGTAGTCCACTTGAATTCAACGTAATGCAACGAATAGCTACATAAACGTCACTATTTAACTCAAATTCATTGATATGTCATAAATCAGACCCTAAAATAGCCTATTCTCCTAAAATTAATTGATATATAGACGTGTAATTATAGGTATTACATTAAAACGCAATCAAAGGTGCCTAATAGATCGCGAAATATCAAACTTCGATTGAAATACATCAATATAGAAAATATTAGATGTGTAATCAGAGTATTATGTTAAAAACCTTCGTATAGACCAGATTAAAGTAAAATTACATATATGCTCTTCAAATATAATAAAAACTAATTAAATACTCACATAATTGTTTGTATTCAGTTAAACTAACTTATTATGCTATGAAACGTACTCCAAATGGTTGTACTACACTTGAATTCAATGTAATTCAACGAATAGCTGCAAAAATATTCAACTCAAATTCATACATATGTCATGAATGAGACCGTTAAAAAACTTATTCTCTTAAAATTGATCGATATACTAATAAATAGATAGGTTATTATAGGTATTACATTAAAACGCATTCAAATGTCCCCAATAGATCCCAAAATATCAATTTTTGATTGAAATACATCAATATAGCAAACATTAAGTGTGTAATCAGAGTAGTATGTTAAAAAACTTTCATACAGATAAAATTAAAGTCACGTTGCATATATTCTCTTCAAATACAATAAAAACTAACTGAATACCCGCACAATTGCTTGTATTCAGTTAAAATAACTTGTTATGCAATGAATCGTACTCTAAATGCTTGTACTCCACCTAAATTCAATGTAATACGACGAATAGCTGCAACAATATCACTATTTAACTCAAATTCGTACATATGTCATGAATCAGACCGTAAAAGAGCCTATTCTCTTAAAACTGATCGATATACTGATAAATAGACGGGTAATTATAGGTATTACATTAAAACGCATTCAAATGTCCCTAATAGATCACCAAATATCAATTTTTGAATGAAATACATCAATATAGCAAACATTGATGTATTTAATCAAAGTATTATATTAAAAAACCTTCATATAGACAAGATTAAAGTTAAATTGCATATATTCTTTTTAAATACAATAAAAACTAATTGAATACCCACACAATTGCTTATATTCAGTTAACATAACTTATTATGTAATGAATCGTACTCTAAATGCTTGTAGTCCAATTGAATTCAACGTAATGCAATGAATAGCTGCAAAAATATCACTATTCAACTCAAATTCAAGCATGTCATAAATCAGACCATAAAAGAGTCTATTCTCTTAACATTGATCGATATAATGATAAATAGATGTGTAATTATAGGTATTACATTAAAACGCAATCAAATGTCCCTGATAGATCGCCAAATATCAATTTTAGATTGAAATACATCAATATAGCAAAATTTAGGTGTGTAATCAGAGTATTATATTAAAAAACCTTCATATAGTCAAGATTAAAGTTAAATTGCATATATTCTCTTCAAATACAATAAAAACTAATTGAATACCAGCACAATTGCTTGTATTCAATTAAGATAACTTATTCTGCAATGAATCGTACTCCAAATGCTTGTACTCCACTTGAATTCAACGTAATGCAACGAATAGCTGCAAAAACATCACTATTCAACACAAATTCATTGATATATCATAAATCAGACCCTAAAAGTGTCTATTCTCTTAAGGTTAATCGATATACTAATAAATAGATGTGTAGTTATAGGTATAACGTTAAAACGAAATCAAATGTCCCTAATAGGTCGCCAAATATCAATTTTCGATTGAAATACATTTAGGTGTTAATCAGAGTATTATATAAAAAACCTTCATATAGACAAGATTAACGTAAAAGTGCACTTATGCTCTTCAAATACAACAAAAACTAATTGAATACTCACATAATTGCTTGTATTCAGTTAAAGTAACTTATTATGCAATGAAACGTACTCCAAATGGTTGTACTACACTTGAATTCAACGTAATTCAATGAATAGTTGCGAAAACATCACTATTAAACACAAATTCATTGATATGTCATAAATCAGACCCTAAAAGAACCTATTCTCCTAACATTAATCGATATATTGACAAATAGATGTATAATTATAGGTATTACGTTAAAACACAATCAAATGTCCCTAATAGTTCGCCAAATATTAATTTTTGATCGAAATACCTCAACATAGCAAACATTAGGTGTGTAATCAGAGTATTATGTTAAAAACCTTCATATAGACAAGATTAAAGTAAAATTGCACTTATGCTCTTCAAATACAATAAAAACTAATTGAATACTCACATAATTGCTTGTATTTAGTTAAAGTAACTTATTATGCAATGAAACGTACTCCAAATGGTTGTACTACACTTGAATTCAACGTAATTCAATGAATAGTTGCGAAAACCTCACTATTCAACTCAAATTCATTGATATGTCATAAATAAGACCCTAAAAGAGCCTATTCTCCTAAAATTAATTGATATACCGACAAATAGATGTATAATTATAGGTATTACATTAAAACACAATCAAATGTCCCTACTAGTATGCCAAATATTAATTTTTGATTGAAATACCTCAACCTAGCAAACATTAGGTGTGTAATCAGAATATTATGTTAAAAAAACTTCATATAGATAAAATTTAAGTCACATTGCATATATTCTCTTCAAATACAAAAATAACTAATCGAATACCCAAACAATTCCTTGTATTCTGTTAAAATAACTTATTATGCAATGAATCGTACTCTAAATGCTTCTACTCCACTTGAATTCAACGTAATGCAACGAATAGTAGCAAAAATATAACTATTCAACTCAAATTCATTGATATGTCATAAATCAGACCGTAAAAGAGCCTATTCTCTTAAAACCGATTGATATACTGATAAATAGATGGGTAATTATAGTTATTACATTAAAACACATTCAAATGTCCCAATTAGATCACCAAATATCAATGTTTTATTGAAATACATCAATATAGCAAACATTGATGTATTTAATCTGGGTATTATGTTAACAAACCTTCATATGGGCAAGATTAAAGTTAAATTGCATATATTCTGTTTAAATATAATAAAAACTAATTGAATACCCACACAATTACTTGTATTCAGTTAATATAACTTATTATGCAATGAAGCGTCCTCTAAATACTTGTAGTCCACTTGAATTCAACGTAACGCAATGAACAGCTGCCAAATTATCACTATTCAACTCAAATTCATACATATGTCATAAATCAGACCATAAAAGAGCTTATTCTCTTAAGATTGATCGATATACTGATAAATAGATGTGTAATTATAGGTATTACATTAAAACACAATAAAATGTCCCTAATATATCGCCAAATATAAATTTTAGATTAAAATACATCAATATAGCAAATATTAGGTAAATGTAATCAAGAGTATTTAATGTTAAAAAACCTTCATAATAGTCAAGATTAAAAGTTAAATTGCATATATTTCTCATATACATAAAAACTATTTGAATACCCACACAATTGCTTGTATTCAATTAAAATAACTTATTCTGCAATAAATCGTACTCTACATTCTTGTACTCCACTTGAATTCAATGTAATGCAACGAATAACTGTAAAAACGTCATATATTCAAGCTCAATTCATTGATATATCATAAATCAGAACCTAAAGATCGATTCTCTATTAACATTAATCATATACTATAAATGGATGTGTAATTATGTATTCATAAAAACGAATCAAATGTCCCTAACGGATCGCCAAACATCAATTTTCGATTGATAAACATCAATATAAGCAAATATTAGGTGTGTAATCAGAGTAATTATGTTAAAAAACCTTCATATAGACAAGATTAAAGTAAAATTGCATATATGCTCTTCAAATACAATAAAAACTAATTGGAATACTCACATAATTCTTGTATTCAGTTAAAGTAATTTATTATGCAATGAAAACGTACTCCAAATGGGTTGTAACTACATCTTGAAATTCAAGTATTGCAATGAATAGCTGTAAAAATATTCATTATTCAACTCAAAAATTCAAATATATGTCATAAATCAGACCGTAAAAGAGCCTATTCTCTTAAAACTATCGATATACTGATAAATTAGATGAGGTAATTATAGGATTACATTAAAACCATTCAAATGTCCCCAATAGATCACTAAATATCATTTTTGATTGAAATACTATCAATATAGCAAACATTGATGTATTTAATCAGAGTATTATTAAAAAAACTTTCATATGATAAGATTAAGTTTAAATTGCATTATATTCTATTTAAATACAATAATAACTAATCTGAATACCCACACAATTGCTTGTATTCAGTTAACATAACTTATTATGAAATGAATCTACTCTAAATGCTTGTAGTCCACTTGAATTCAAACGTATGCAAATGAATAGCGCAAAAATATCACTATTCAACTCAATAAATTCATACATACATCATTAATCAGACCATAAAAGAGCTTATTCTCAATAACATTGTATATCTGATAAATAGATGAGTAATTATAGGTATTACATTAAAACAAATCAAATGTACCCTAATAGATCGCCAAATATAAATTTTAGATTAAATAACATCAATATAGCAAATATTAGGTGTGTAATCAGGTATTATGTAAAAAAACTTCATATAGTCAAGATTAAAGTTTAAATTGCATATATTCTCTTCAAATACAATAAAAGTAATTGAAATACCCCACAATTGCTTGTATTCAATAAAAATAATTATATCTGCAATAGAATCGTACTCCAAATCTTGTACTCCACTTGAATTCTTATGTAATGCAACGAATAGCTGCAAAAAACGTCAGTATATTCAACTCAAATTCATTATATATTCATAAATCATACCTAAAAGAGCTGTTCTCTTAACATTAATCGATATACTAATAAATAGAAATGTGAATTATAGGTATTAGTAAAAACGAAATCAAATGTCCGCTAATAGGTCGCCAAAATACAATTTTCGATTGCAAACATCAATATAGCAAATATTAGAGTGTGTAATCATAGTATTATGTTAAAAAACCTCATATAGAAAGAATTAATTAAATTGCACTATATGCTCTTCAAATACAATAAAAAACTAATTGAATACTCACATAATTGCTTGTATTCAGTTAAAGTAAACTTATTATGCAAATGAACGTACTCCAAATGGTTGTACTACACTTAATTCACACTAATAATGAAATAGTGCGAAAATCACTATTCAACTCAAATTCATGATATGTCATAAATCACGCCGTAAAAGAGCGTTATTCTCTTAAAACTTGATCGATATACGAAAATAGATGTGTAATTATAGGTATTACATTAAAACGCATTCAAATGTCCCATAGATACCAAATATTCAATTTTGATTGAAATACTTCAATAGCAACACATTGGTGTGTAATCAGAGAGTATTATGTAAAAAACTTCAAATATAGATAAAATTAAAGTTAATTTGCATATATCCTTCTAATAAATACAATAAAAACTAATTGAATACGCCACAACAATTGCTTGTATTCAGTTAACATAACTCATTATGCAATGAAATCGTACTCTAAATGGCTTGTACTCACTTTGAATTCAATGTAATGCAAGAATAGCTACAAAAATATCATCTTCACAACTCAAATTCATTATAGTCATTAATCAGACCGTAAAAGAGCATTCTCTTAAAACATTGATCGATATACTGATAAATAGAGTGGAATTAATATGTATTACATAAAACGGCATATCAATATGTCCCTAATAGTACGCCAATATCATATTTTGATTGAAATAATCAATATAGCAAACATTATGTTGTAATCAGAGATTATTATGTTAAAAAACCTTCATATAGATAAGATTAAAGTATAAATTGCAATATATTCTCTTTAAATACAATAAAAACTAATTGATTACCACACAATTGCTTGTATTCAGATTAAATAACTTATTATTAATGAATCGTACTCTAAATGCGTAGTACCACTTGAATTCAATGAATGCAAGAATAGCAGCCAAATATCACTATTCAACTCAAAAATCATCAATATGTCATAAATCATACCATAAAAGAGCCTATTCTCTTAACATTATCATTACTGATAAATAGATGGGTGTAATTATAGGTATTACATTAAAACGCAATCAAATGTCCCAATATAGATCGCCAAATATCAATTTTAGTTTAAATACATCAATATACAAACATTAGGTGTGTAATAAGAGTATTTATGTTAAAAAACCTTCATATAGATCAAGATTAAAGTTAAATTGCATATATTCTCTTCAAATACAATAAAAACTAATTGAATACCACACAATTGTTGTATTCAGTTAAATAACTTATTATATGAATCGTACTCTAATGCTTTGTACTCCACTTGAATTCAATGTAATGCAACGAATAGCTGCAAAAAACTCATATTTCAACCAAATTCATTATATGTCATAAATCAGACCGTAAAAGAGCTATTCTCTAACATTAACGATATAACATAAATAAGTGTAATTATAGGTTTACATTAAAACGAATTCAAATGTCCTAATAGTCGCCAATATATACATTTTCGATTGAATACATCAATATAGCAAACATTAGGTGTGTAATAGAGTATTATGTTAAAAAACTTTCATATATAAGTTAAGTTAAATTGCATATATTCTCTTCAAAATACAATAAAACTAATTGATACCCACATCAATTGCTTGTATTCAGTTAAAATAACTTATTATAATGAAATCGTACTCTAAATGCTTGTACTCCACTTGAATCTGTAATGCAAGGAAAGCTGAAAATATCACAATTCAACTCAAATTCTATAATGATCATAATCAGCCTAAAAGAGCTATTCTCATAACATTATCGATATACAATAAATAGATGTGTAATTATAGGTATTAACTTAAAACGACAATCAAATGTCCCTAATAGATCGCCAAATATCAATTTTTGATTGAATACATCAATATAGCAAACATTTAGTGTGTAATCAGAGTATTATGTTAAAAACACTCCATATAGATCAAGATTAAGTTAAATGCTTATCTCTTAAATACAATAAAAACTAATGAATACCCAACAATTGCTTATTCGTTAAAATAACTTATTATGCAATGAATCGTACTCTAAATGCTTTACTCCCTTGAATTCAACGTAATGCAACGAATAGCACAAAAACTATACTATTCAACTCAAATTCATATCATTACTCATAATCAGACCTAAAAGAGCCTATTCTCTTAAAACCTGAATTGATATATCTGATAAAATAGATGGTAATTTATAGGTATTTAACATTAAATGTGGGGAATTTACGTAATGAAACATTGAATATCATACAAATTTAGAACCATATGTATCCATTATTTTAAAATAATTATGCATATACTCTCACTATACTTACTAATATTTTTACATTTCTTATTTAAAAATTAATGCGTACTACTTTACTAAATTGATTAAATGCGTAATTGATAATGAATTCTGTATCATCTACGTAAAATCCCACTAACATTAAAATATCATTTACAAAATGTCCCTAATAGATCGCCAAAATATCAATTTTTCGATTGAAAATACATCAATAATAGTAAACATTGATGTATTTAATCAAGAGTATTATGTTAAAAAACCTTTCATATAGAAGAATTAAAAGTTAAATGCATATATTCTTTAAAATACAATAAAAACTAATTGAATACCAACACAATTTTGTATTCAGTTAAATAACTCATTATGCAATGAAACGTACTCTAAATTCTTGTATCCACTTGAATTCAACGTAATGCAATGAATAGCTGCAAATATTCCTATTCAACTCAAATTCATACATAGTCATAAATCAGACCATAAAAGAGCTTATTCTCATAAACATTGATCGATATACTGATAAAATAGATGTGTAATTATTGTATATCATTTAAAACGCATCAAATGCCCTAATAGATCGCCAAATATCAATTTTTAGATCTGAATATAAGCAAAACATTAGGTGTGTAATCAGAGTATTATGTTAAAAAACTTTCATATATCAAGATTAAGTTAAAATTGCATTATATTCTCTTCAAATACAATAAAAAACTAATTGATACCCACACAATTGCTTGTATTCAGTTAAACATAACTTATTATGTAATGAATCGTACTCTAAATGCTTGTACTCACTTGAATTCAATGTAATGCAACGAATACTCAAAAACTCACTATTCTCATCTCAATCATTGATATGTCATTAAATCAAGACCTAAAAGAGCCTATTCTCTAACATTAATGATATACTATAAATATGATGTGTAATTATATTTATTACATTAAAACGAAAATCAAATGTCCCTAATAGTCGCCAAATATCAATTTTCGATTGAAAATACATCAATATAGCAAATTTAGGTGTATATCAGATATTATGTAAAAAACCTTCATATAGCAAGATTAAGTAAATGGCATAATATGCTCTTCAAATACAATAAAACTAAATTGAAACTCACATAATGCTTGTATTCAAGTTAAAAGTAATTATTATGCAATGAACGTACTCCAAATGGTTGTACTACATTGAATTCAATTAATGCAATGATAGTGCTGAAAACAATATCCAACTCAAATTCATTATATGTCATAAATCAGACCTAAAAGAGCCTATTCTCTAACATTAAATCGATATACTAATAAATAGATGTGTAATTTATGGTATTATTCTTAAAACACATCAAATGTCCCTAATAGATCGCCAAATATCTATTTTCGATTGAAAAATATCATTAGCAAACATTAGATGTATTAATCAGAGTATTATGTTAAAAACTTCATATAGAAAGATTAAAGTTTAAATTGCATATATGCCTCAAAATACAATAAAAACTAATTGATACTCACATAATTGCTTGTATTCGTTAAATAACTTATTATGAATGAAATCGTACTCTAATGCTTGTACTCACTTGAATCAACGTAATGCAGAATAGGCAAAATTCACTATTTCAACTCAAATTCATACATATGTCATAAATTAAACGCTAATAGAACTTACTCTTAACATTATCGATATACTGAAAATAGATGTGTAATTATAGGTTTATATTAAAACGCAATCAATGTCCCTAATAGATCGCAATTACATATTTTAATGAAAATACATCAATATAGCAAACATTAGGATGTGTAATCAGAGTATTATGTTAAAAAACTTTCATATAGATAAAATTAAAGTAATTGCATTTATTCTCTAAAATACAATAAAAACTAATTGAATACCCTAACAATTGCTTGTATTCAGTTAAAATAATATTATGGCAATAAATCTACTCTAAAATTCTTGTATCCACTTAAAATTCAACGTAATGCAATGAATAGCTCAAAAAATATCATTCAACTCAAATTCATTACATATTCATAAATCAGACCATAAAAGAGTTATTCTCTTAAATAATGTCGATATACTATAAAATAGATGTGTAAATTATAGGTATTACATTAAAAGCAAATCAAATGTCCCTAATATCGCCAAATATCATTTTAGATTGAAATACATCAATATAGAGACATATAGGTGTGTAATCAGAGTATTATGTTAAAAAACTTCATAAATAGTTCAGATTAAAGTTAAATTGTATATATTCGCTTCAAATACATATAAAAACTAATTGAATACCCTACAATATATGCTTGTATTCAGTTAAATAACTTATTATTATGCAATGAATCGTACTCTAAATGCTTGTACTCACTTGATTCAATGTAATGCAATGAATAGCTGCAAAAACTCATATTCAACTACAAATTCATTAATATCATAAATCAACCCGTAAAAGGCTATTCTCTTAACATTAATTTATATATAGATGTGTAATTAAGGATTTACATTAAAACACAATCAAATGTCCCTAATAGGATCGCCAAATAAATTTTCATATTGTAATACATTCAATATAGCAAACATTAGGTGTGTAATCAGAGTATTTAAATTTAAAAAACTTCATATAGAAATGATTAAAAGTAAAATTGCTATAATGCTCTTCAAATACAATAAAAACTAATTGAATACTCACATAATTGCTTGTATTCAGTTAAAGTAAACTTATTTGCAATGAATCCGTACTCAAATGGCTTGTACTCCACTTGAATTCAACGTAATGCCAAGAATAGCTAAAAAATCATCTATTCAACTCAAATTCATTAATATATGTCATAAATCAGACCGTAAAAGAGCCTATTCTCTTAACTATTATACGATATACTGAAAATAGATGTGTAATTAAGGTAATTAAAAAACGCATCAAATGTCCCCAATAGATCACCAAATATATTTTTATTGATGAATATCATCAAATAGCAAGCAACATTGATGTATTTAATCAAGTATTATGTTAAAAAACCTTTCAATAGATCAAGATTAAAGTTAAATTGGCATATATTCTATTCTCAAATACAATAAAAAACTAATTGAATACCCACACATTAACTTGTATTCAATAACATAACTTATATGAATGAATCGTACTCTAAATGCTTGTAGTCCACTTGAATTCAACGTAATGCAATGAATAGCAGCAAAAATATCACTAATTCAACTCAATTCATACATATGTCATTAATCAGACTAATAAAAGAGCCTTATTCTCTTAACTGTGATATCTGAAAATAGATGTGTAAATTAATAGTATTACATTAAAACGCATCAAATGTCCCTAATAAGATCGCCAAAATATCAATTTTTTTAAATACATCAATATAGCAAACATTAGGTGTGTAATCAGTAGTATTATGTTAAAAAACCTTCATATAGTCAAGATTAAAGTTAAATTGCAATATTTCTCTTAATACAATAAAAACTAATTTAATTGCTTGTATTCAATACAAAATATCTTAGAATACTCTAAATGCTTGTACTCCACTTGAATTCAATGTAATGCAAACGAATAGCTGCAAAAACTCATTATTCAACTCATATTTATATCAATAAAATCAGCCTAAAAGAGCCTATTCTCTTAACATTAATCGATATATAATCAAATAGATGTGTAATTATAGGTATTACAGTTAAAACACAATCAAATGTCCCTAATAGATCGCCAAAATATCAATTTTCGATTGAAATACATCAATATAGCAAACAATTAGGTGTGTAATCATAGATTTATGTTAAAAAAACCTTCATATAGATAAGATTAAAAGTAAATTGCATATATGCTCTTCAAATACAATAAAAACTAATTGAATAACTCACATAATTGCTTGTATTCAGTTAAAGTAACTTATTATGCAATGAAACGTACTCCAAATGGTTTGTACTACACTTGAATTCAATGTAATAATGAATAGCTGTAAAAAAATCATTATTTCAAATCAAAATTCATATATATGTCATAAATCAGACCGTAAAAGAGCCTATTCTCCTTAAAACTATCGATATACTGATAAATAGATGGTAATTTATAGGTATTACATTAAAACACATTCATATGTCCCCAATAGATCATCTCATATCTAATTTTTGATTGAAATACTCAATTATAGCAAATACATTAGGTTTAATCAGAGTATTATGTTAAAAAACTTTCATATAGAATAAAAATTAAAGTCAATTGCATATTTCTCTAAAATACAATAAAAATAATGAATACCCACACAATTCTTGTATTCAGTTAAATATAACTTATTATGCAATGAATCGTACTCTAAATGCTTGTACCACTTGAATTCAACGTAATGCAATGAATAGCAGCAAAAAATATACTATTCAACTCAAATTCATATATGTCATTAATCACGACCATAAAAGAGCTATTCTCTAAAACTGATTGATATGCGATAAATAGATGTGTAATTATAGTATTACATTAATAAAACGCATCAAATGTCCCTAATAGATCGCCCAAATATCAATTTTAGATTGAAATAACATCAATATAGCAAACATTAGGGTGTGTAATCAGAGTATTATGTAAAAAACCTTCATATAGCCAAGATTAAAGTTAAATTGCATATATTTCTTTCAAAACAATAAAAACTAATTGGAATACCCACAACAATGTTCTTGTAATTGCCAGTTAAAATATAACTTATT
>KZ453008.1:1460463-1480157 GCA_002786265.1 Apostasia shenzhenica | reverse complement strand
AATTATAGGTATTACATTAAAACGCAATCAAATGTCCCTAATACAATGCCAAATATCAATTTTCAACTGAAATACATCAATATAGCAAACATTAGGTGTGTAATCAGAGTATTATGTTAAAAAATCTTCATATAGATAAAATTAAAGTCACATTGCATATATTCTCCTAAAATACAATAAAAACTAATTGAATACCCACACAATAGCTTGTATTTAGTTAAAATAAGTTATTATGCAATGAATTGTACTCTAAATGCTTGTACTCCACATGAATTCTGCGTAATGCAACGAATAGCTGCAAAAATATCTATTTAACTCAAATTCATACATACGTCATAAATCAACCGTAAAAGAGTCTATTCTCTTAAAACTGATCGATATACTTATAAATAGATAGGTAGTTACAGGTATTACGTTAAAACGCATTCAAATGTCACCAATAGATCGCCAAATATCAATTTTGATTGAAATACATCAATATAGCAAACACTGATTTATTTAATAAGAGTATTATGTTAAAAAACCTTCATATAGATAAGATTAAAGTTAAATTGCATATATTCTATTTAAATACAATAAAAATTAATTGAATACCCACACAATTACTTGTATTCTGTTAATATAACTTATTATGCAATGAAGCGTACTCTAAATGCTTGTAGTCCACTTGAATTTCACGTAATACAATGAATAGCTGCAAAAATATCACTATTCAACTAAAATTCATACATATCATAAATCAGACTGTAAAAGAGCCTTTTCTCGTAAAACTAATCAATATACTGATAAATAGATGGGTAATTATAGAAATTACATTAAAACGCATTCAAAGGTCCCCAATAGATCGCCAAATATCAATTTTTGATTAAAATACATCAATATAGCAAACATTGATGTATTTAATCTGAGTATTATATTAAAAAACCTTCATATAGACAAGATTAAAGTTAAAATGCATATATTCTGTTTAAATACAATAAAAACTAATTGAATACCATACAATTACTTGTTTTCAGTTAACATAACTTATTATGCAATGAATCGTCCTCTAAATGCTTGTAGTCCACTTGAATTCAACGTAATGCAATGAATAAGTGCAAAAATATCACTATTCAACTCAAATTCATACATATGTCATAAATCAGACCATAAAAGATCCTATTCTCTTAACATTGATCGATATACTGATAAATTAATGTGTAATTATAGTATTACATTAAAACGCAATCAAATGTCCTTAATAGATTGCAAAATATCAATTTTAGATTGAAATACATCAATATAGCAAACATTAGGTGTGTAATCAGAGTATTTTGTTAAAAACATTCATATAGTCAAGATTAAAGTAAAAATTACATATATGCTCTTCAAATTTAATAAAAACTAATTGAATACCCACACAATTGCTTGTATTCAGTTAAAATAACTTATTATGCAATGAATCGTACTCTAAATGCTTGTACTCCACTTGAATTCAACGTAATGTAACGAATAGCTGCAAAAACGTCACTATTCAACTCAAATTCATTGATATTTCATAAATCAGATCCTAAAACAGCCTATTCTTTTAACATTAATCGATATACTGACAAGTAGATGCGTAATTATAAGTATTACATTAAAACACAATCAAATATCCCTAATAGATCGTCAAATATCAATTTTTAATTGAAATACATTAATATAGCAAACATTAGGTATGTAATCAGTGTATTATGTTAAAAAACCTTCATATAGACAATATCAAGGTCAAATTGCATATAGTTTATTGAAATACAATAAAAATAAATTGAATACTCACACAATTGCTTGTATTCAGTTAAAATAACTTATTACGCAATGAATCGTACTCTAAATGCTTCTATTCCACTTGAATTCAACATAATGCAATGAATAGCTGCAAAAATAATACTAATCAACTCAAATTCATTGATATGTCATAAATTATTCCCTAAAATACCATTTTCTCTTAAAATTAATCGATATACTGATAAATAGATATGTAATTACAAGCATTACATTAAAACGCAATCAAATGTCCCTAATAGATCGTCAAATATCAAATTTCGATTGAAACACATTAATATAGCAAATATTAAGTGTAATTAGAGTATTATGTTAAAAAACTTTCATATAGACAAGATTAAAGTCAAATTATATATATTATTTTCAAATACAACAAAAACCAATTGAATACTCACACAATTTTTTATATTTAGTTAAAATAACTTATTATACAATGAATCATACTCTAAATACTTGTACTTCACTTGAATTCAACGTAATGCAATGAATAGCTGCAAAAACATAACTATTCAACTCAAATTCATTGATATGTCACAAATCAATCCCTAAAAGACTCTTTTCTCTTAAAATTGATCGATATACTGATAAATAGATGTGTAATTATAGGCATTACATTAAGACGCAATTAAATGTCCCTAATAGATCGTCAAATATTAATTTTAGACTGAAATACATCAATATAGTAAATATTACGTGTGTAATCAGAGTATT
This sequence comes from Apostasia shenzhenica, assembly GCA_002786265.1. Taxonomy (NCBI): domain Eukaryota; kingdom Viridiplantae; phylum Streptophyta; class Magnoliopsida; order Asparagales; family Orchidaceae; genus Apostasia; species Apostasia shenzhenica. The sequence continues at coordinate 1,477,640 of KZ453008.1, read as the reverse complement.
ATGTTAAAAAACTTTCATATAGATGAGATTAAGTTAAATTGCATATATTCTCCTTAAATATAATAAAAACTAATTGAATACTCACATAATTGCTTGTATTCAGTTAAAATAACTTATTATACAATGAATCGTACTCAAAATAGTTGTACTCCACTTGAATTCAACGTAATTCTATGAATAGTTTCAAAAACATCACTATTCAACTCAAATTCATTGATATTTCATAAATCAAACCCTAAAAGAGCCTATTCTCTTAAAATTAATCGATATACTGACAAATAGATGTGTAATTATTGGTATTGCATTAAAACACAATCAAATATCCCTAATAGATCGCCACATACCATTTTTCGACTAAAATATATTAATATAACAAACATTGTATTCAGATACAAGTATACAAGATTAAAATCAAATTGCATATATTCTCTTCAAATATAATAAAAACTAATTGAATACCCACACAATTGCTTGTATTCAGTTAATATAAATTATTATACAATGAATAGTACTCTAAATGCTTGTACTCTACTTGAATTCAACGTAATGCAACGAATAGTTGCAAAAATATCACTATTCAACTCAAATTCATACATATGTCATAAATCGAACTGTAAAAGCGCCTATTCTCCTAAAACTAATCGATATACTGATAAATAGATGGGTAATTATAGGTATTACATTAAAACGCATTCAAATGTCCCCAATAGATCGCCAAATATCAATTTTTGATTAAAATACATCAATATAGCAAACATTGATGTATTTAATCAGAGTATTATGTTAAAAAACCTTTATATAGACAATATTAAAGTTAAATTGCGAATATTCTGTTTAAATACAGTAAAAACTAATTGAATACCCACACAATTACTTGTATTCTATTAACATAACTTATTATGCAATGAATCGTACTCTAAATATTTGTAGTCCACTTGTATTCAGCGTAATGCAATGAATAGCTGCAAAAATATCACTATTCAACTCAAATTCACATATATGTCATAAATCAGACCATAAAAGAGTCTATTCTCTTAAAATTAATCGATATACTGACAAATAGAAGTGTAATTATAGGTATTACATTAAAACGCAATCAAATGTCCCTAATAGATCGTCACATAACATTTTTCGACTAAAATACATCAATATAATAAATTAGGTGTGTAATCAAAGTATTATGTTAAAAAACCTTCATATACATAAGATTAAAGTTAAATTGCATATATTTTCTTCAAATATAATAAAAACTAATTGAATACCCGCACAATTGCTTGTATTCAATTAAAATAACTTATTATGAAATGAATCGTACTCTAAATACTTGTACTCCACTTGAATTCAACGTAATGCAATGAATAGCTGCAAAAACATTACTATTCAACTCAAATTCATTGATATATCATAAATCATTCCCTAAAAGACTCTTTTCTCTTAAAATTGATCGATATACTGATAAATAGATGTATAATTATAGGCATTACATTAAAACGCAATCAAATGTCCCTAATAGATCATCAAATATCAATTTGCGATTGTAATATATCAATATAACAAATATTAGGAGTGTAATCAGAATATTACATTAAAAAAACTTCATATAGATAAGATTAAAGTCAAATTTTATATATGTTCTTCAAATATAATAAAAGCTAGTTAAATACTGACATAATTGCTTGTATTTAGTTAAAATAACTTATTATATAATGAATCATACTCTAAATACTTGTACTCCACTTGAATTCACCGCAATACAATGAATAGCTGCAAAAACATCGCTCGATTAGCTCCATATAACCAATTAATCACTTCGTATATAAAAGGAAGTAAAACATATAAATTATGATAATTTTTATAAAACAATAAGATGCTTGTATGGATAAAAAATTGTTTTGTTTGAATTAGAAAGTCACATAATGACCACAAATTTGTGCATATTACCATGGAGATACTTTGCTTGAAAGTGAGAAAACTATCTTTTTATTTTTAATTTTTTTTAAAAAGCTATCTATAAAAATTTGTTTGCCTTGTGTACAAAAAAAAAAAGAGATTGCTAACTAAAAGGTCAATTTCAATTGAAATAAAAGGAAAATGATGGAAGAGGAATTGATGCACAACATCTAGGAAATCTAACCTTCAAAATGCCATTTTTTCAATGGGGTGATGTTTTTTTTTGTAGATGAGGAGAAGGAACAAAGCATCCCTAAGATTTTTGGTGGTAAAATTTTGGGAAAAAGATTGAAAAATTTTGATTTATATTTCTACGTTTTTATTTTAATAATTTTTTCTTAGCGTGCAGGAGAAAGGGATATATAGATAAAGGGAAAACACAAAAAGAGAATTGAGTTATTAGATTTAAATAAAGGTTGTAGGGCAATTCCTGGAAAGAAATTTAAGAAATTTTTAAATATTTAGGCTCTGTTTGGTAATAAGAAAAAAAGAGGATGTTGTTGAAATTTTTAGTCATTTTTGAAAAATATGTATGATGTGAAATAAAGTAAGTTGGTTATATTAAAAATTGTATATGATGTGAAATAAAGTTGATTGATTTATTGAGAATTGTGTTGGATATGAAATAAAATGATTGTTTAATATTGAAATTTGTGTGAGATGAGATATAAAATAATTTTTTAAGTTTTTTTAAAATAAATTTAAGATTTTAGTCATTGGTAATTTTAGCCATGATTTTTAGCCCATTGCCAAACAGGGCCTTAGATTTTAAAATTTAAATTTTTTGAAAAATTTCAGATTTTAAAATTAATAAAACTTAAATTAATTTCTCAACTTTAATATCTATGATTTATATATTTTTAAAATTTATTTTCAATAGGATAAACATTTAAGCAAGATAGAGGTTTGCTATATGAAAGTTAAATTTTAAAATATTTTATCTTTTAGATTAAAAATTTTAACAAATTTAAACTTCACTGAATGTAAATCAATTTTTTAGATTTTAAATTGAATAAAATTTAGCCTAATTCACCAAAACGAAGTTGGGGCGGAATTCCAGTTGAAATTTCTAAAACGAGTGACGGGCGGCGGAAGATCTCGGGAAGTCGGACTTTTGCGGCTGCATAGCGCAGGCGGCGGCGAGTCTGAAGCCCTAATAAAGGAGGGTACCTTTCGTCGTTCTTTGCTTGTGAAGAAATAGAGACATGGAATACGAGGGCTGCGATCACTGCACTTCGGTTGCGGCGGTGGAGGAAGGGAAAGAGGCGGAGGGCATATCGGTGGTGATCCCAGAATGGTTCTCCGAAATAAGCCCCATGTGGCCTGGTGGGCATTTCTATTCACTCCACACGACTAGCTGTCTATCTCTACTTGTTTGATCTTACTCCGTTTCTATCCGTCTTCATACTTCATAGTCTTCCTTGTAAGCTTACTTTGATGCCATGGTTCTCTTTATTACCTTATGTTTGCAAAATATCACATATTTGCGGGTAATTTGCGACATCTGCTCCTATTCTGCATCTGCTTTCTGGTTGCTTGTATAAGGCTGGGACCTGCATTTTTTTATTCGTTTTCTTATTTTTATCAGGGTGCTGGAAATGTAGTGATGCCAAGCCATTCATCCTTCAACGCTCATCTCATTCTTCACCCAATATTTCCGCAGTTAGGGAAAGATGTTCAACTTTCTAAGATTGTGTCATCAGTAAATTTAGTCTTTGCATTTATTTATACTTCTTTCTTGCAATCTCTCTCCAGATTGCTGATGCATGCCATGGCAACATACTGCTTTGTGTTTCTTCAGTAAATAGAATAGAGATTTGGATAATAGTTTCATTGGTTGTCGTTTCTTCCATGTTACTTTAACTGCAATGTTCCATAGGGCTACTAATGAGCTCTACACATTAGGCTGAAGGAGTAAAGTAATGGAACAATCATCTTTTGTGTCATACATTGGAAATAAGTTGTCATGATATCTTTAAAATGCAGAGCTAATCCATTGTACAATTTATCAGACTACAATATGACAATGACTTTGGACAATCGGGATACTGTTGTTTTTTTTATCGTTGTGTCTCTTAGGATTATGTTTATGGTTTATTTTGACTCATGATGCATATCTAGAATTATGCTATTTTATTGATATGCTCCACATTATGCACAGGGTAAATCAATTTTCTAAATTGTCTTGCTTATCAATGTACAGGAGAGGCCCATTCCTTAAAGGTTGAGAAAGTTTTGTTTCATAAAAAATCCAAATACCAGAATGTATTGGTGTTTCAGGTACCTGAATCTTAAGAAATCTTCAAATTCTTTTATACATTTTACTGCTTTTTCTAATTGAGATTTCGATTTGTTGTGTTGGGTGATTGTGTCGGTCATCAACATATGGGAGGTGCTTGTCTTTGATGGCGTTATTCAAGTTACAGAAAGGGACGAGTGTGCATATCAAGAAATGATCACTTACCTCCCTCTTTGTTCTGTTCAAAATCCTAAAAAGACAGTAGCTTGTTGCGAGATATGTAGTCATGTAGAACTGCATTAAAATGGGTTATTTTACATATGCTGAGTGGAATCATTTAAAATAATGGTATCAATGAATTGCTCAGTATATGTATCTTTATCATGCGTCTTTGGTATCAATATTGGTCTAGGTTTGACTGGAATGTCTGTAGTTGTTGAGATCTAGTGCTCTTAAACAAAATAACTGACTACACATCTACACATTTGAAACGAACAATGGCTTGTCCACTGGTGACTAGAGGCCCATTTTCAATTGGTGTGATATGCCATTGATTTTGTCTTGTATGAGTAGAATGCCTTGGAATGGAACCAATAAAAATAAAAGAAAAGGCAGGAATTTGATATTAAAATATTTGCATGTTTTGTGCCAATATTCTTGAAAGTTCAGGAATAATGCTACTGCAGGATAAGTAAATTGTAATGTATATACAACAAGCATAATAAGCATATTAATCTCAATCGAATAGAAGGATTCTTAATTTAATTTTATGATTACTAAGAAATTAATCAAACCCATAAGGTTTATTCATAAGCCTTTGAGATGAATATGAATGTAGTCCCATGCCGCAAACAAGTCCAAATGAACTTAATCCGGTGCTACTTGCATGGAGTCGGAGTCGAATTAATGCCACCTGCGCCAGATCTGAAGAAGCAAAGAAGATCCCTCTCTTCCTAGTTGAAATCAAGCGGCTTAGCTAACATAAATCATCCCCTCATCGTGGAACCTCTGAGAGAGCTATATAAAGAAATATCTATGCTTTGGAAGATGGAGATTGTGTGGGCAATGATCTTCAGTTCCAAAGGTTCATGGCGTTCATGAGCTTGACGGAGGAGTCGACCGGCGACATGGTAGCGTCTTATGTGGCATGGTGGGAGGCGAGGTCGGGGCCGAGCAATGAGTAGCTCAACGAGAACCGTGATTGCGATTAGAAAAGAGAAGACTGATCTCTATAGGGCTGTTGTGATTTAATTTGATGTGAAATTACAGGCAAGTCATCCTATTTCTACCCCATCACAATTAAAGCCAAACTACATATATTTTGAGTCAAATCTGATGCAAATTGAATCAAACTTGAACCAATTTGAATTTAATTAACCCAAACTAAGTGTAACTTGTTTATAGGACACATAGTGGTCATAACTACCAACATATACAGTTCAAATGACCCAATACAATGAATTATTCAAATAAAATAACTATATAATAAATTAGTTTTCGCTCAGATGCAAAAATCGAGTCAATGCTTCTACAAAGATTCGAAGTTCCCTTACATCACATGCGTATCTTGACATAAAGATGAATTAGATTGTAGCCACAACTTGGCCTGGAATGTATGCAAGGTAACTACACTGTGGGCACAAATGGGACTCTCGTTGTGATTGGATGAGAGTTGGGCCAAAACCAATAGAGGCTTACAAAGAAGTGCTTGGGAGATAACAATGTTAGTGTGGACTGTGGCGTGGTATGGGCCCTTATTGGACTCGAACTTTACTTAGTCATGCTTGTGGCACTAGGGCGCAGCTGCCCAAATGGGCACAAGCGATTGTACATTTGTAAGGAGTTGACACTATGGCACAATCGCATGGATGTAGGTGTGTATATTTAAGGGAGTTGGCACAAGGGATGATTCTGAGGTCATGCAGCAGGACTTGCGCCATCATAGCAATTGTCTGCTAAGGCAAGGTAACATGAACGACAGAATGAACAATGCTGAATGTTGATGTTAGCATGCAAGGGATTCGATGTAAGATGTGGCAGTGGGAGGAGGTGACGGGAGGTGTACAAGGGTTGTGCAGAGTCAAGGTGGCATAATTGATGGAATCAGCTGATGGAGATGGCACATATGATTGTTGTGCGAAGGGATACAAGAGAGAGAGAGCCCAAACATAGTTCTCATTATTCTGATGCTTTTCAAGCAGATCACTGTCTAGGCGCTAAAGTTCATCTTTAGTGGGGCTAGCCACAGCGAGGATCAATGGTACAATTGTAATTTCACATTAAAATTCTTTTATGATTTCTTAATTAAAATTTTGATTTAACGGAATGTTTAATGGAAAATGTTTAATTGGATCTTATTGGAAGCTTTTTATAAATATTAAGGACTACAGTAACTTATACAGTAAGTTTTGGGGACCTGACAGGCATATTTTTAAAATTATGGATCTGCGTGGTAAGTCGAGTAAACCTCATGGGCGTAAGTGGATTTGCCCCTAATAATAATGGGGGGCAGCACCCATGCAGGAGGCACGTGCGTGGGCGCTGCCCCGATGAAATGCAGCTAGCAGCAGCGCTGCTACCAGCCTGCATTAGTTTTAAAAAAAAATTAAATTAAACGGAGCAACGGTTAAATGACTATTTTAAGGTCATTTTAGACCTTTTAATGTATATTGAATTCTCTATAAATAGTAGATTGTGATGTATTATTCTTATAATTTTCATCAATTTTTTGGTTCTTCTGCTCTTTTAAAAATTCTGCAAATACATTTTAATAGCTTTCCAATGTCAATTCGCTGGCGATTCTTCCTCAAGTCGCCAACGAAATGTGGATCTAAATTACATTTCGGAACTCGATCGTCATCCTCCACTCGGTGAGAATTTTGACGAAACTGGATCTCGATCTATCTGAAGAACATGATCTTGAGACAAGCGAAGATGTTGGCACCGGCATTGGCCCATCAACTAGTCTTCAAATATCTCCAACAAGTCTCGGACGAAATGAGAGTTTTTTGAATTACAAATTAAACTTAATAGCAACTCGGAGAGACTCGAGTACATTGCTATTTGTAAAATTTATAAAAATCAGCACTCGTACAAATATGGTGGTACTGGTGGTGGAACTAGTATATTTAAAAAGCACTTAGATTTCACAAATTTGATGAGAAAATTTGTCAACCTACTATTGTAGAGTCAACACAAATACAATTGAATGCATAGAGTGGATCTATACCGTAGTCGTTTAGAAATGATAAGACATATCAAGGTTTAGTTTGATTTGTTGTACGAACTGAACAACTTTTTACAATATGTGAAAAGGAGGGATTTTTAGAATATATTATTAAGTATTTATACCCTCAATATAATTGTATTTTTAGGCATACACTTAAAAAAATTGTATGTCAATGTACGAAGAATTTGAGAAATCTCTTATTCAACACCTCAGTAATATTATAGGATTAGTTTAATATCCAATATTTGAATTAGCATAAATGGTGCGAGTTACCTAGTTGTTACTTGTCATTGGATCAATGGACAGTGTAGAATGCAGAAGCGCATATTATTTTTAAATATACTAAATGAAGTTCATACAAGTTTTATTATTTTTACTTACATTCATAATATTTGTAAAATTTATGGCAAAAAAAACGAAATTTTACTTTAGACAATACTTCGAATAATAATTCTGCAGTTAATGTTTTACAGCAATTTCTAAAACATTCTCTTTATAGTTTTTTTTTATGTTAAGTGTGCATGTCATATTATAAATTTATGTGTTTTTATTACTTTTAATTTCGAACATTTGATTACTAATAAATTTAAGCATGTTACAAAATAGATTCGCTTAAATTCAAACGTTAGGCGTAAATAAAAACGTATTTGTGTAAGTGCAAGAAAAAATTATATAAATTTTTTAATATATGTTAAAAATAGATGGAATTTACTTTATCGTTTATTTGAATCGCTCTTACCATATGGAGATTTACTTATTGTCTGTTACAATTCGTATACACTTAATCATGACCTTCAACTGTGTTCTTGTGATTGAATTTTTTTTAAAAAAGTTTTCGAGTTATTATCAATTTTTAAGGAGTGAATTAAAAGTTTTTCAGGTTGCTATTATCTGACTTTGCCTATTTTTTGCTTTAAAATTTTCAAATATTTTAAAAAGTTCTTAGAGTTTAGATCAGATCTAATTCTTGAAATTTTTGTTGCTGACATGAAACTAAAATTTAAGAAATATTCAGAAAAAATTTCACTTTTATATTTAATAGTTGCTATGCTTGATTTCCACTAAGGGACCAAAGCTATTGAAACTTTTTACACGGAATATTCTAATTTCTTACGGAATAATGCTGATGTCGAATAAGCATCAGTTTTTATAACTCTCTAAGATTTATTTTCTCTTTATTACAGTGAGCAGTAAGCAATGTAAAAAATATGGCTCTTGAGGATTTATATAAGAAGCTAGACACTAAAGAAGGAGAAAGACAATTATATAGGATTGTCAAGGCAAGAGATAGAAAAACTAAAAATTTAATTGAAGCAAAATTTATTAAAGGTGAAGATCAAAGAATACTTTTCATGGAAGAAGATATCAAAGATAGATGGATGAGTTACTTTCAACAGCTTTTCAATGAAAGTTGTGAAAATTCAATTGATTTTACAGAATTCAGCACCATAAAAGAAAGTAAAAATTACTCTTACATCTAACGTTTTAGTAAAGATGAAGTCTGAAAAGCTTTAAAGAAAATGAAGCATAAAAAAGCAGTAGGACCAGATAATATCCAATAAATATTTCGCAGTGCTTAGGAGATGGAGTTTCTTGGCTCACTAGATTGTTTAATATGATTTTGAAGACTAAAAGGATGCCAAATGAATGGAGAAAGAGTATATTAGTACCTATTTATAACAATAAAGACGATGTACAAAATTGTGCCAATTATAGAGGAATTAAATTAATGAGTCATTCTTTAAAACTTTGGGAGAGAGTGATCGAACAAAGGTTACGCCATAATACTAAGGTATCAGAGAATCAATTTGGTTTTATGCCAGGTAGATCTATTATTGAAGCCATTTATTTATTAAGAAGTTTAATGGAGAAATTTAAGGAGAGAAATGAAAATCTCAAGAGAAGTACTTTGGAGAGTTTTAGAAAAGAAAGAGATTTGCATTGCTTATATTCAAGTTATTAAAGACATATATGAAGGAGTTGTTACCTGTGTTCGGATACAAGGAGGTTTGACTAAGGATTTTCCTATTACAGTTGGATTACACCACTTAGGCTCAGCTTTAAGTCCGTATCTTTTTGCTTTGATTATGAAAGTCATGACTGGACATATCGAAGATGAAGTGCCTTGGTGTATGCTCTTTGTAGATGATATTGTCCTTGTTGAGAAAACTAAAGAAGGAGCTAAAGCGAAATTAGAGTTTTGGAGGAATGCTCTAGAATTTAAAAGTTTTTATCTCAGTAGATCAAAAATTGAATATATGGAGTGCACATTTAGTCAAGAAAGAAATACTTATATTGGATATGTGACAATTGGTGATCAAATTGTCAAGAAGAGTGAGCGCTTTAGATACCTTAGATCAATTATACAAAATAATGGCGAAATAGATAATGACGTTATTAGCAGGATTCAAGTAGGATGGGTAAAATGGAGAAATGCTTTTGGTGTGTTGTGCAATAGAAAAATCTCATCCAAAATTATGGGTAAATTTTATAAAACTATAGTAAGACCAGCGATGATATATGGTGCTGAATGCTGGCCTGCAAAAAGGAAACATACAAATAAAATAAATATTGCAGAAACGAGGATGTTAAAGTGGATGTGTGGATATACACAAAAGGATAGGATGAGAAATGAGTATATCCGAAAGAAAGTTGGTGTTGCACCAATTGAGGATAAACTTAGAGAAAGTCGGCTTAGATGGTTTGGACATCTAAATCGTAGGCCGATTGAAGCTCCAGTTAGAAAAATTGAGTTATTGGATTTTGCCCATGTACAAAAAGGAAGAGGAAGACCAAAGAAGACATGGCAAGAAATTATAAGGAGTGATCTTAGTTACTTAAACCTAGATAAGAATTTGGTGACTGATAGAGCGCAATGAAAATAAAGGATTCATGTAGCCGACCCCACCTAGTGGGATTATGGCTTGGTTGTTGTTGTTGTTGTACAGTGAGCAGGTTGCGAGTAGAAATGTGAAACATGTGGAGATACAAACATGAACATGAAAAAAGCTTGGCATTTTTAATATTCTTAGGTCGGCAGCGGCGAAGAGAACTTTTATTTCAAAGAAAGGAAAAGTAATCGCTGGTGAGCAATCCACAACACAGTCAAGTTCCTGCAAATTTGAATGAGTTGCAGTTTATTTACACCTCACGGAGAAATTTGATGATGATACGAGCTTATTGAAGTGGTGGAAAAGTTCATCAAAACAATTCTCCATTCTATCTACTTTGACACGAAATATTCTAACAACCTAAGCGTTAACTACAGCTTCTGAATCAGCATTTTTCACCACAGAAAGAATAATAGGAGACTACAAAAGTAATTTGTCTGTTGTAATTCTTTGTATGCTTGCTGCCGAGTCACGAAATCAACAGTAAAATTTTGTGGACGAATTCAAGGATAATAGTTCAAAAGAAGAAGATGAGTACTCGAGAAGAATTCTTTGTAATTACGACGAATAGTTTTTTTGTAATGCGAAATGTTTGTACAAACTACAATTATTTTATTGTAAAAATTTTCATTAACATTAATAACATTTTTTAGAATTTTTTTCTTTTCTAATGTTAATTTTTTCAAAAATATTTTTATAAAATACATAGAAATATATATTTTTTAAATTAATTATACCTGACTGACCCGACCCGACCCAAATACATGGATCCGGACTAAACCAGATCTGGAACTGGTTGGAATCTGTTGGACTGGACCAGAACCGGTCCGGTCCGGTCCGATCTGGTTAGCAGGATGAGCGGAGATTATGCTACTTGAATCATAATATAATAATAAACATGGTATGGTGCGAACGTTATAACAAAAAATTCATATTCATTTAGTAGCAATTAATAAATAAAATGATAAAAAATGATAAATTACTTGCTTATTCGTCTCAAAAAAATTGAAAAGAAAAACACATGCATATAAAAGCAAGAAAAATAGCAAAAAACAAATCCATGAATGGAAATATATTAACAACTGGATTTGATGAATTACATGGAAATATATTAAGCAGATATGCTATTGTAAACATTGTTTGAATGTTTTTTTGATGTGAATTGAAATATAAGATAGGCTAATCAAAGTTTTCAATCTATTAATTTGTAAACTATTACCGAGATATTGCTTTTGCAGTTTTGTTGCACCATTCGCAGTGGAATGCTTCATTGATTGATGTATCCATTTTTCTTCCGCAAGAGTTGCAAGCTATGTATGATTGAATATTTAAACATCTTACTTTTACTTTTATTTGATATATATGCTGCATCAATATGTGACATATTAGCAGAAAATATAATGATTTAATATGAAAGTTTTAGATTTTTAGTTGTCTTATCAATTGTTGTCTCAACGTTGGATTGGTTTAGAAGGGCATTGAGTGATATTTGCTCAATGTTGGTGTTTCTTGAATCAGAAAGTCGTTTTTTGGCACACACATCACTGTCTTTAGAAGATTGAATTTTAGCAATATTTCTTGTTGACCTGTAATACAAAAATTAAGATATATTTTTATGTATTTGTTTGTGTTTATGGAAATTATTTTATTTGTAGAAAGTAAAGTTTTGTAAGCAGTACCAAATTAGGCTCATTGCTTCTTGCTGTGTCTGGATTGATAATGATGCTTGTCATTGATGTTGTTGAAAGAGATGAAACTTTTCGAATATGCATAGAAGAAAGTTATTAATTTAGGATCACTTGTAAAGATGTTTAGAGAATTACCCCGATATGTAGTTTGTCGCAATCTTGTTTGTTGTTGTTGTTGTTGTTGTATGTAGTTTGACGCAATCTTGTTGCTTGTACAATCGGTAGTGAATTTGTGAGTAATTCATCTATGTTCATAGCGTTCTTCGCATAGTCATCCCATAAAGAGAGAATTATGGGTCTTAAGCTAGTTTAAACATTAAATTAAATAAAAATTACAATTAATAATACTTGCTTTTGTGTGACCATAAAGTAATTTTTGCTTTTAATAATTTTTTTTGTAACAAGCATGGACTCACCTTTCATCTATAAGGATGACATCTCGAACATTGCCTGTTGAACTATTTGGTCTTCTAAATGTTTGCAGTGGTTTTGTTTCAATGGCAACTGTTATTATATTTGCATATGAAAAACAAAAGTATTTTAGACATATAATAATTTACTGTTAAATTAAAATATTTATATTATAATTTGCAATGACAATTTGGAAGATACCTAGTAGTTTGTCATTCTCTTGAAGTTGTTGCAAATTTTCTATAGCTATGTATATGACATCTGGTTGTTGGATGCTGCAATCTTTAACCGCTTTAGAAATTTCTGTTTTGCTATTGAATTTCAATTGTTTGTCATTATTCGTTGCTCGATATTGCGGCTCTATTGTAGAAATGAAAGCATTTGATATATAGTAAATTTCGCCTTCACATAAGATATCAATGATTTTAACATTGTTGCCAAACGCAACGTTGGGCTTGGATTTGATTTCCCTGTAAATACCAGAAATTAACTCCAGAGAAACTATTATTGCTTCATATAAAAATTATAACATTGACACTAAAGAATTAATCAATAATTTAAATACTTGTTCATCAGTGAGAATATATATTTGGTAAATCGTACTATTATTCTTAGAAGCTTTCGCACTTGATTTCTTTGTCACCAACAATTTTAAAGGATTTTTAAGAAACCTTGTAGATATTTTTTACAGTGAAGTATTTGTTGATGTCATCTGCAAATAATGAATAAATATATCATTTATTTTAGGAGAGAAAAATAGGCAAAGTCTAAAATTTCAATTTTAATAAAATCGATAAATATAACAGCTATTTTTTACTACAAAAAATAAATTAAGTAAAAACATTTAAAGAATTGTGCAAATTTAAAGAAGAGTATAGTTTTATTTTATTGAGAAACAAATACACCTTTTACCCTTTTGATATTCAAGTATTGCAACATGACAAGATTTCTATGAACAATATTCCTTGTTGAATTGTTTGGTATATTTTCATGACAGGTTGGCTTGATAAGTACCCTTGTTGTGGTGGATGATATTGCACGCGATAATGCTACATATAATTGACCATGTGCAAAAACAGGTTCTGGTAAGTATATTCCAACTTTTTTTAATGTTTGATCTTGTGATTTATTTATAGTCATTGCAAAATATAATCGAATTGGAAATTATTTTCTTGTGAATTGAAATGGAATCTTTGATTCTTCCGGAGATTGGAGAGGAATTCGTGGCAACAAAATACGTGTTCCTTTGAAATTTCCAGTAACGATCTCAGCATCAATTACATTTTTACTAAATTTTGTGCATATGAGGCGGGAACCGTTTGATAGTCTAGACGATGGATCTAAATTTCGTAGTAGCATGACCGGACAATTCTCTTTAAGTGTCAACTTATGTGGTGGTAGAGTAGCTGGCGATAGGTCATTGAGAAAGTCTGCATTAATTAATGTATTCTCCTGTGATCCAACAAGGGAATCAAAACTATAGTAATCGTATTGTTGTCCAGGAAATTGATCAATAATCATGTTATTTATTTTCTCTACATATTCATTCTTTGATGTTAGGATTGCTACATCAACGAAGTAGTTCTCGTTACTATATGAAGTGTCGGAATAAATCTCGAAAATCAAATCTCTGATAGAGGCTTCTTCAGCTTGATTGTATGGTACAAGTATTTTCTTAGGTATTGTAATCCAATTCTGTTTAATGGTATTTTCTTCTCCATTTCCTATTCTAAGCAAATATTCAGAGAAATCTGGATCATTGATGGCTCTTTTATGTGAGTTAAGTGCAATTTTGTAAGATGTGGCCATAGAAATGACATAACAATGCTATTGTTTATGCTAACATCTTCGTCTTCCCCTTGTATACAACAACAACAACAACAACAACCAAGCCTTAATCCCACTAGGTGGGGTCGGCTACATGAATCCTTTGTTTCCATTGCGCTCTATCAGTTACCAAATTCTTATCTAAGTTTAAGTAACTAAGATCACTCCTTATAGTTTCTTGCCATGTTCTTCTTTGGTCTCCCTCTTCCTCTTTGTACATGGCAAAATCCAGTAACTCAATTTTTCTAACTGGAGCTTCAATTGGCCTGCGATTTAGATGTCCAAACCATCAGAAGCCGACTTTCTCTAAGTTTATCCTCAATTGGTGCAACACCAACTTTCTTCTTCGGATATACTTCATTTTTCATTCTATCCTTTCGTGTATATCCACACATCCACCTTAAACATCCTCATTTCTGCAACATTTATTTTATTTGTATGTTTCTTCTTTGCAGCGCCAGCATTCAGCACCATATATCATCGTTGGTCTTACTTAACATTTTATAAAAATTTAACCCCTAATTTTGGATGGGATTTTTCTATCGCATAACATCCAGCAGCATTCTCCCATTTTTACCCAGCCTGCTTGATCCTGCTAATAACGTCATTAATCTATTTCGCCCTCATTTTGTATAATTGGATCCAAGGTAATCTAAAGCGCTTCACTCTTCTGACAATCTTGATCACCAATTGTCCCGTTTTTTTTTTTTTTTTCTCGTGTTTCCGACGCAGTGGGGAGGTTGTGCGCGCCGTTCGTTTTCTTGCCCGACGATGTGTGATGCCCGTGGGCAGGACCCGGTTCCTGTCGCGCCGTGCTTCGCGGCCGCCGTGCTGGGCCGTGCACACGGGCCGGATTCTAGACGGTGTGCCTCGTGCGGCGCTGGCGCACGGCATCTGGCCATAAAGGCTTTGCTACTGGCGGCTGCGCCTTCCGCACCGCCCAGATGTGCGCCGCACATGGTGAGGCGCGGCTCGACGCCGGGAGGGCTGTTGGGCTGCGAGATTTGTCGGGCTTGCGCCCAGGTCGGGGCTATGAGATGCCCGCGGTGTGGTGGGCCATGTCGGCGGTGAATCGTGGCGTTTTCGGGCCCGGCGCCTGTACTACCTCACTCTTCTCGAAATTTCGAGGAGGACGGGTGGGAGATTCGTTGCATGGGGCATAAGTGGCCTCATTTTATTAATATTTTTGATCTTTGTACATTGCATTTTAACTTAAGCAGGCTAGTCTAAGGGGCAACTTTTACTCTCCATTTTCTCTATCTCCCTTAGTGGGAGCGGTTTTGTTAGGTTTGCTCAGCTTGGTTTCCTGCAAAAAGTTTAAGGATTGAAGGTTAGGCGGGGGGGCGGGGGGGGGGGCTGCTTGCCGCTTTGTGTTCCTTTGAAAAAGCTAGGAATTGTATTACGGTTTGTTCGGTTCTTTGTTAGGGGTCCTTAGTGAAATTCTCATTCGAGGTGCGTGGGCGAGTGGCATCCCGAACACTATATCAATCGCTTTGTGCCTATTTGTTGTGATATATTGCTACCTGCTTTGTCATTTTTCATTCTTGTTTGATATCACATTATTTCTGCAACTGCAAGTCCTTATTTCTTAAATCTTGACCATCATTTCTCGCACTGAGTCTATTTTGCAAAATTTGACCTGATATCTGGTGGTGCATAGATCCTTAGGACACGTGAGCAGTCAGCTACGACTTGTGAATATCGTACGGAATATATACTTCATATATATAGATAGTTATATATAATATATATATATATATATATATGATAGTCATCATATGGAAGATATATTAAGAGAGAAGAATGAGATTTGAGTCGTCGGAAGGTTCGTGACTTCTGATAGAGGAGGAGATTTATGTGAGAGACGAGATAGTGATAAGGTGAGTTCTATTATAGAGATCACTTGATATGATATCTGAACAGTTAGAGAGCACTTGAGCGCAGAGATACGAGGTTGATATATGTACTATGGTCTTACTTTTACATATATATATTTATAACCTTTCTCTTTATTTTCATTATTGTCACATGCTCCTCATTAGTTCGGCTTAAAAAATTTGCTATCGACGAGCGTCCTTTAACATGAGTATATTCTTAAATATAAACGACGTATTGTACTCAGAGAGATAGATAAAGCCGATAATAGGTAGGTTAGCTTTAAAACATATTAAAATAATTTTTTTAATTAATGCATTAACTAAAATTTAAAAATTTTAAAAACACCCAATTAACTTTCTTCTTGGTAAAAATATAGATTGGTTGGGGCTATGGTGCATCGAAGATCACGGGGTGGGAGCATAAAGATACTTCTATGTGACATCGGGTCTAAGAAAGACCTAAAAGGTCTGGAAGATAGCTTTAAAAGAAGCAATCATTTTTGTCATAAGCTTTAGGTGAAGCGAAGTATGTAAATAATAGATATAGTGAACTAAACCAAAATAATATTATGTTTATGCTAGAAAATAAGTGAGTTAATGATAAGAATAGAAACTATGATAATTAATATGTATATTACATTTCGAATATTATGTCGTTAGGATTTTATGATATGAAATGAAATATTAATTAATAAGTGATGATGTTACACAGAAGGTCTTTTGACAAGGTAAAGAAAGAAAACAGATATTTGTCATTTATGTATCTTTAAAAGTGGGGGTAGGTGATTTAGAGCAAGATTTCGTCATCAAGCGATCACAAATGCCACTAGCTGCGACGCTCTCGATTTATGTGATTAGGACACGATCGACGTCCAGGCCTATTTTGGGCGATGAGAAATGATTGAAGGCATTTGAGGTGAATTGGTTGAGAAACCTACAGCCCTCAGAAACATAAAGTTAATAGAGTTATATTTTTGTAAAGAACGATCTTATGTAATTGCTTCTCAAATGTATAATAGTTTTAAAGTGTAATTTGCATATTGGAATTGTTGTAGACAGAGATTG